>JAJHHK010000457.1:0-24237 GCA_022457145.1 Colletotrichum magnum
CCGCTCCGCGGAGATGCAACAACCTTTATACATTCCCTCCTCCACGGACCCAGCAGCTCGGGCTGCATCTCTTCATCCCGGGTAACCGATGCTGCTGGCTTGAGGGCGGCTGGGTTAGTGCAGTCTAAGCACAGCGCAATCCAGTCAAGCGATTGCRCCATAGATAAGACACACTATTCGCCGCAGTACCTATGGTCGTTTATGATGCGATCGTCCTAGATCATCGCGACACTGCGAAGACTTTTATCCTTCTCGTGGACCCCCTGGCCACCGACTGCACTAACCCAGCCGCCCTCAAGCCAGCAGCATCGGTTACCCGGGATGAAGAGATGCAGCCCGAGCTGCTGGGTCCGTGGAGGAGGGAATGTATAAAGGTTGTTGCATCTCCGCGGAGCGAATCCCACGCGCCGGGACGCAGACCGTTGTGTGTGTGCGACTGCTGAGGTTCTGTCGACTAATAGCTGAGGAGCTTGCCGCGCAGTGACTGTTGAAATTATTCAAGCACTGTTGTGTTCACTCAGCAGCAGCCATGGCCTCTCAGGACGCCTCCAGTCCCTTCAAGGACGGGACGCAAGAGACCAAAGGCGTCAAGACAACACAGACGCAGGGTACAGAGACGTCTGCCTCGTCGCTGCGAGAGCAGGAAGTGTCTCCCGACGCGTATGGCTCCACGGAAGAGCACGTCTTCTCCGACCCGAGCATTGCAGACCACTGGCGCAAGGTGTACGAGAAGGCCGAGTACGAGAACAGACACCGATTCGACCCCAACTACCAATGGTCAGCCGAAGACGAGAAGAAGCTAGTCAGAAAGGTACTGTCCTGTGCGATGGCTGGCCCCAGATCGGGAGAGAGGGGGGTGTGTGTCAAGTGGGATCTGAACTGACTGGACGTGGACGCACTTAGATCGACAAGCGAATCATGGTATGGGCATGGGTCATGTTCTGCGCTCTCGACCTTCACCGGCGCAACATTAACCGAGCCATCTCGGACAACATGGTGAGTAGCTATCCCGAGCCGAAGCAAAAGCGATTGGGAGAGGAACAATGTCTGACGTTGTTTGGCAACTGTATAGCTTCCTGAGCTCGGAATGAACACGAACGACTTTAACTACGGTCAAACGGTCAGTACCCACGACTCCGAGACACCGAGACGCGGTTGGGTTGGTACATATGCTCACACACACACCATGGGGTACAGATCTTCCTGCTGTCGTTCCTCTCGGCGGAGCTGCCTAGCGGCCTCATCAGCAAGAAGCTGGGTGCTGACCGGTGGATCCCGTTCATCATGGTGGGATGGTCCATCACGGCCGGCAGCCAGGCATTCCTCTCGAGCCGCGCCGGCTTTTATGCGATCAAGGCACTTCTCGGTCTGCTCATGGGAGGTTTCATCCCGTAAGATACCAAAATCCACCCGCTCTATCATGGGCTAGCTAACTCGGACAGCGATATCGTGCTCTGGCTCACGTACTTTTACAAGTCCAACGAATTGCCCCTGAGGCTTGCCTGGTTCTGGACCGCCCTCAGCACCGTCAATATTGTGGGCTCCCTCGTCGCTTCGGGGGTGCTCCAGATGCGCGGGGTTGCGGGATGGGCCGGTTGGAGATGGCTGTAAGTCCATGAGCCCACCTCTACACCACATCCACCCCGACAAGGATGATGCGCTAACGGAACCCCAAGTTTCTTGTTGGAGGGCATCGCGACCCTGATCATAGGCATCTTCTCGTGGGGCCTCATGCCCCCCGGTCCCTGTCAGACCAGGAACTGGTTCCGGGGCAAGAACGGATGGTTCACGGACGACGAGGAGCTCATCATGGTCAACCGCCTGTTGCGGGACGATCCGAGCAAGGGCGACATGCACAACAGACAGGCCGTCGGCCCGTCCCTCCTGTTTAAGGCGGTAAAGGATTGGGAGCAGTGGCCGCTTTACCTAATCGGCTTGACGACCTACATCCCGCCGTCCCCGCCGAGCACGTATCTGTCATACATCCTCCGCAGGCTCGGCTTCTCCGTCTTCCAGGCCAATCTGCTCGCCATCCCCTCTCAGTTCCTTTTCGCCGTCAACCTGCTTATCATTTCCTGGGTTTCTGGCAAGTTCAAAGAGAGGGCCATCGTTTCGTCCATCGCCAACATCTGGATCTTCCCGTGGCTCGTCGCCCTGGTTGTCCTGCCAGCGGAGTCAAGCGCATGGATCAGGTACGCCCTGCTCACCGGACTGCTGAGCTACCCGTACTGCCACGCCATCCTCGTCGGGTGGAACGCCAAGAACAGCAATGCGGTGCGGACAAGAGCCGTCAGCGCCGCGCTGTACAACATGTTCGTCCAGGCGGGCAACATCGCCGCCTCCAACATCTATCGGGACGATGACCAGCCGCTGTACCGCCGCGGGAACAAGATTCTCCTTGGCGTGTGCTGCTTCAACGTCGTTCTGTTTTACGCCGTCAAGGCTTTCTACATCTGGCGCAACAAGGTGCGCGACAGGCGTTGGAACGCCATGACCAAGGAGCAGCAGGAGGACTACTCGCTCAACACGACGGACGAGGGCCAGCAGAGACTCGACTTTCGCTTTGCACACTAGGCGTGCGTGCGATGCGGTGCTAGGTCCTGTGTAAATCCGCTTGTACCTTGGACCTGTAGTGCGCTACGATGTATATTTAAATATGTTCACCGTTATGCTGGCCTTCTTATCTTGTCTAGTATCTAATTGGCATGCTTCACTACAAAGATATCTATCCATTGATAGGCACCTAAAACTAGCAAGACCGTTCATGTCAAGATCGCTAGTTCGAGCTGAGGTTGATCGGGCGACCAAGGTTTTAGACTGCCGTGATGTACCTTCTCTTCTATTGTACTATGTAGTGTAATGGTCTAATCTAAGACGGTAATAATACTACGTGGTGTATCTGTATGTACACACGGCTTTTTATTCCTGAAGGATTGCAACCCTGGCTAACGTTTTAGGGGCTAGACGCGATTCTCAGGTAAAGACTCGGTGCTGTTTACGATGGCGCCCGCTTTCGACCTCAATACTTAATCACTCCTGTCAAAACGTCGCCGATTCCACCAGGAACCAAGACCGCAGCGGCCGTTGAAAACCGCGACACGATATACCCGAAGGTGGAATCCCCCGATCTCACAATGGCCGGCGTTCCCTGGGGCGGACCGTGGTGGACCGAGCTGGACTTCGCCAAAAACTGCTCCGCGTTCGGTCATTACACTGCCTGGGTCGTAACCGGATTCGACGAGCCCGCGTTTCCGATTGTCGCCAGCTTTTGGCGCGCCGTTGTACCCGAAGTCGACTCAACACAACCGAGCAACGGCCAGATTGTTGACTGGCATGAATGGAGCCGGTCCAACGTGACAACTCTGGCCAAGGAAGTGGATGCCATCGCGGTATGCAGGCCAGAGCTCTGCCGAACCCTCGGCTCCGAGATCGACGGCTCCCTGGCGGGTTTCGGGGTAAGACGATATTACAGGCCCAGTGTTCCTCTGACGATGCTTACGCACAACAGATCCTTGCATCGTACGGACTCGAGGCCGTGCTGCTCACCATCTACTGTGCATTTTCTATTCTGGGAAGCTTCAAGCGCCACCGGGTTGCCAGCACCACCCTGTCCGAGAAGCCTCAACCGGCCTTCCTCGATGGCAAACCAGGTGTCTCCGACCGCATCGACGAGGCACTTCGGGGAACGGCATATGAGCTCTTCATGGCTGCTGCTTACCTGTCCCTAGGTATCCAAGCCAGCGTCATCTACAACCAAATATCTCCTGTTGCGCACAGATACAACTCGTCGCTGCAACTCATTGTCTCGGCATTCACCTTCTATCCGCTGGCAACCATGCTTCCGCTCATCTGGATCTCCGTTCGACGAAGCTGGCTGAAGGGAACCATGCTCGTTCTTCTTCTCGTCATTCACACCGTAGCCTGGGTACTCTGCACTAATAACGCCCAGATGGACTACTACCACAATGAGCATGTCATGAGCCTCTGCCCCAAAAACCACCCGCCAGAGCCCGCCGTCGGTGCTGCCATGTTCACCATGGCTGCTATGGTATGGATGCCGCCTCTCTTCGGTATCTGCTTAGGTCTGGTCCTCTGCTTCTATCGATGCAACAGCCGCAAGATGTGGCAGGCCGGGTGGCTTAACAAGGTCGTCAGGGGAGCCATGGTTCTGTACGCCGGGGCCAACTTCATCTGCATGTGGGGTGCGTGGATCGTCCTCGTCATCTTCTTCAGCGGAGCTACCTCGAAGGCCAAGGATTCGTGGAGTCTGGGCCAAACGCTTGCCTTGACGCCCTGGGTACCCGTACTGGTCGGGATTGTGTCCATCTTGTTTGGTAAGCCATCGTTGTTCTATGCATCAAGCCATATCTAACATGTTCAAAGTCGGCACTGAAGCAACGTTTGTCTGCCGACTGCCTTTCGATTTCAAAGTCGTACGCAGAGAGAAGGCAATGCATCATCAAGAGCAGGATGTATTCCTAGATGGGGCACAGGCTGGCCATGGACATGAAGGTCAGAGCTGAAGATGGCCACGGCATTTACGGTCAGGAAGAAGACACAAGTAGGATATTTTTATTGACCTTGATACTTAAACTTTCGAAACTTGAAAGTCCTGTCCAGAGTTAGCAAGAAAACAACAACGAGCTATAAGAGAGTGCATGTGGACTTACTGAATAACATGACCGAGGATTTTCAAGTCAATCACGATCGCTGGTTGCCGGACGAGGCTTGATGTTGACTGAAGTCCCGTCTAAAACAACCGTCTCCCCTTCCTTGAAGTCATATTCGATTCCACTAACACTTGCGTCTTTCTTCTCGTCAAACTCCTGAGGGGGCCAGTTCTTTTTCCACGGCTGGGTCTTTGTCGCTTTCAGCGGAGCCAAGGTTCCGTCGACAACTACAGTTTGCCCCCTTTCCACGCCATACTCGATGCCCTCGGGGCGAGCATGATCTCTCGGAGGCCAGTTCTTCTTCCATGGTTGAGATTTAGTGGCGTTATCAAGGCAGGCCATGTCGTAGATTTGAAATAAGCTGAATAGCGCCGGCGATATTGATGACAACTGTACTTGATGTACTTTTCTATGGAATATCCTTTTACTGAGAATTTCCGGGAGATTCAAGGATGTTTCCAGTTTGCTGTTCTCCCGAAGACAAAAGCTTCTTTCATCTCTATTATCATTCAGTCAAGGACATTCCTCATGACTTATTCAACAGCATAATGTCTATGACCGACACTTGGCCAGGTTGCATCATGCCGGCTGACTGGAGGCCGCAGACACCAACTCAATCGTACCAGGCTTTCCGAAGCTGGCTGTGCGACACCCCTTGCCACAAACCAGAGTGTCCTGGAGGTGTCTWGCCAGGTTCCATGACTGGCTAGAATCCCAAATCAGGCTGGAGATGCCACACCTTACGGTCTCTGGGTCATGCAAGGAACTTTTCGGTCAGCCAGTAGTCTCTTGTTAGGTTCATTGGTAAGAACCTCCGTCCACGTCTTCTTCGTCAATGTGGCGTTGTCGAGGCGTACAACTGGGCAGTTCTACCTGAATGCCGTTTGAATTACCTACCTATCTTCTCAACCCGTTACCGATGGAATTATTCCATCCAAGCTTACACATACCCACCTCCATCAACTTCCGCCCTCTCCCGGATAGTCACTACTCAGTCGTCGTCCCGATTCACTCAAACTCGCTTTCCCATTCCACATACGACTTTTTGCGTGTCGTTTGACCAGTCATCATGAATCCAAGGTCCGAAATCTACGCCGTCATGCGGCGTAGCAAAGACCGCGAAGTAGCGGCCTATGGTGAGATGGCAGTTATTGTGGCCAAGTTCGACGAATGCTGTGATGGAATGCACCGCTTTCTTCATATCAGCAAGAACTTGAAACAAACACACCCCGAAATCGACCTCGAGTTTTCCAAACAATTGTATGCGTCTCTGAGAGCTTGGGGTCAGAATATCGGGGCGTCGAGTCAAGCTTTGGACCGGAGCTTGCGTTTCAACACAGCTCTTCGCGAGCAAACACTTGAAATCTTGGAAGCTCTGCGGAATACACTCCAACGAGGTAAATCAACTGCATTTCTTACAAAAGTACAATTAAGAAGAATGAAAAGTCTGACAATGGAATGTTACATAGGCATCGAGACTCTCGAAATAAGCGGCGCAGTGGGCGACGCGGGCGCCATTAGTGCTGATGAGGACGTTGACATCCCTGCTGATTCTCTCCAGCCTTTTACAAGCCCAGATATCTTTTCCGGCATTGAAGATTGTCTCGACTACGCAGACGATATTCTCGAACAGTTCAACTCCCTTGGACCCGAGCTCAGGAAGGCTTATCCTGAGGACCTAGACCAGAGATACGTATCCTGCAACTCGAGTGCTTACGGTGAGACGAATGAGATGTCACTGCGCAAGCATATCGAAATGACCAAAGAGATGTTTCCTGGAGCATCTTCAATAATAATGGATCGACTTGGTCGTGCCAGTTGGAAACGCCGACTCTCCATGAAGGTGCTCCGGGAGAAGAAAGCCGACGTCATGGCTGGCAGGGACAAGGTTTCGAAACTCGGTCCAAAGAGGGCACCAAGACGCGATGTCGCGGTTGACGCGTTCAATTTTCGGCAGCCAGCTCTCAAAAATTGGAGTGATCACACTCCCCCGTCTATTCCTCGCATCGAAGAGACGTTCAACTCACCGTCAAAACACGAGGGCTACGAGTCTCAGTCAGATGACAGTCATTTCTCTCCAAGCGCAGTTTCCGTTTCGAAGCCACCATCCGTCTTCTCCATGCCTCGTCCGCAGGCATCACGAGCTGTTTCTTCGACGTCTTTCGCCACTTCCGGAGTTGGAATGTCGAAGAATGGCCCCTCGAGTTTAACGGTACCACCTCCACCCAAGCCATTGAATGGGATTCCATTCCCTTGTCCGTACTGCGGCTTCCAACTTAACATCGATATGGAGGTTAACACTGTCGAAAAATGGAAGGAGCACGTTTTTGAAGATCTTTTTACTTATCTATGCACCTTCGATAAGTGCGACTGGGCCCGGCAGACGTACGGTTCGCGGGATGAGTGGCATCAGCATGAACTGCGAAACCATTTGATCCCGAGGGTCTGGAATTGCAAACTATGCGGTGATGCCGAAGAATTCCGAACCAGAACAGATTTGGAAAGTCACATTTTACTCTCTCATTGTGACGACTTCTCGGCTACAGAGGCTTCACAGATGGTCTCCCTGTTGAGGCCCGTTCACTCTCGTTCGGGCTTGTCCCGTGAGAGGTGCCCGCTGTGCCCCAGCCCTTTGGAWTCCAAAGAGATCAAGAACCACATCGCCGAGCATCTGGAGCAGCTAGCATTAAGAAGTGTTTATGGCGAGGGGTCAACCGAATACGACGATAGTGACGAGATTATGTCGCAGGCTGCAAGCGATAACAATGTCTGATCGAGGGGTGAAGATGCGTTTTCTTCAGGCTTTCACCGACGAACAAGTCATCAACTTGGGTCAGCGTCCGAGACATGCCGAGATAACGGATCAGAACGCCTTCAAAGATGATTCGGAGGATGAGGGCYCCGGCCAGTCTCTGGCCGGRGCTTCCGGAACTGGCATGGCCGCTCGCACATGGAGAGTGCAGAAGCTAATGAACGCTGTCGTCCAAACTGGTCAAGAGCACGATGTGGCCCAACTTCGATCCCGCTCCGACACCGATTCAACTGCAAGGTTTCCCGTTCTGGAAACTCGGACTTTCCCTAAAGACGACAGCTTCAAGGGCCGAGAGAAAGAGTTGGCCAACCTCTACAAGATCCTCTCAGAGCCAGGTCGTGTCTACGTCTTGAGCGCGGAAGGTGGAATGGGCAAGACCGCTCTCGCGATCGAATTCACCTACCGATACGAACAGTATTTTGAGTACATCTTCTGGGTGCAAGCCGAGACCCCCGTAGGTGCATCCGAGACATTCAACCAAATCGCTTTGAGTCTGGGCCTTGTAGAGCCTGGGACTGACCAGGAAATGTTGACGAGGGTGGGACGTGAGTTTCTGGAGTCTACGAAAAGGAAATGGTTGATGGTCCTCGACAACGTGGACAGATGGGACCATATTGACGCACTCACCCCGATGAAGACGTCTGCGACGACAGGTAGCATCCTCATCACTACCAGGCACCAAGCCTTGACAGCACCTTCACGACCGATTAACTACTACCGGAAGACACTCGAAGAACCTACGGGCGAAGAAGGTATAGAGTTGTTGCTTCACGGACTTCCCCAGGAGCTTCAGCCAGAGACGCGTTCACTCCGCGACCCTGAGTTCAAGGCTGCAGGGGATCTTGCATCACTAGCCGGCTTGCCGCTGATAATCGTCCTCATCACCGGGTACGTGAAGGCGATGAACTGCAAGCCTTCCGAGTTTTCAAGCTACTGGGTCTCTTGGTGGCTCGACAACAACCCGGAGTCCAAAGCGGAGGAAATGAGGACTGCCACAGGGAAATTGGACTCCATCATGGAAATTTCTTTTAAGGACCTCAGCAGCGACGCTAACAAGATTCTTCGGATCATGGCATTTCTCGACAGTGACGGGGTCCAAAAGGATGTTCTTGTTCTCGACAGGAGCCCAAAGACCCCGAACTATCTGCACACCTGGAGGTATCAATGCCTTTCCCTCCGTGTCGTGTAGACGAAGATGCTGACAGATCCGTGACTTACAGGGTCGACGCTATTCTGAGGGAACTTGTCTCGAAGCGTTTCATAACGGAGCACAGCCTCAATGGCAAGCAAAGGTACATCGTCCACCGCTCGGTCCAGGCTCGAATCTTGCGAGAACTGCACAGGAAGTCCCATCAGTCTGTCGAGCTCTTCAAGCTGACGGTGCAACTCGTTCGCCGACGACTCCCACGACCTTCACTGGAGACCCCAGAGCCGCAAAAATGGAGTCAGTTCAAAGAATACTTGCCTCACGTCGCAACTCTTCAGCGGATTTACTCTGACCAAAACACTGTTGTCACACTGACGCCCTTCCTCGAGCTAGCGGAGTTGTTCAAAGATGGCGGTGTCCTTCTGTGGCAGCAATTCTTGAGAAACGACGCCATGCGCCTCTTGACGGCAGCGGAGAAGGTTCTGGATCAGCTGGAGACTAGCCACGAAGACCTGAGAGCCGAAATCCACGTTACCATGAATCTTCTCCTCCAATACCTCGGAATTGCTCGCCGAAAAGAGATCAGGTATCGTTCGTTGAAAGTTCTTGAGTTTCATAAGAAGCGTGCTGCACAAGCAGGAGAATCGGAGCAGCTCACCAACATGGACAGACTAGGGTTGATCAACGCCCACGCAGATTACGCCAACTCTTTGTTACAGTGCAATGACTACAGGGCGGCTGAGTTTCTCTACCGGAATTGTCACGAAAGGTTACTGGAGATCACTTCCGAGGAAGAAGACCCAATTTCCTTCGCGAAGTTTGCACACCATCTGGCCTACTGCAGCATGTACCGACGCGACTTTGTGCAGGCGATCTCGCTCGCAGAGAAGGCTATAGGATTGATGGAACAGTTCGGGGACAGGCTGCTAGTTCTCCGCTTCCAGTTCGACCTGGCATGCATCATGCTACAAAGCAGTGACGTAGCAGGGGCTCTCGACCTGCACGAGCGGATTCTGGCCGACAGAATGAGACTGCAGGGCAAGGACAGCTACTTTACTCTCCAGAGCCAGTATGCTGTTGGGGCGATCTACTGGTACATGAAACGATGGGACGAAGCTGAGTGAGTCAAGAGACAATACTGCTTGCTGCAAGTTCAAGTCTCAAGCCTTTCAATGCTGACCAAATACAGATGGCAGATTAAGAATGCGCTTCAGAAGGCCGAAGGCAAGCCGGGGAAGAGCGTCTGGTCCGACGCCGCGGTGGCAAGATCCAAGTTCCATCTTTACCAGGTCATGACTGCCAGACAGGATGGTCGAGTCTCGGAAGAGGCGGAGGAACTTGCAAGAGAAGGAAAAGATGTACTTTCAAGACTTCTTGTGTACGATGATATCCCCGGGGTCAAGGAGGAAGACACTGACGCTTTGTTCGACCACTTGCAGCCGGTCTTTGGCGGACGATGGACAGGAAGGAATCTTACGAAATATGTAGCCTGAAAAGCTTCGGGGACACCGCCCTATTAGTGGCCCCGAGTCCTTCAATGAGCGTTAGTTCGGTGCACATTTACGCGGAAGCAGACTTTTTAATGGATCGATTCAACTTCACTCAGCTGTGGAGGGAACCTAGTGTATGTCTTGTGTACCATCACAAGTACTACATGAGTCCATACCACCGCAGGCTCCTCGTACCGGTCCCATAAATGCTGAACAACACTGACTGACCTTATGGGAACGAGAAAGAAACACCAGGATGAAGAATATTTTATTCTTCAAGCTTGAGCCGAGGGCAGTGGGCACTGGGCACATCCATCTCGCCCTCGCGAGTCCCGTGGGTCGTCAGGCCACATGCCCATCACGCCTGGCTCCAAGCCTCCAACATGGGACGAATCGATTGCCCCATTTGAAGAGAACCCGGGCAGTTTCTCGAAAAAGAAGGCGCCAAGTCATGCAACAGATGCAATGAACTTTTTTGTCTTCTTCATGGGCCTCGCTTAGAGAAATGCAACGTCGACGAGCGGGAATCCCTGTCGCCCGGGGTGCCGCTAGTCCCAAAGTTACCGGTGCTCCGGGAGGGAGGCTAAAAGTCAGGGCCAGACGGCCTGCGATGCCGAGGGCCGGGTTGAGTTGAGTGGATGGATCAGATAGCGGCTGGAGCGGAGGAGGGGCGGATCAGATAACTCGACTTGGCACCCCCGCCGGCCGAGGGTCTACCATGTATCACCAGTCTAAGAAAGTAGTACCTACACCACTACCTAGGCACTACAATAGGGATATCTACATAGGTAGGTAACTACATGATAGGTACTTGGGTATTTGAGTTTTGATTCAGTCGATGGCTCATGGGTGGCGTCGACGCCACCTGTCTTGTCTGGTGATATTCTTCGTGACTGCTCGAGTCGTCTAGGTAGGCAGGCTCGTGTGTAGTCCAGCTGAATGAGGCCGAGGTAGGTGTAGATGGGTAATGACACACTACTGCAAACCAGCCCACCAAGCCCAGGCGAGCCAGTACACCATTCGACCACATACCAGGCATCCAAGACTTGGCAGAGGCGGTTCGGGTTCGAACTTCGGACAAATGCAGCAAAAAGGCAGGKTGGGGTCAAGGATGTAGATGTTCCAGTCGCTTGGGAGCGCAGAGTCGGCTCATCCGATTCGCAAAGTGGACATAGCAGTAGTTAGTTACGGATACACAACCAGGGAGTCCAGGCCCAGGGACTTGTTCGTCCTGCTGCCGTCCAATCCGCCGGTCATCGGTGGCCAACCCTAGCTTGAAGTCGGCCAGGACCAGGCCGTGGCAAAGCGGGGAGAACACGAGGTAGAGCGTTGGTGAGAGGACTTCCGTTGCTAGAAATGCGGATCTGATAACTTTAAACGGGCCCGTTCAGGGTGAGCATGAGCCATGCGAGCGCGGCCAAGTCTTCCGTGCAACCGGGCTGGTCCGCAACGCAGCGCAACGTCTTGCAGAATGCAGAAGGAGATCTTTTGTCCAGCAGGAACGTTGCCCAGCCCCTCTGGGAAGCCCGAAACAATGATAATTGTGCCATCAAAGCGGAATTCCACACAGTCCTAAGCGTCTCCGACGGTCGGGTCCTGCAGGAGATTCCGATGCCGCCAAATTCCGCAAGGCGGCAAGACTCAACGAGGGTGCGGTCAGTGTGGTATATATGGAGGTCCTATTCCCTCCATCCAAGAATACAGAGCAGTCTGGCGAAGCCTACCTAAAGCTTCAATTCGAACCAACTTCCGCTCTTCTTCTACCTTTCGTGTTCGGTCTCATTGTTTCTCAGTCCCCTCCAACACCAGCTCCCGCCGTCACAATGGGTTACGCCATCTTGCCCGCGTTGATCCCTGATATCGAAAAGGTCTTCGATGCCTACTTCAAGGCCTTCAAGAACGACAGGATGGGCCAGGTCATGGTCAACATCCTCTTCCCTGGCGGCACAGACTCTGAAGAGTTCCGTAAAGCTCACGCTGCCGGCACGTTGGCCTGGTGGCACCAGAGCACCACCCAGTACACCTACAAGTGCGTCGACACCGAGACGGGCGAGATCGTAGGCATGGCTCTCGGAGACATCTACCTTAAGGAGCGCAGCGAGGAGGAGCGGAAGAACCACGGCGCCACCTGGCTGGAGGGCAAGGAGAGGGAACGTGCGGAAGCCATCATGAACCCTCTCCACGACATCAGAGAGAAGCTCTTCGGCGGCCGTCGCTACATCTGTGAGTCGCTGTCAAACCTTGATCATATGATCGCCCTTGGCAACCGCCAGACTAACCGGGAGGCGTGGCAGACACCCACGTTATCGCTGTCGACCCCAAGCACCAGGGCAAGAAGGTTGGTGCCCTCTGGTGCAAGTGGGGAATGGAGCTCAGCGACAGTCTGGGAATCCCCCTGTACTTCGAGTCATCGCCCTCGACCTACAAGCTGTACGAGAAGATGGGCTACGAGACCCTGGACGAGAAGATTGTTCACAAGGCGGAGCTGGTGGATTCCGACACGGACGACGTTGTGCCCCTGATGGTTAAGATGCCCGCATGTGCCAACGGCATGACCTTCAAGGAGTGGCGGGCGGCCGGTTACCCTCCCTTCAGCGAGGTGAGGAGGGTGCCCGCGGCCCCCGTCGTCGACGCTGTGACGGCCGACAAGAAGCCTGGCGTCGGCCCCATTGCCGTCGACGTCCACGTTCAGGAAGTGCAGGTTTAGTTGGGTGGAGGATTTCACGTGTTAGTGACGGCGTTTGGGGGTGTTTGGTCAACAGTAATTTGGGCCTCGGATGATTCCCCTAGAAATTTAACGTAATTGATGCCAGTAAAAACTTTTGCTCATTTTCATTTCTCCTGTTGTCCTGCTGTTATTGACCTCTAGCTTAAGGAACGTAGGTACTAGTGCTGGGGTCTGCTCCTCGTTGTTGGCTCATGACTCGACCCTGCATGTGGAAATGGCCCAGGTTTGGTGTTCGGAGTCGGAGCAACAATTAAGGTCCCTGCACACAAAGGTCGGGGACAGGGGGTTTCCTCGCATTGTCATGTCGGTCGATTCACGGAACATTCGGTTAATAAAGGTTGTTCGGTCCTTCAACCTACCACGATGCAACCCTGCAGGTTGGTTCGGTATTAGTACTCACGCAAATTCTTGTGCGCCCGAGACTGGAGCGTGTACTACTAGAGAGATGGGCCGAAGCAGACGAGAAAGCAATGAAGAATAGTAGTACCCGTAAATGTACGTAACGGAATCAGACGATCGGGTCTGGTCAGGGGCCTGGTGCTTCTAGCCTTCTAGTCTTGTTGGTCAAGGGCTCAAGACCTCCTGGCGGCCGAGAGCCGGTCAACCCCCTCCCCTGGCATGTAAGCGAAGCTACGCTACACTAAGAGAGAAAGGTCTGAGGCCCGAGGGGTTGACCGACCCATGGTGGCTCCCTCTCTGGCTCGCCGAAAAGCACGCTTTTTTCCGGTCCATGAGCTTCCGCCCCCGTTTCTTACACTGTTCTCTCCCACTCTTCCTTGTGTCTCTTCAATGCACATGAGTGGCATTTGATTCCCAGAAACACTTGAGCTAGAAACTATGATAATAAATCTCCCTAATTACCTGCGTGGAGGGTATAATTATCTGCACATTTCTCACGCTGGGCTGGCTACCTTTCCGATCGACGGACGCAAGGGGCAAGGAAGTCTGTCTCCTCGGCCGAATCAATATCGGGAAATTCACGTCCGACGCTGCCCGACGACTGGAGCGACGCTAACGCTCGTATCGGATCTAATCAGATGCATCTGATAAGTATTTGCAACGTCCGTCTGCTAGTAGTACCTATTCTTTCTCACTTACCTAGCCGTCCCATGTTTCCCCCCCTCTCTCGCTTTTCCCCCGGTGTCTTGTCTCTCTCTGCCTGTCGGGAAATTTTGACTGGGCTCGGTCCGACCTCTTGTAACCCAAGCACTGAGTCTTCTGCCCCCCAATTTGGTATCCCGAAGAGACCGCGGGTCCGGCGCTCACCATGCTCAAGAAGGCGAAGAAGGCGTTCCTTTTCGTCAAGTTAGTTGGGTACACGCTGCGGCTGTACGTAGACTTCATATCGAGGAGCTACACCACGAAAAAGATCACCTCTGGCAACAATCCAAAGGATGCAAGCGCCGAGCCCATCAACATCCTCGTCATCGGCGCATCTTTCGCCGGCTACCACGCTGCCCGACTCATTGCAAGCTCGCTGCCGGCAGACGGTCCCTATCGCCTCATCATCGTCGAACCAAATCGTCACTGGCAGTTCACATGGACGCTGCCACGCTTTTGTGTCATTGAGGGACACGAAGCAAAGACTTTCATCCCATACGGGCCCTATCTTCCTGCCGATGCCGCGCCGGTCATCCGATGGGTGCATGACCGGGTGTCGACCATCGGGGAGAAGGCTGTGACCATACAGGGCACCGGCGAGGAAATCCCTTACTCTTACCTGGTGATCGCAACTGGGTCGGGAGTTGGTATGTCTTTGCCTTCCAGGGTTGGCTCAACAGACAAAGCCGAGGGAGTACGACACTTGCAGGAGTTCCAGCAGCGCATCAAGGCCGCTAAGAATCTGGTCGTGGTAGGAGGTGGCGCTGCTGGTGTCGAGCTTGCCACGGACGCGAAGGACCAATACCCTGAGAAGAATGTGACCCTGGTCCATTCGAGAGACGCAGTCATGAACCGATTTGGTCCCGAGCTCCAAGCAGGAGCTCTCAAGGGCTTGGAGGATCTCGGCGTTGAGGTGATCCTGGGCGAACGGACAACAACAGAGACCCCCGTCGATGGTTTCGTAACCCTTCGATCGGGCCGAAAGCTTGAATGCGACTTCCTGGTGAGTCTTTGTGGTGCAACGGGCTCCACATCTTCCGGTTCGTTTCTCACAAAGTTTTAGGTCAACGCTGTCGGCCAACAACCATCGTCTCAGTTGATCAGCGACATCGCACCCGAGTCTATCGCCAAGTCCGGGCGTATCAGGGTGAAGCCGACCATGCAGATCGATGTCGACTCGTTGCCCAACATCTATGTATGCGGTGATGTTGCCGAGGCCGGAGTTACGAACCCCAACGCCCGAGCCGCCATGAAGCAGGCGATGTTTGCCGCGGATAATCTTGTTCTTGCTCTTCAAGGGAAAGCACCCTCGCATCTGTATCGCCCTTCTTGGGCTGACGGTGTCATCAAGTTGACTTTGGGTCTCGTAAGTCGCAGAAGCTCCTGTCTCGGATCATCGAGCGCATAAGGTAGCTAACATCGGCCGCTTAGCACAAGTCCATCACGGCTTTCGGCAGTGGAAACACCGAGCTGCTTTTCCGCGGAAAAGAAAAGGAGATCACACTCATGATTGAGCGAACCTGGCAGCACATGGGCGTTAAGCCGTATGAAGACAAGGAATATAAGCTCAGTCAGACTCAAGATACGGCCGCCGATAAAGCCCACGAGGTCATAAACAATGTCGTCTGAAGGTGGCAGTGGCTTGATTTTGGGAGTTGTACAAACCAGACGGTCCAGACCGCCTGACTGTGGATAACTAGATGCCAGCAGACGGTTTTTGAACTGCCACAGCCAATAGCTGAGTGAATTGACCCCCCTCCTGACCATGGCCTGCTTCGTTGAGTACGATTATTGTGAGTTCCACCTATTAGCGTGAGCCAACCCGATGTCGATGCATATCCCACATCCCGGGGACGTACGGAGACCGAAGTTGAACCCCTGTCACGACCAGCGTCGCAGTGCCCCCGTCTCCTTTCTACCGTGATGGGCCTGTAGATCCGCCGTTGCATTACTGTCGAAGCTAGACAAGCTGGTGGGGTGATTAGAAGTCAAAAAAGCTTGATTGCACCTCAATTCTGCTCTATTTCGGTGTGCGAGCGTGGCCATCATCTATCCGTTGTCGCTGATCTGAGTACCTAAGCCTCCACGATGTAAGTGGCGGGATCATTTGTCTGATCCCGCCTGTCCTGCCTTGCCCGTCGCGATCTCCGTTGCCCACAAGTGCATGCTAGTATTGCCGGGATAACATTGTTTACCCAAGTTGTCCAAACCGAAGCGCAACACTCTGAACCTCGGGCCAGAATGTAAACTGTCAGAATCCGCACATACCTATAGTCATCCGCAGGTAGACTGGTTTGGAGACGCCGAGTTGTAGAGAGACCCAAGCCTGAGTAGGCATACTAATGTCCCAGCCAGGTCCCAATTGCTCTGAAAACTGCATTTAAGAGTAATCTGTCGGTTAGGTCAACAAAGCCTAGCGAGATTGAGATTCAGAGACAGAGACTCTGCCTGCGTTTCTCACCCATTGAAGTCAAGTAGGTATCATATGGGACTACGCAGCTAGCCCCGGGGTCATTCGGCAAGTCTTGATAATCTACCTGTGTACTCACTTCTCTTCGATTAACATGCGTCAGCGCAGACGTGCGCAGGAAAACGTGACGGATCTCACTTGCTCTCTTATACGTCATGGTTATGGCCTCACGTATTGTCATGTACCAACGCGAGTAACTGAACCATCTGGGTCAGAGAATGGTACATCCGGCAGACGGTTCTGACAGCCCTAGTGCTCTGTGGCACAGACGATTTTTCTCGGCCAAGGATGGGATAGCATTGAGGCGCGGATAGCAGGCATGGGCTTCACAATCAACGCAGCTTTCTCAGGTAACTAAAACATTTAGGGACTAGAACGTGGGCATGATACTTGCAGCGCCAGAAGATATGGATGAAATGGGCAGTATTATTTAGCCAAATTATCCTCGATTAATGGTTTTCGAAGATTGTCTCGGCTACACAAGGGAAAGCTCGGTAAAATGGAGATTTAGAGGCCAAATTGTCGCCTGATATCACTTGTAGGACCAGAGAATGCCCACCTTAAATTGTAGCAGATGAATGGTTCATGGATGCGCCGAACATCAATCATCACACCATCACTTCTTTCACTTTGTGTTGGATTCGTGACTTCTGCAATTGGTATTTTGTACTAGCTCTCTTGATGCCCTGATCTTCCGACTCTTGATCTTGTCATTACGGCATTTTTGACACAGAAGACAATAGGGTGTCCCTCGAGATTCATTTTGTCTACTCAAAATTAGAGAAGCAGCCCTGGGTACGTTACAGGCCAGATAGTGGTGCACGAAGCTCGCTGGTCCTGGCCTTCGATTATGCGGCGGATGTAACCTCCTCAGTACTCCCATCTGAAGCCTGTTCCAAGCAACCTAGACATGACTCTCTCCCGTCCTTCAACAAGTTACACGTCTCACAGACCGCTCTATGACTGAATTCGGTCAAAGCCCTGTGCGTCTGCGTGCGGTATAAGGAGTCGACGCAAGCATTGCATCGTCGTTTCCAGAATGTTTCGGGATGGTCCTTGAACCGAGTATGCTGACGTGACGGAAACTTCTTGAAGGGTTTCGCAGTGAAGCAAGCATAACATGGGAGCCTCAGTGTGATGTCGACGGCGTCAGATCCAGGCTCCCATTGCCTGATGAACTCGAAGCGTCGGTGCAGCGGAACCCAATCAGTCTCGACCGTATCTCGCATGTAGCGATTCACTTGTCGCATACTTATGGCATCGAGAAGCTCGGTGTTTTGAACAATTCTTTCAAAGACGTTCAAAGGTAGGTTTTCGAAAGCGCCTCGAACGGGGGCTGGCTGGTCATCGAAACAGACAGTGGTGTCTAGAGAGGAGCCTCGTACGCCGGTGCTAGCCACGTTTTTGCACCTCCGAGACTCGGTCTGCATTCGTCCGCACTTATGACAGAAGTAGTAGAAGATGCCCTGCTTCTTCACAGGCTGTAAGTGCTCATAGAGCCGCTCTTTGATGGCGCATGTCCAGCATCGTCGCAGACTCGACTGTGACTTTTTCCGTCCTGCTTTGTAGTCTTTCAATTGCCGCATTCGATCCCCGAACGCCTCTTCGGGGAGAAATCTCTCGCATCCGAAGCAAGCCCATAGGCGCCGATCGTGCTGGCAGCTGTAACCTAGCGGGTGGTCGGCGTATTGTAGGGCCTCTACCCGAACGTGCTTTGGTACCACTCTTTTTAGGTACATGAGCTCGTATAGGCGCTTATTAGTTGCTTTCAGCCTGAGGACGTCTCCGTATTCCAGATAGACGGCTATCAGGCAGTAGATGTCGAATGGCAAGTCGTCCAGCCTGGCATGGTGGTGTTTGGTGGACTGAGCATCCAGATTCGGACAGTTGTGATCATCTGCCCCCATAGCATACGATAGAATGGGTGCCAAGTGTGGCAACCTCTGATGATCGGTGTTCCGGAAGCTGCTGGTTTTTTTTTGTGTTGTTTTCCTTATGGAATAATTTCCCGTCTGCGCACGACAGGTTATAACGGATTGAAATGACTAGAATGTTCCATTAACAAATCCTCACATGGCTGCCTAATCCCCTTGGGTACATGGGCGCCAACATAGTAGGTACCTAGATAGGTAGGGGTGGTACCTCCTCTTGCATACCTAGCTTGGTGGGTAAGCGAGTAGCTATGTAGTAGATGCATGTGCCTGGACTGCATCGAATGTAATATCCCTTCTTGGTTTGGAAAATGAACATCTTTCTTGATAGACTTCAGCCTCTTGAGTCACCATAAGTGGGTAGGTAGTCAGTTGCCAAAGTTGTGTGATCTTGGCTGCTATGTATGCAATTAAAAGGAATGAGGCACTCCGCACTCGACTCCACTGCATCCGAGACCAGCGGCCGGATGGCGTCTGTCAAAGCCGTTTTCTCGGCCCCAGTCTCCGGGACTGCTCGCTAAAATGGACCGACAACACAACTGCCGCCTGGTGTTCCCGTTCTTTTCAGCCGGAACTTAGGACGACCGTCCCGTGTGACCCTTACCGAGGCAACGCTGGCCATTTGCGGGGTCCTGCGGCCAAGGTCACATACGGCCGAGGAGGACCCCAACCGGACGCCCATGCTCCAAATCATCAACCTCCACCTTTACATCTGCTTTCTTCTTTTATCCATTGCTTCCACCACTCGCCTGATCTTCTGGTTCAACTTCTGCAGGGTCAAGAGCATCTCCAACTACCGACCGTCATTGCCGATATTGCACCTCACCCCCTAACCAGAGACGACAAATCACAGGGCTCACTCCAAATTGACGCGCTGGCATAACAACGCTTCCCAGGTCGGGGTTCGGTTTGGATGCGACTCTACACTCAATCAAACATGGATAGATGAGTACCACATTGTATCTAGCCTAGGTCTTGCATGTGTCGTCATGACCGAGCCGAGGGCTGATGATCTGGTTAATTTGGCCTTACGATTCTTGGATGACATATTCGGACACCTCAATGACTGACTGACTCTCGACAATAAAATAAATTAAGCTGTCCTGTCTCGCGTCTCTTGCAACTCAATTCTCCGATATCCATACCAGGCCTTCACGGACACTAAAGCAACCACCGCTTCGGAATGTTGTTCACTCGCTTCTCTACGCTATCGCTTGCGGGAACAGCCCAAGCGGCTCTTCAACGCGTGGCAAGTTTCGGTGCCAACCCAACTGGTCTGACTATGGAGATCTCGGTCCCTCCTAGACTCTCCTCGGCTCCTGCCATTGTCCTCGCTCTCCACGGCTGTGGCGGCTCTGGCCAGCTCTACTCCCGTCAGGCCGAATATATCCCCCTCTCTGATCAGAAAGGCACCTTCATCGTTATCTATCCATCTTCCACCAAAGACTTCAACTGTTGGGACGTCGCCTCTGCCCGCAGCCTTATCCGCGAGGGCGGCGGCGACTCTACCGGGTTGGCCAACATGGTCCGGTACACCATTGATCGCTACGGTGCCGATAAGTCCCGCGTATTCGTCACCGGCAGCTCCTCGGGGTGCATGATGACCAACGTCCTCTCGGCCGCGTACCCCGATCTCTTTGCCGCCGCATCGTGCTACTCCGGCGTGCCTGCTGGGTGTCTCGCTGGCTCGCCAGGTTCGAGCCCCATCAGCGCCGATCCACGCTGCGCCAACGGACAGGTCATCAAGACGGGGTCGGACTGGGCTGCCCAGGCCCGGGCCATGTTTCCAGGCTATGCTGGCAGCTACCCGCGGATGCAGACGTTCCACGGCACATCGGATAGTTTGGTCACGTACCCCAACCTGAATGAGCAGCTCAAGCAGTGGTCGACACTTCATGGCGTCAGTTTTACCCAAAACAACACAAACACACCGCTTAGTGGATACACGCAGATCGTGTACGGTGACGCCACCAGGTTGGTAGGATATTCTGCACAGGGGGTCGGGCACACGGTGCCTGTTCGAAAAGGCGAGGACCTTGAGTGGTTTGGATTGTGATTGAATCATGTTGGCGCGGAATCTTGGAAGTGATGCCTGAATACATTGAAACGCTGGGTTCGCAACTAGTAAATCCGGTATATGCAATATTAACATACTGAGCCACTTGCTAGAACATCTCCCTGAAGTGATAGAAGACATTATCTGCATATGGGTTCGGCATGGCCGTTGTTGTCGGCGTCATCCCTCCGCTTGGCGGACCGACGAAGCCATCTTCTCCTCCAGCGAAGCCATTGAGCTCCATATAGCCTTCAAAAATTCGAGTCATTTCGTTTTGAATGCGGGCACCATTGTTTAGCGACGGTAACGCCTCCATTACAGCATTCTGTTGAGGTATCGTCTGCGCCGATGATGTAAAGGACGAACGACCGTACTGAGGGACGGCGGCAGGGCTCGTTGACATGCGACCGCCACTTGCGAGTCCCGCCATCGCCAGTGCCGCGGAGCTGTGTGCGTCTTCATCGGGCTGGTTGCGGAGTCCGATGCTGGGAGCGACTTCCTTCAGCGAAGAAATCGTGCGCCACAGGCGCTTCGACACCCAGCTTTTGGCGGATAGGTCTCTCACAAGCTCTAGGGCCGTGTAGAACTCCTCTCGGCACGTAGGACTGAACTTGACAGGAGCATGTACCGATGCCAAGAAGAGTACGGAGATGGCAGAAGTCAGAAACTGGTGGTAGAAAACCTGAATTTTGCGGTAGAGGTTTGTCGTGCTGTTGAGGTGGTTGAGGTACCGGATCGTGTCCTTTGCTAAGTCCACGACTCGCTGTGCCTGGGCCATGTGGCTCATGATGCTGGTAGCACTATGTAAGATTGGGGTATAGAGCCAAATACGAATCTGTTTTCAAGTCAGCGATGGTCAGACGGGAGCGCTTGAATGTGCTTACCTGGTTGAACCGAAGGTAAGTCCAGATACGGAGTCGTTGCAAGTTGTATGAAGGAGTTGTCGTCATCTGCTTCTCCTTGTCCCAGTTGCGAAGCTTCACCTCTTCCGGCACGTTCTCGTACCATTGCAGGATCTCCTGGTCTAAGCGTTCCATGTCCTCGTGCCGGAGCTCACGTGCCAGAACAGGCCCAAAGTGTGCAACCTGGCGCCAGACCTTGGCTCCGAGTCTCGAATATGTAATCATTGCGACAAGATATGGATATTCTTCCTGAAAGGATATTAGTCAAAGAGCAGATAAAACGGGGATGGGACACTCACGGGCATTGGCAGATCGGGATCAATCTCCTCGTCCGGAACAACGAATGGGAGGCCTGTGTTGAACGCCCATCTCCTGTCTAACACGTAGGCAGACCAGAAGCTGTTTAGGGCGCTCTTTCTCTCCTCCTCGTTTTGAATGTTCATCAACCCAGTCCGACGATGAATGCCCATTTCCAAGCAAAGCCTGACCACCTGGCCCATAACACGCCATGCCGCAATCTCCTCATTGGCCAGAAATTTGTAGCCGGCAAGGAGACACAGGGCCGGCAGGCTCGTGAAGTCGACGGGCTCCACCATCAGCTTTCGGTTGAGGACGGTGTCCATGCTGTCGATAAGCTTGATCGCTTTCTCGCTGTGACCATGTTCTTCTACCACAAGAGCGCAGCACATGACAATCTTGAGCTGGAGAGTCTTGTCATCATTGAGCATCGGCATGAGACCTTGCTTCTTGACAGTATCCATGTATGAAGATAAGTTGCGAGCATGCTCGATGATGGACTGGATCTTCATAACGGGATACATTATGCCAACCTCTTCTTCGTGAAGACGGCACAGGCGAATCATCTCATCCCTGCTAAAGTCCCAGAGAGGATCAGTCGGGGCCTCTTGGGGTGGCATGCGGAAAGGGCTGTCCTCGGGCACAATCAAAGGCGTACTCTGATCCTCGCCGTCCCCGATGCCCTTGTAGCCCATACTGTGAATAGTCGTGTTTGCAACGTCCAAGCTGAAGGCCATGCTCGTAGAGCCTCGGAAAGGTGCCTGCTTTGGTTGGGTCAACTCAGGCCGGTGAAGGGGAGACAGCGAGCTCGCCGGAGAAGCCTGGACGGTGCTCGAAGGGAAGGGTAATACTTTGTCTTGGATGGGTGCAAGACGCAGAGTTTCGGAGCGGAGGGCGTTCATGCTCTGATAGAGACCGTCAACTTGCTCCTGAAGCCGTGCCATGTGCGCCGACATGCTCTTGTACTCTTCTGAGTCCTTGAAGCTGTTGGAGCAGCAATTGGGGGCGTAGAGACACGCCAAATTGAGGTTGCCACATCGTTGACAGGGATTCTCGCCATTGCACTTGATTTTTCGTCTCTTGCATTCGTTACTACGGGTGCAAGAAGCGTATTAGTGAGGCTGCATCAGCACAGCGAGAGTACAAGAAGCAGCCGATGAAGTAGACGGACAACGATTCCGATAAGAAGGATTATATAGCGTAGCCTAGCAGGCAAGGTCGCAGGGGATCGATCGGTCGCGGCATGGAGAAGGCTTGCTAGCAGCACAGAGGGAGAGGGATGCGGAGGGACTCGCAGGAGGCGGCCTTACCAGGCGATAGAAATATACTGTCACAGGCGCAATCAGCTTTCCGGAGTTCCACAGAGTCCCCGAGGTGCGTAGGCATGGCACAGGGCGAGAGAGTGATGGAGTGACAAGAGGACGGAACAGAACAGGACGGGACAGGACAGGAGGCAAAGGCAGGCACAGCGGGCACATGCCGAACCAAAGGCAATCGTATCGACGGGACGATGGGGAGGAAGACAACGCACCCTATTCCGCTTGCTTCGCTGCTGCTTGGCAACGGCACTCTCATCTTCAGACTTTCTCTTAGAGCCAGAGCCAGAGACCGAGGCAGCGGATGGCGTTCCGGTAGCTGTCGCGGCGCGGGCTCCCCCTGCCGTGTTCGCGGAATTGTCTCCGGGGGTCGCGGAAAGGGGAGAATGGGCTTGCGGATTGTGTGGAGAATACGCAGCGGCAGCGCGGTCAGGCGGCAAAGGAACGGCTGCTTGGGTCAGATAGTGCAGGTCGCTGACCTGCGTCTCAATCTGTTCCATGGCATTACGAGGCTCCCGCGGCGCTCTTGCTGCTGGCTTCCGTGTTTGCTTTGTGAGCAACGAGATGGAGACGAGGACGAGTAATGGCGATTTTTCGCTCCCCCCGGCTGGCCAAGGTGAGGTACCACCAGCAGGCTTAGTGGCGCTGGTTCCGCGGTCATAGGAACGCACGTGACCGGGAAGACATCCATCCCCCGCCGTCACAGCTAGCCCATGCACTGATTGGCTCGGACTGTCACCCCAACACCACTCGTGAGTCGTGCGTGAATCGTCAATCTTAACATATCCATACACCAAGGTTCCTTGATTCTTATTAGCGACCTCGACGGTCTGTGATGGCCCCAGACCTGATCGAGTTTTGCGCACTGTATCACTCCAGGAGGTCTGTATGCGTCGCGTCCTAGGTGTTTTTTACTCGAATTACCTATGCTACCTAGTTCTCTTAAGACTAGGTAGGTAATTGGAGAAATCGCGCCGTAACTTGCCTGTATAGGCACAGTGGTACACAGATACATTTGTAGGTGGTTGACAGGGGTTTGTCTCTCTTCCATGGATACCGCCTTATGTAAGGTACGTGGAGCACCTAGCCAAGGTACCTACCTAGGTAGGTACACCTATACCACGGTCTTAAAGGTTAGCGTAGTTCTTGCGGGGCTTGCCATATATTCAGGCCCCGCAGGTAACACGCTAACCTTTAAGACCGTGGTATAGGTGTACCTACCTAGGTAGGTACCTTGGCTAGGTGCTCCACGTACCTTACATAAGGCGGTATCCATGGAAGAGAGACAAACCCCTGTCAACCACCTACAAATGTATC
>JAJHHK010000458.1:0-44760 GCA_022457145.1 Colletotrichum magnum
TATCTAGGATTAAGTATCTCTTAAACTTTAAGCTTTTAGTAAATACTTAAATTAGTATTCCTTTTATAACTACTATAATAAAGCTTCTATTAACTATATATATAGCTACTATTAAAATCTATAACTATAACTTAAGTAGAATATTTATATTTATACTTATAAAATATACTTTATTTATAACTATTTAAATAAAGCACTCTATAATACTATTCTACTTATAAATATATAGTAAAAAAGACTCTATTTATATACCCCCTTTTTTAAGAGTAATATTAAGAAATAAAGATATAAACTCTTTAGTATTATTTATATAAATTACTCTAATAGACTATCTAAAGTAGTATTCCTAACTACTTATATAGTTAATAAGTTAATAAGTAAGGTTTTCTTTTAAGTTTAATAATAATATATTTCTATACTAAGACTTATTATTAATAATTAAAGTAAAGTAAGTATACTATATTACTAGCTTAATTTTACTTATATTTATATAAACTATATTTCTTAAGTATATAGCTTACTTTTATAGTATATAAAGTAAATACTATAAACTCTTTAATAAGTTATAAGTAGTATAAAGCTATAGAATAACGTTTTTTACTATTAGGGGATATTTTTTTATAAGTTTAATTATTTTAATTAACTCTTAATACTTTAAGTAATTAAGTCTTTAGTACTAAAGCTAAGTACTTTTATACTACTTACTAAACTATATAAAATAGAATATAGCTAGTAGGTTTATATTTACTAAAAATAAATAAAAGCCCTTTTTATTAATATTAAACTTATTAAAAGGCTCTTTATTTAGTACTATTAATACTCTATTAAGTAAATAGCCTTTGACTTTATAAAAGTACTCCCTATTAAATATATTTATTAGAAGTATAAGTAGAAATAAAATATCTCACAGCTCTATAATATAGGCGTTATAGAATTATCAAATAATAATTCCTATAAACTTTAAGTAAATCAGTCTATTACTAGTTATAACCTACTATTAGTTTATAATAGTTATATAGCTTTTAAACTATACTATATTATTAATTAAATAAATACTTACTCTTAAGTCCTAAAGCTAAGCATTTATCTTTTCCTTAATTAACTAAAAAAGAGTATTTATAAGTATTATAGTCTAGTTCCCTATAAAAGGCTCCTTACTAACTATTTCTTCTATACCTTTAACTATTCTTAGGTTATTTTAAATAACTTTAAAGTTTTTTTATAATATTTAAACCCCTAAGTAAAAGTCTAGTTTAGGTAGTTTAGTCTACTTAAGTACTTTTAGTATTATATTACTTATTAGTAGGGTTATAAAAGACTCTTTAAAAAGTTACTCCCCTTTACTTTTAGGACCTTTCTTTTTTTCTACCTTATAAGTAGCCCTAATATAGCCCTTTTTACTATAGTTTTAGTATTTATAATCTACTTAATCTTTCTTAAAAGCTCTTTATAGCCCCTTAGTAGCTTAATTACTATTTATTATTTATATAACTATAACCTTATATTTATTATAAATACAGACTTTATCTATTAAGTTAGTAATAAGTCCGTTTATAGTAATTAGTATACCTCCTTATTAAAAGGATCTAAAATATATAAACTAATCCTTATACTATAAATTTATTCTTTATAAGAACGCGTAAACCTTATTTTTTAGAGTTATTTAATTTTTAGCTGCTTATAAGTAGTAAAAAAGCTTATTAAACTTTACGATATAACTTATAGAATTACTGCCCTTAAGTATATACGTATAAAGTTAATTTTAGAGTTATTTATATAGAATAACTTTATAACTTAAATAGTTCTATACTAATATATACTATATTTACTTTTTATTTATAATATATATAATAAGGGATATAAGGCTATTTAAAATAATATTTTTAATTTTATTACTAATATATAAACTCTTTATATTACTAAAGTTCTTTTTAAACTTAAAACTATAGATCTTAAGAGTTATTAAGATTTAGGTTAACTAAATAAGTTAATTACTTAAGCCTTTTAAAAAGTATTTTTTTAGTATTTTTAGTCTAAAGTCTTTAAAATAGTTTTTTAAGTACTTTTATTTCAATATTTACTTTTTCTCAGTACTTTAATAAATACGCGTAGTAAAAAGGTATTTTTATAAGTATTTTATATTATAATATTTAATTTAAGTACTAGAAACTATAAGCTTAGGAATAGGGATAGGCTAAAAGAATATATTAGGGGTAATAGTAGTACTCTTTAAGTTACTTATAACTCGTAACTGGGTACTAGTATACTCCTTAGTAGGTTAAGGAGTATAGGGGACTATATATCCTAGGCCTTACTCTTTTTAATAAGGTTCTAGTAAAACTATTTAATAATTTCGTTTTAGCTATTACTTATAGTCCTAAAACCCTTAATTATCTCTATAAACTCTATTATTAATAGTTAAGGCTTTTCTTTTATGTTATTTTATAAGTACTTTTTTAAGTTACTTAATAATATATTAAAAGTTTTAGTAGATTAAATATAAAATATTTAGTACTCTTTTTAGTAATAGAATATTAATTAATAGAGTTTAAATAGCTTTATATAAGTTATACTACTATATAATAATAAGGGTTTTAATTATAATTACTAAGTTAGTTTAAGTAGGGGTTAGAAATTAATATAGATTTTAGTTAAATAAGGGCTTTTAAAATCTATAGCTATATAGGCCCTATTTAAATACATAATTTCCCCTACTATACTAATTTAGTTAATATATAATAATACTATTTTTAGCCTTAGAGGCGCCTATAGTGCCTATATTTATAGGGGCTTTACTTTACTTTAATTATTAATAATAAGTCTTAGTATAGAAATATATTATTATTAAACTTAAAAGAAAACCTTACTTATTAACTTATTAACTATATAAGTAGTTAGGAACACTACTTTAAGTAGCTTATTAGAGTAATTTATATAAATAATACTAAAGAGTTTATATCTTTATTTCTTAATATTACCCTTAAAAAAGGGGTAATATAAGTAGAGTCTTCCCTACTATATATTTATAAGTAGAACGGTATTATAAAGTAATTTATTTAAATAGTTATAAATAAAGTACGTTTTATAAATATAAATATAAATATCCTATATAAATTATAGTTATAAATCCTAATAGTAGCTATATATATAGTTAATAAAAGCTTTACTATAGTAGTTATAAAAGAAATACTAATTTAAGTACTTACTAAAAACTTAAAGCCTAAGAGATACTTAATCCTAAATATTAGTAACTTATAAGTTATTAGTAGCTAATATTTTATTAATATTAATTTTAAAACTTATATTAAAAGTAAAAAAATAGCCCTTAAAGCTAAAAAAGGTATTTTAGTAGGCTATATTAAGAATAAAGCTTACTAAGTTTAGATCCCTAAGTACTAAAAGGTAGTTATTACGTTAATTATTATCTTTTATAAACCTATAAGTTATAAAAAAAACGATTTATAATAGTCTTTACTCCTGGGGTAGGGACTAGAATTAAAAAAGTACTAATAAAACGCCTATAAAGCCCTTATAGTTCTTTAGTTTATATTTAAAGTAAGTTCTATTAAACTAATAGCCCTAGAGATTACCCTTACTATTTAAGAAAAGCTTTTAAGTATACTAGTACTAGTAGTACTTAGGGGCTAGTTATAGTTATACCTAGACCTAAATACTCTTAAGGATATATATAATAAGCCTATAGGAAACTAAGAACTATAAAAAAAGGCTATATATATAAAGATTCTAATTCTCCTTAAGTAAAGAATTCTTTCTTTTATTCTAAAAAGTAAAGTACTAAAAAGTGCGTAGTTAATTACTAAGTAGGTACTTAAGTATAAAAAAGTTTAAAGAATTATAACTAAAAAAAAAGTAAGGATTAAAGTAAAAGGCTTTTTATAAGTATATAAGTAAGACTTTATTAATATATATACCTTAATATCTAAATTAGCCTTTTAAAAAATTCTACTAGTATATACTCGCTAAAGAGGACTTATAGTATACTAATAGGACTTTATAGAAGTGTATTTTAATAGTAATTTAAATAAATAAATCTATATATTACTATTTAAAATATTAAAGGACTTTTTCTTAAATACTTATTTTTAATACTATATAGTAAAAGTTAAATATAATTATTATTAAAATTAAGTAATCCTTCTATAAAAGGCCTTATATAGTTTATATTAAAGTAGTTATTAGTAGTAAGTAAAGCTATAAAAGGTTCTTAAATACTATAGTTTTAAACTACTAGTATTTAATAGTACTACTTACTATAACTTAGTTACTAAAGTAACTATAACTACTTATATTAATAATATTATAGTTATAGACCTAGAAAAGGCTATAGACTAAGTACTTATTATAGTAGAAAAGTAGGTAGAAGTCGTTAATTTAGGAGTCCTTAATATATTCCTAAGTATTAAGCTATTATTTATAGCTATAAAAATAATAATTTACTAAAGTACTTACTTAAGGGATATTATAAAAGAATTTACTTAAAAGATAAAGCCTACTAATACCCCTATTAATATAAAAGCCCTTACTACTACTATGCCTATTAAAGGAGAAGTTAATAAAGACCTTTAAAAGTAGTATTATTAAGTACTTAAAAAGGCTAGTTTTACTATATATATAACGCGCCCTAATATTACTTTTAAATATAGCCTCTAAAGGAGGTTTTCTTATAAGTCTTATAAGTAGTATTAAAAATCTACTATGTAAATAGTATAGTATATTAAAAGGCACTTTAATAAGTAGATTTAATACTTATTAGTTAGGGGAGCTAATAAAATTAACGATCTTAGCCTTAAGGGCTATTATAATAGTAATTATACTAGGTATTTAACTACTTTAAGGTTAATAACTAAGTAGATATTTTTTATAGCTAAAGGCCTAGTAGTATAAAGGTCCTATTAGTAGAAAACCGTAGTAAAGTTATTTATAAAGGTAGAATAGTATATTATATTAGCTGCGGCCTTAAAGGCTATATAAATTAAAAGCTTTTTTTTAAAACTAAAAAAAAAGCTCTTATAGCCGGTCTATATATAGGTAAATAATATAAAAGTAATTACACTTATAAAGAGTAAAAGTAGTAATAACTAAACTAAGTATATAAAAGTCTATAATTACTATACTTAAAAAGTAGTAGAACTTAGTAAAGTTAGTTTTAAGTATATTTATTTAAAAAATAATATTATAAATATACTTATTAAACTACTTAAAAAACTAGTATTTAAGAAGTTAAGAAGAATAGCTAAATTAGTTAATTTAAAGTAATATATAGTTAAATAGCTTTATATTAAAAGGGAGTATAATAACATAACTAGTAATCCGTTATATAGTAGTAGTAATACGAGAAATACTACTATAAGCCCCTATAAATATAAGTACTATAGGCGCCTCTAAAACTAAAAATAGTATTATTATATACTAGTTAAATTAGTATAGTAGGGGAAATTATATATTTAAATAGAGCCTATATAGCTATAGATCCTAGAAGCCTTTATTTAACTAAGATCTATATTAATTTCCGACCCCTACCTAAAACAGCTTAGTAATTACAATTAAGACCCTTGTTGTTATATAAAAAAGGGCCCACGCGTTAACCGGCGTAGTACTAACGGGACCCTTAYCTTTAGTTATAGAAGTCCTTTAAGATAATCTCTTATAATTTATTAGGCGGAAATCACATCCCACTAGTAGCCTATACTAAGGTCCATTTAAAGTATCGCATAGTCACCCTAATAGAAGTCTTTAGTACCTCTTAGTAGGTTAATTAGAGTAAGCCTAAGGCAAGCACAATTAAATATTTAAAAGCTTTATTAGGTTAAACTAGCTATTACAGGCACTAGCGGTCGATAATACAGTAACAAGCTATTAGTATAATTTTATACTTGTTAATATTCTACTCTTATTATAGGCTTATTTAGCTTATAACAGCACTATATTACCCTGCCTAAGGATTTACGTATAGCGCGCTACACGCGATAGAGTAAGACACTAGTATATAATAGTAAAAAAGCGCCCGGTCTTGTTAGTCTAAAAAGCACTATCATAAGGCCTAGTTATAAGAGGATGTAAACCGTAAGGTTTTATATAGTATTAGCTATTCTACTTTTATACTATTAAATATCTTAGTATCTAGTAAACTAAGCCACAAACTAGTTTATAGCTATAACTAAGTAGTTAGTTTAAATAAAAATATTTATATACCTAGTAGGATTATAGTACTATTATAGCTAGCCTTTTAATAGTAAGGTTTGTATTAATAGAAACTAAAGTTTAATACTAATAATAGTACTATAGTTATTAAAGGGATTTTAAGGGTTTAAAGTACTTAAGTAATTAGTTTAAGTATTTAATAAAAGGGTTATAGTAGTTACTACTAAAGAGCTAAAAGTATCTAAAGATTAATATAAGGTTAATAGTTAAAGAACTATAAAAAAAAGGACTTAAAGGTACTTAAGTTCTATTTATATATAAGTTCTATCCCTTTATTTATACTATAGTAGTAAATACAATACTAGTTAGGTAAGTACTTAGTAATTACTAATAAGTACTTAGTAATTACTACTAAGTACTTAGTTTTAGTTATAGCTACTTAGTACTTTATTTTATTTATATATAACTTATATTATAGTTTTTTTTTTAAAAAAAAGTTATTTTATATTCTATATTAGTTACGTTTTTTATTACCCTTTTAACTATTAATCCTTTATAAGTAGGGTCTACTACTATTTATAACTAATAAGTTATAATATTAAGTCTTTTTTTAAAGGTCTTATTTTTAAGACTTAATATAAGTAAGCTATAGTTCTTACGTTAAGGGACCTATAAACTTATGTTTTAATTATTTAATATTAATATTATATTAAGTTACTTATAAAGATAAAGAGTGTTTTTTTTATACTATTATTATTATTTTTAAAAATTACTAACAAAGGTTTTAAAGTTATACTTTATTTTTATTATTATATTAAAGGGTTCTATTATAAAATATTACTAAGTTCTTTAATTTATAGTAAATACGTTACTATTAGTAGTATATAAAAGTCTTATAATATATTTAAGGATATAATTTATACTTATAGGTTTAGTATTTTTTCTTTTTTTTAGTATTTAGTTTTTAATAGTTTTTAGTTAAGTACTTTATAATAGAGTCGCGTTATTTTAATAATAAAGAAAAGGAATTTAAAGAGTTATTTAAAAAGTAAATAAAGGCTTTAAAGAAAACTTAAAATAATATAAATAAAGTTTTAACTTACTTAAAGTGTATATAGTAGTAGAAGTAAATAGTATTTTAAAAGGGTTAGAGTTTAATAAATATAGTAGCTAAAGAATCTATAAGTTCTTTTAAAGCTACTTAAGTAGCTTAATTAGTTAGTACCTTTAGTATAGTAGATTTTAATACAATTTTAATAAACTAGGATTTAAGTACTTTTAGTTTCTTATTAAAGAAAAGTACTATTAAAACTATAGGTAATTTTAAACCTATTTTAGGTTAGGCGTTCTTAGATATAGGAATATTTTATTTATTTTAAGTTCCTTAATTAACTAAAGTTTAGGTTATAGTTATATTACGCGTAATTTACTTACTAGTGTCTTTATAACTTAAGTATATTATCTTTCTTACTACTAAGTTTAGTATTCTTATAGTTTATTTTATATATTTATAAAGTTAAAAGTAGGTTTTTATATATTATTTTTGTATTTATAGTTTTTTTATTTAACTAAGTACTTAATTTTAGTATTATTTTATTAGTTAATATAGTTAATAATTCTTTTAACTTTATCGTTTTATTTAGGATTAACTTTAATATAGTTAGAAGTATATAATTTTTATAGTATTAATTTAAGTAACAAAATATAGAAAACTAAGTAATATTTTATAGTATTTAGTAGTATAAGTTWAAAGTTAACTTTTAAGACTTTTTTAATAATTTTAAAGGGTTTGAGTTTTTTAAAGTTTAACTTATTATTTAGTTATTTTATTTTAATATTACGTTAAATAAAGTATATACTATTTCTCTTTTTAAAGGATAGTTCCTTTATTCTTAAAGTATTAGTATATTTATATATATATTATTTAATAAATTCTAAATTTTATTAGAGTTTTATATAGATTTTTTTAATTTTATTAACTTAAGCTTTAGCTTTTACTATTAATAGTTTTACTTTTAGTTTTTTATAAGTAGTTAGTTTATATTTATAGTTTAAGTAAAAAAGTAAGTTTTATATACTTTCTTTTACTATATTATTATAAATAAATTAAACTATTAGTAATAGTATAACTTAATTATTTTATTAATAGTTAATATAATATTTTAAGTATATTTTTAAAATTTAGTTAATTTTTTTATTTATTTATTAATTTAAAGGTAGAAGGTAGTAGATAGTTATAGTTTAGATTTAAGTTATAAAATTAGGGATTTTTAAAACTCTAAAGTAAACTGTATTTTTTTATTAAATATAATATTTTTAAGTAAACTATACTAATTAAGAATATACTTATTAAAGATATAAGTAAGTTTTTTTATAGTACTTACTTTAATTTATAGTATAAAGTATACGTATTTAGTAAGTTTATTTATAATAACTAAAATACTATTAAACTATTTTTTAATAAGTAGTTTTTTTAATTATAGTAATTTAATAATAAAATTAAAAGAAATTAACTACTATACTTTATTAAGTACTAAAAAAGGTTATAGTTCTTTATATAGTTTATAATATACTAATTTACTTTTATTATATATATTATAGTACTTAATAACTTAAGTAATTTATTCCTTAATAACTTTATTACTATAGTATTACTTAATTTATTTTTAGGTTTTAGTAACTCTTAAGTATTTATATACTTTAGTACTATAAAATATTTTAATTATTTTATTAGTTATCTATCTAAATATACTAGTACTAATCTATTTAGTAATTATAAAGAGGTAAATAACTAGTACTAAGTTTTTATTTAAATTCTTTTTAAGAATTACTTAAGGTTTATTTAGAACTATTACTTTTAAGTTTAATTATCTACTAAAAGTATTTATTCTTTTATTTACTAATCCTTTTTTATAAATAATATAAAAGTTAAATTTTAAAAGGAATTTTAATTATTTAATTTATTATTTATTAAAGTCTTTAGATATAGTAAAGTATATAAAGTTTTTATAGTTTATATATACTATAACTTTATAGTTAGTTTTTAAAAAGTATAGTCTTTATTTTTTAAATACTTTAATAATTACTATAAGTTCTTTATTATAAATTTAATAGTTAAGCTTAGGTTTTTATAACTTTTTTAAGTAAAAGGTATATAAGTATAGCTATTTTTTTTTATTTTATTACTTAAGTTATTTATTAATAGTATAGTTTAAAGTGTTAGTTTTAACTTTAAATAGTAAGTTTAAATTAAGTATTATAAGTATAAATTTACTAAAGACCTAGTTCTTAACTTTCTAAAATACAACCTTTTACTTATTTATTTAATTCTACTTCTTATTTTTTTTTCTTATAAAGTTAATTAAAACTTTAATATTTTTAAAGTATTTTTTAAGGAATTATTAGTAAAAGTTAATAAATTTAAAGAATAATTAAATATCTTTAATATTTTATAGTATTAACTAGTCTTTAACTATAGTAATATTTTTATTTAAGATTTTAATAATTCTAAGTATAATAGTAAATCTAAAGTAGTTTACTTTTTAAGTATAGAATTTACTTTTTTTTAATTTAATAAGGAGTTTAGGTTTTTAAAGCTTTTATAGTACTTAGTATATATATTACTTATATTTTTTAAGGGTTTTTAAAAAAATAAAAATATTATTAAAGTATATAATTATAAAGATATTAAGTTTTTTTTATAAAATATAGTTAATTATATTTTAAAATATTATAGGTATATTAATAAGTCTAAAGGGTATTATAAAGTACTTAAAATATTCTTTATAAAAGTAAAATATAGTTTTTTACTCTTTTTTTTTTAATTTTAAATAAGTTATAGGCTTTTTTAAAGTTAAAAGTTATAAACTAATTAACTTTATAGAGTAGGTTTTATAGTTTTAAAATAAATAGTAGTAAGTAGTAATTCTTAATAGTAATATTATTAAGTTATTTATAGTTAATATAAAGTTATAGTTTACTATTCTTTTTTAATATAAATAGAATTAAGTATTTTATAGGTAATATTAATTCTTTAATATAGCCTTTAGTTAAGTATTTATTAATATACTTATTAAGTACTTTTATTTCTTATTAGTTTAATWATTAAACTCTATTAAATACTAGTATTTATCCTTTTTTAATAGGAATTTTATAATTAAAGGTACTATATTTTAGTAGGCCTATGTTTAGTATTAAAGTAAATAGCTTTTTATATACTTTATACTCTTTTAAAATAAATAAAAGTTAATTTTTATTATTAATTAAGTTTTATTATATTATATCAATGTCTTTTTTTAATAATAACTTAGTAACTACTTTTTTAACTTTTAAGTAAGTAATAAATTATAATATATATATTATTAGCTTTTTTAAGTAAGGTTTATTTAAAGCTAGTAGTTAATTATATTTTTTAATAACTAAACTCTTTTTATAGTTTTAATAAAAGTAGCTAGTTTTTTAATTTATTTATAGGTTTTTCTTTTATAACTATAGTATTTCTAGAATAATATTTTATTATTTTATATTTATAATATTAAAGTAGCGGTATATTTTTTAGTTATAGTAGTTTAATATAAAGAGTGTAGTTTTACTATTAATAATACCTCTACTATACTATACTCCTTTTTCTTTTTTATTATTAAATAAGTAAGGATTCTTTTTTTTATTCTATAGTATTTATAAGTTATTTACTATTTATAGTAATATAAAGTTACTTTAAGTGCTACTATTAATAAAAACTTTAACTTATATTTTATTTACTATAATATTAAAGTAAAGGTATTTTTTATTTAAGTTTGTATTTATAATTAAGTAAATAAATTTTATTATCTTTACCTATTATAATCCTTTATTAATAAATAAGTTTAGTTTTTTAACTACTTAAGCCTTTATTCTATATATATTCTGTTTTTATTAAAGTACTTAATTATTTTTCTTTTTTTAAGGGTGTTTTTAATATTAAAGATAAGTAGTATAAAACTAGTTCCTTTTTCTTTTTAAAGTTATTTTCTTTTAAGTATTTATACCTTAGTAATATAGTAGACTTAGTACTAGTTAATATAGTACTTTTACTAGTTTATACCTTCTTTATATAAGTATTATATTAAAAAGTTTAGGTTAGGTTTAAAGACTACTTCTTTAGGTCCCTTAAATTCCTAAATATTTTATATATAGAGTTTCTAAGTAAAGTAAATATTTTTATATAGTACTTCTTTCTTTTTTTAAGGGAAGAATTATAAGTTAAGCTTTTTTATAAGGTATAGTTAGTATTTATTTTTAAAGTACTATACTTAAAAAACGTCCTAGTATTATTTATATAGTACGTTTAACTACTTATAGTTTTTTAATATAGCTTTAAGTAGTTATTTTTTTGTTTTTTTAATAAAGTCTATTTTATAGAATAAGATTTATTATTAGTTATTATTTAGGGGGATATATAATAAATACTTTTATTTTTTTTTATATTAAAGGTTTTTTTTTAGAGTTTAAGTTCTAGGTATTAAGTAGGGCCCTTTAAGTAATTTTATTTTAAGTATATTATTAAGTAACGTTATAAGGTTTATTTAAATTATAGAGTGTATTTAATTTATATAGTATTTCCTAAACTTTAGAATACACTATAATTCTTTTTAACCTTTTAGTATTATTAGTATATAGTTATTTAAGTACAAGTAAATTAATATATACTATTATTCTTTTATTTTTCTTTATAAGTAGTATTTAAATGTATTTTATATAGTTTTTATTAGGTTCTATATTAGTAGTATAGTAGAGATTTTTAATTATAGTATTAAGTTTTTTAATAATAACTTTATTATTATACTTAACTTCTTTATTACTAAGTATTATTAAGTTATAGTTTACTTATTATAGGTCTATATTATTAAGTTACTTTATAGTTTTTTAAGCTAGCTTTTAATAAAGTACTTAATATACTACTATAAGTATTTTTTTTATATAAGTAGTATTATAGTTAAAATATTTTATATTTTTTAAGTACTATTTTATATTTTTCTTATTACTTCTATAAATAGTATACTTATTATTATAATATACTATTTATAAAAACTTAGTATAGTCTTTTTTAAAAGTAGTATTAAGTTACTTACTTTTTAGTACTAGTTACTATTACTATTTTTTAAGTTAGTAGTAGTCCTTAGCTATATATCCTAGCTTATTATAGTTATAGTACTTAAAAGTACGTTCTTTATTAAGTTTTTATTACTTAGTAGTACTAAAGTCTTTAGAACCTATATAATATCTATAAGTAGTACTTTATTAGTTATTATTTTAGTTTAATTAGTTACTTTATTAAAAAGGTTATTTTTAGTTCTAAAGTTACTATTAATATTTTTTACTTATATTAGTTTTTAGTACTTTATTTACTTAAGTAAGTTATCCTTTCTTTTTTATATAGTATTTATATAGGTAATTATTAATTTTAATAGCTATATTTATATACTTATAGAGTTTATTAAGTTAGTTAAAGTATACTAGTTTATTTTTAACTTCTTTTTTTAGACTTTAGTAGAATTTAGCTATAAGGGCTTTTCTTTTTAATTAAGTTTAAATAAGATTTAGTAAAACTTAGTAAAGTCCTTATTTATAGATTCTTTTTAAATAAAATTAATAAAGTATTTTCTTAGTAATTCTTTTTTTATTAGGGCTTTTAAAGGCTTTTTTAAGTTTTTTTTAAATTTATTATAGTTATTAAATACCTTTTATATCTCTTTTTTTTACTTAGTATAAATATTCTTTAATTAGTTTTTTATAATAGGTTTAAACTAAATAAGGGCGTTTTTTTTAAAAAAAAAAGTAGTTTAGTAAATCTTTATAGTTTTATTAGTAAATAAAGAGGTATAATATATTAAGTAGGCGCGGGTATATATAAGGAATCCTTATAGGGTTCCTAGGGTCCTATTATATAAGGCTAACTTAGAGTACTTAGCCTTTAGTCTATAGTTAGTTTTAAGTTAGGCTTTTAGCTATATATTACTTTACTAAAACTATAGAATTATATTATATATTTAAAGAGCTATAACTCTAGGGTTTAGCGCGGTACTATTAAGTACTTAATTCTAAGTAGGCGTTTTTAGAGCTAGAGGTAGCTAGGTGTTTTAGGGACGCTAATTATTATTAATAAATATAAATATTATAGGATACTATTTATTAGTATTAAAAGTTAATTTACTAAATRAGAGCTATTAAAATATTATAGTTAACCTTTTAATAATAAGGTTTATATTAATAGAAGTTAAAGTTTAATATTAATAATAGTATTATAGTTATTAAAGGGATCTTAAGGGTTTAAAGTACTTAGGTAATTAGTTTAAGTATTTAATAAAAGGGTTATAGTAGTTATTACTAAAAGGCTAAAAGTATTTAAAGATTAATATAAGGTTAATAGTTAAAGAACTATAAAAAGTAGGACTTAAGGGTACTTAAGTCCTTTTTATATATAAGTGTTTTTCCTAGGATTGTTCCTTTTATTACTTAATTCCCTGTAGTAAATTAGAATAGTATCTTTATAATTCTAAGTATTAAATTAGTCTAGATTACTTATAATCCTAATTAATCCCTTTAGTATATAGTTCTTTTATTTTAGGTTAGGTTCTATACTAATATAAACTAATATATTTATTTAACTACTAAGTCCCCTATAGAGTTACTACTAGAGGTCTAGTAACTAACGGGTTATAATAATAGTGTATTTTAAAGTAGATGTATACTATAAGAAAATAGATAAGGGTAGTGGTTTAGAGTTGCTAGAAGGCGTAATAGAGTGGCTAGTAGTAGAGGATAGTCTTAAGGGGATTGCTGCCCCCCCCCCCCTTAAACCTTTAATATAACTACTAATAACATAGTTAATAGTAGTAGAAATTAAGACGGTAACTAAGCTTAAGGACTCAACTATATATATACTACAACTTTAGTTTAGTAAAACGCCCTAGTTTATTATTAAGTAGTATAAAAATAAAACTTTTTAATAGCTAAAGATTACTAATACTACAGCTTTATTTATAAACTAAGAAAAGAAGTACTAAACTAACTTTTATAAGCTAGTTACTATCTTAGCCTAACTATATAAAACTATTATAAAATATAAAAGTAAATACTACGTTATAATTTATAAAAAAACAGTAAATACTCTAGAGTTTAAAGTATACTTTTTATATATAGTAAAAAAAGCTATACTAGATAATTTAAAGTATATACTCTAGGATTTATAGTTAACTAGCCTACCCGCGCTATAAGTATTATACCGCCTCTACCTTTTTTTAAGCTTACTTAATTATAATTTAAATATACTTAATTAAAATTTATATTACTGTTTTTTATTATAGGCCTAAGCTTAGTAGCTTATACTCTAGTAAAAGGCTAGTTATAGACCAGCTCTACTTAAGGACCCCTATACCTAAAGGTAGAGTTTATATATAGTAGGTAAACCTCCCTCCTTTTACTCTTTAAGTTTAGTATAACTCCTTTCAAATACTACTAAAATATTACTTATAACTAGCCCTTAATATTACTAAACTTTTTAACTAAAGTAACTCTAGTAAAAATTAGTAAACTAGTAAATAAAAAAAACAACTATAATAAATATAGACTTAGTAAAAGTCCCCCTGCCTTAGAACAGGGCATACTAGTAGTAGTAGAATACTTAATAATAAAATAACTAATAAAAAAACTAGTAAACTAACTAGTAGAATACCTACGTAGTAGAAATCTAAGCCCTTTAAAATACTATTATATTACTATAAGTAACCTATAGCTAATAAAAGCCCCTTTTATAAAATAAGCCCTTTAATAGTAACTTAACTATCTTTCTTACTTAAAGAATAATAATATAGTATATATGTAAAGTAAACTAAGACTTTATTAAAGGACCCCGGAACTATTAATAATACCTTTAACTTAACCTAAAGCTACTAGTATAAAAACAAGTTAATAACTTTTATACTACTAATAAATAAATAATTAAGTATAATATAAACCTATTTCTTATTTACCTAGCTAACTATTATAAAAACCCCTACTATATAGTATAAACTTTAAAATAACTCTACTATATCTACTAAGGCCTAAAGTAATCCTTTATAGAATTCTTTATTAAGTTTAAATTAACTTTAGTAAAGGCTAAAAAACTCTTATAGTTAACAAAAATACAATTAAACTATTTCTAACTAAGGATCTCCTAGTAGGTTTATAAAGCTACTATTAGTTATAATATTAGTAGAACTAACTACTATATAGCCGTCTAGTAGTATTACTTAATTACTATAAACCTTAAAATACTTAAATTAAAAACACAAAACTACTAAAATAATTAATACTATATATATAATAAACGTCCTATAAACTTATAAAGTAATATAAAAATAATAAGTATAAATACTACTTAAACTATACTAACTCTATAACAATACCGCTAAACTACTAGTACTCCCCCTTATAGAGCCGCTATAGAGCCGCAGTACACTTAATAAGTCAACGCATTAGTTTACTAAACTTATAAAAAAGCAGGGGCTTATATTTACTATAGAGCTTAAGGGTATTTTATCACTAAATATAAGTTACGCCCCGCGCACCCTCCTGCTGCCTTTTTAATAAACGTTTAGGCTTTAAAGGTTAATATAGGCCTTATAAACAAAAAAAGAAAAGAATAGCCCCTTAGAAAAGACTCCCTAGGGGAAGTTATATAGTAAATACTAGCTTTTTATATTAGTTACTAAATAAAACTAAAAAAATATAGAATTAAATAAAGAAACCCCTATTCCTTGTTTTTATATTAGTAAATAACACATCTTTTATTTCTATCTAAATTAATAGTAAATATAACTATTATAAAGTAGTTAACTATAAGTTTATAATAAACTATAATCTTAAACTTATAAAACTACCTTACCCATACTACTTAAAAACAGTTTTAAGTTTAAATAGTAAGTTAGTAATTATATATATAACTAAAGCTAAGATTAACTTTAATAATTAAGTATTCTAAGCCTTATTTTATATTATCTAAAGAATAGCACACCCTACAATCTTAAAAAAACTATAAATATAACATAGAAGTATAGTATTAAATCCTACTAAAAACAAAATAAGGATTAATACACTAAAAAACTTTACTATTCCTACTATTAATAAAAAAAAAAGCTAAGGGGTAGTAAGTAGCTAAACTAACTCTATAAAGCTATTAGTAATACTATTTAAAAACTCTTAGTTTAAAGGACATAAATAAATAGCTATATTAATTATATAAGTTAATACCGTCCTAGAGTCTACCCTTCTAGGCCTAAAGAGCGGTATACAAGCCACTCTCTTAAAGGTATACTAACGTTTTTTAAACCTATTTAATAAAAAAAAAGCGTCTAAATTACCCCCTTACTAAAAGACCCTAAACTACTATATATACCTCTAAAAGAACCTAAATAAAACTAAACTAGATCTACTATAAAGCCCGTTATATAATATACTATAAAACTACCTCCTAAAAGTCCACTAGTAGATTACTAGCTTAATAAATAAGGAATAGGTTTAAACTAGTTTCTTACTAACTAGCATACTAGTCCTATTTATAAAAAAGCTAAGGGGAAAGTAAAGATTCTATATAAACTACTATACACTTAACACAATTAGTATACTAAATTAATACCCCTTACTACTTATTAAAGAGACTCTATATTCCCTTTTAAAAGTAACGTAGTTTATAAAAGTAAATATCTATATAGCCTTTTATAAAATCTAAATTATAAAAAAGAATAAATATAAAATAGTATTTTAAACACACTTTAGCTTATTTAAATAGTTAATTATACCCTTTAGACTTATAAGTATACTTATAACTTTTTAGTAATATATTAATAATATTCTTTATAGAATTTTAAATAACTTTATTACTACGTACTTTAATAATCTTTTAATTTATAGCTATAGGTTAAAAGGGGACTATAAATAAAAAGTTACTAAAGTCCTATAGTAGCTATAAAAGGCAGGGCTGTATTTAAACCTAAAGAAGTATAAGTTCTTAGTAAAAAAGATAAAGTACTTAGGTTTTATTATTAAAATTAAATAAAGTATTTATTATAACTCTAAAAAAATTAAAGTAATTTAGAAGTAAGAGACCCCTAAAAACATATAAGGGGTACGTAGTTTTTTAGAATTTATAAACTTCTACTATAACTTTATTAATTACTTTTCTATACTTACTAAACTACTTACTTAACTTACTTAAAAAAGTATTTTATTTATATAAAATATAATATATTAAATAGTATTTAAAAGCCTTAAAATAGCCTTTATATTAAAACCTATTATAGTTTAATAAAACCTAAATTAACTAATAATAATAAAGACTAATTATTTAAAAGTAGTACTAGGGGGCTACTTATTATAAAAGGATAAAAAGGAAGTCCTTTACTTAGTAGTATACTACTCTATACGTTTAACCCCTATATAGTATAACTATATTATTTATAATAAGGAATTACTTATAATTATTTTATACTTTAAAGCTTAGTTAGTAGAACTTTAAAGTATAGTAAAACTATTTACTATTCTTTTTAACTATAAAGTATTAAAATACTTTATAAGTCCTAAGTTAATTAATAAATATTAAGTTAAATAAATAAAAATACTATTAAAGTTTAACTTCTTCTTTAAATATAAACTAAAGTACTTTACTAAGTAACTAAATACCCTTTTATAGTAGAACTAAAATAATATTTAATAACTTTACTCCCTTACTTAAGTACTTAAACCTATTAAAGCTACTAAGGAGTAAATATTAAAGATCTTATAGCTAGTAATAATTATACTTTTAAATATAAAAAAGGAAGAATTTAGGGATAAATAAAGGGAAATTAGTATAAGTAGGAATAATATAATAAAAGTACCCTACTACTAGCTAAATATTAGTACTCTACTTAATAACTATATATTATTCTAAGGCTTAATACTTCTTATACTTTAAAACTAAGCTATASTAGTAWTACTAGTATATAGAGTATAAGTAGTAGCTATTAGGGACGGAGTAAAATAGTTCTTTTATAAAACTAATATAAGGACCTAAGTTATAAACTACTTAATAAAGGAAAATAGTATATTATAATACTAAAACTATATATAAATACCTAAGTATAAACTCTTTATTATAGTATTATTATAAATAGTTTATAACTCCTTAGTCCTAGGCTATACTAGTATAAATATAATATTTATAGTTTTTATATAGAATTAGTATTAAAATAGAATATCCTAAGAGATAAAATAGTTTATAACCATATATAACATATATTATTAATTCTATAAAAAATAATAATAATAAAGCCTCCTTTAACTACTCCTAGTCCTTAATAGATTCTAGTCCTAGATTTTTATAGACTTTATAATAAAGCTTTTAAGTAATAAGGATACAGACCTATACTTCTTAATAGTAATTATAAACTACTTATTAAAATATATTTAGTTAAAACTTATAATATTAATAATAGTTAAAGTATATATAAAATACTTTTAAGATATATAGTAGTACTTTTATAAATTCCCTTAATTAATTATTAATAATTAGAGTTTAAATTAAGTAAGTACCTTTTAAATAATACTTTATAAGTTAATAGGGATAAAGTAGATATTATTAATATTATTTTACCCCTAAACTAATAGGGGTATAGAGTAAATAATACTTAAGATATAAGTATACTTACGTGTATATATCTTATTTACTTAGTATAACTAAATAAACTATATTATAGTTAAATAGCTAGTTTTAAATAACTAAAACATAATAGTAACTAGGGTAAGCTTTAACTAGTTACTTAATAGTTATAATATTATACTAGTTTTAATAGTAGTATAAAAGATAATATTTATACTTTTAAATTTAGGCTAAATTATAACGTTTTTTATATACTTAAAAAAGGGAATAGTATTAGTTTAAGTAGCTATAGTATATACTTAATAGAGGTTTAAGACGTTTATAAATAGAACTTAGTATATAGTAAACTAATTCTATATTAAGGACAAGGTCTAGTTATTCCTTTACCATATTAAAATAAACTAATTAAATAAAAAGTTAAACTAAATAGCTATAAAGTATATAGTAGTTAATATTCTAAGTTTATTAAATATTATATTAAATATTTTAAAGGGTATTTATTTAACCGTTTATATTAACTTAATAAAAAGGGCTTTAAATAAGCCCCTACTATTTTAAGTATAAAGTAAAACCTAACTAAATTTTATTTTTATACTATTACTTAAAGATAAACTATAAAAAGAGTATATAGTAAAAAAAATCCTAGTTACTAAGAATATACTAAAATATAAATATAACTATAATATTTTAGTAAAGTAAAAGGAATATAATAAACCTATATAAAAACTATTAAAAAATTTAAAAAATAATAAAGTAGTATTATAATTTAAAGTAAAGTATAGAGATATATAGAAGAATAATAGACTAATATTAATTTATAAATAGTAAAAAGCTATTAAGGGCCTAAACTAAATTAACTAAATTCTATAAAGTAATACTATAAAGAACTTAGTTCTAAAGGGCGTATTAAATAAACTAAACTAAATAAATAACTAATTTATAAATAAGTTATCTTTAAAAAAACCCTTAAACTCCTTCTCTTCTTTTTTATTATACTTAGGGTAGTAGTAGGTAGTAGAGTAGGTATATATAATAGAGGTGGAGTAGGTATAGTAAATAGGTAAGCCGCTTTAAGTAGGGCCTAGGGTGTAGTAGTAAGGGGTATAGAGTAAGGAATAACTACTACTTTATAAAATATAGTTTTATTATTTAAAATATTAACTTAAAAAGAGTAAAAAAAAAGGTAAAGTAGTGTACTATTAAGTTAATAAAGTTAATAGTAAACTTCTAGGTATTAAAGTTAGTAGTAGTAGGGGGTAGAGAGGTGGGTGTAGTAGTAAAGTAGATAAAAGGGGTAAGACGCGCTTAGTTAAAGTAGTTATTATAATAATAATAGACTATATTAAAGGGTATAAAGAAGATAGTACTACGATAGTTCTTACTAGTGCTATTAAGGCTACTATTAAGAATAGTAGGAAAAATAATATAGTTACTCTTAGTAATAAGGGTAGTAATATAATAACTAGCTATATATAGTTTAATAGATAAAATAAATAACTATAATCCCTATTTATACTTTTACTTTATTATTAAGTATTAATAGTAGGACTYACTATAACTATACTAGTAGTAAACTAGTTTACTATTTTATATTATTTTATTATAGTATAGAAGGTATATCTCCTTAACTATCTTAGGGGGCTAGTTAGACTTATTATTAAAATTATTATTTATAATAAAGCCACTATATACGCGTAACTAGGGCTTATTACTAGAGAAAAAGCGGGGGGAGTTACTACTAGGGGTATTAAAAAAGAATATAATAGTAGAGGTTATTATAAGAGTTAGGGGGGGGGTAAGAAGAGTAGTAGTAAAGTAATAGTAGTTTAATACTAGAAGGGGGGGAGTATAATAATACTAGTATAGAGTATTAGGGGGGAGGGGGAGGGTATAACTAAAGTACTAAAAGCTTTATATAAAAGGACGGGGCACAATTAGTACGTAATTAGTAACTTCTTTTTATATACTAACTAAGTACTAGATTTTTTTATTAATTAATATAGTTATATTTTAAATTTTTTTATTAGTAGTTACGTAGATTAAATTTAGAATTTATAGTTAAGTATAGTAATTATTTATTATTATTACTAGGAGAGTAGGGTAGGGTAGGGAGTATATTATAGACCTAAGCCTAGTAGTTTATACTCTAGTAAAAGGCTAGTTATAAACTAGCTTTACTTAAGGACCCTATACTTAAAGATAGAGTTTATATATAGTAGGCAAACCTCCCTCCTTTTACTTTTTAAGTTTAGTATAACTCCTTTTAAGTACTACTAAAATATTACTTATAACTAGCCCTTAATATTTTTATATAATTCAATCCTAAATACTATTTCCTTTTTATAGCTTTTTAGTTATAAATAATTAGTATCTATATAAAAGAAACACTAGTAGTTAATTATTTAAACCTTTTTAAAGTTAATAAATATAGAGAGTTTATAAATTACTACTAAGTTACTAACTTATAAAAAAAAAGAAGACACTACTTATAAATAGTAGTATAGAGTATAGACTATAGTAGGTAATAGTATTTTTAATAAAGACCCTAGTATTAGCACTAAAGACTATAGTAATTAATACTATACTATATATAATCTTCTATTATTATATTTCTATAAAGTAACGTAAACTATAGAATCTTAAAGTAATACTATAAATTACTAATTAACTACTATACTTTACTAACACATAAACAACAGGCAGCTCTATATACGTACCGCGTTAGCGCCTAATTTAGTATTAAGCACTTAAGTATTACTAAGCTTTTAGTTAAATATCTAACTTACTTATTAACTTTTTATTTTATTAACTAGTATTAGTTTTATATAGAGCCTTTACTAATTATACTAAAAGACAATAAATAACTAAGCTATATAGAATAACTTAACTAGCACAGTAGCTATAGTACTTAATATTAAAAGTCTTAGTCTTTTACTATATATTATAGAGATACTTTTTAAAAAAGACCTTTTAATACTAGCATCTATAAAGGCTTCAGTTAAGAAATACTACTCTACTAAAAATATTAACAACTACTATAATTACGTCTTTTTTAGTAAAAAGGTCGGATTACTAAAAACGTATATATTATCTTTATTTACTATATACTTAAATTTACCAGCTAATCACATAAACAATAGTTTTGTTATTAGGAGATTTTAGTAGAGAAAATAGACAAAAAAGGCAGCTAAGATATAGAATAGACGGACTATATATATAACTACCTATTTAATACACGCCCTTATATTAGTATTATTAATTATAAAATAAAGGAAATACAACTTTTAAAAACTACTACTTATACTAGTAGTTTAATATAATATTTAGGTCTTCTATAATTAATATAGATAAGTCTAAATTTACTAAACTATATATAGAAGTAGAGGTAGTAGTAGAGTGCTTGGATCGTTAGTACGCCCTTGTTTATATTACTAACTAATTCTAAAATCCCTTTTATCTAATAAAGAACTTTTACTAATAAATCAACCTACTTCTTAGTCGTATTATTTAGTTATTATATTTTAAACTATTATTAAGCTACTAATACTACTGAGTCCTTTTATATATTATAAAGAATCTTCTTTATAAAGGAGTAGAGCCTAAGCTCTAGCTTCTTTTACCTTTTATCGCCTAGGAATACTACTCTCTATAATCTATTAATCTATAGAATTAATAGCTAAATGTATAAAGTAAAGTTCTCGCCTATATATTAAAAAGAATCTTCCTTATTAGTAACCTTACCCTTTTTTAACTATACTAGCTTATTATCACCCTTATAATTCTAACTTTTAAACTTAGTTAGTCTAATATCTTTACCGTTTGTATTATAATAGGTATATATCTAAAAAAGGATATAAAAGAATAACTCTAGGTTATGTATAAATAAATACTACTCGCCTAGTAACGCCCTAATTACTATAAAGGCCCTTATGCTAGTCTTTCCTTTAGTACTAGACGCACCCTTTTGTGGCTCTTAAATAGTAAGGTTAAGGCTAATTAAGAATATAAACTAGGATAGGTTACTACTATCTCTATTAATTATAAAATTATTAACAGGTATATTTTTATAAAGGATGCTAGCTTTATATAAAGACTTATAGGCCTTAATACAGCCTACTAGGGTAGTAAGTAGTACTAATCGATAACTTACTATATAAATAGGCTTACTATAATCCTAGAGAATAATATACTAATAAACCCGATTTTAAATAATTAATATAGTAGAAAATAAATAGTAAAACAGCCGGTATTAAATAAGTTTGCTTATAGCTTAGGGTACTGTGGCCTACTAGTAGGCTTCTACTCTATACTACTTAATACACCTAAACTTTACTATATTCTTTAGTACCTTTTACCTCTTTTAGAATAAGTTAATAAGATACAAAGTTAGATCCCGTACATAGGCTTCTTTATCCCTAACATTCTCTAACACAATTCGCGCGTATTTAAAATCTACAATACGAAATACATCTCTACAAAAATACACATTAAGTATCAAAATATCTATAAGATGTATACCTAGTTAGTAAATTAAGTAAATAGGCATTACTAATATAGCTTTTAACTCGGTTTTATTAAATCGGGGTATAGTTTTCTTAATTATCGTAATACCTCTAATATTAGATAATAATAGTACTCTCTCACTATTTACATTAGTAAGACCTAAGTAATAAAGTATAACCGTTCCTTATAGTTAGTAAAGATATTTATAGATATAAAGCTTATTATTAAAAAGATTTCTATAGCTATAACGCGCCTTTTTAAGAATAATTTATAGTAGTAAGTTTATATAATTTATATCTTTGAGTAATAGCTGGAGTATATTTTTAAAAACTAAATCGAGTAGTAGAGAAACGGGCTATCTATATACAGTAACTTTTATTAATTTAAATTTAAATTTAATTTAGAAGTCTTAGTAAGCTTTAAGAATATAGATTTTAAAAAACTTTTAAAAAACTTACTTTCACATCTATAGCTCTTAGTGCTATATAGGGGTTTAAGGAACTAGAAATCTATAAAAGGCGGTTTGTCTAATAGGATTAAATACTTAGTAAAAGAGGCTTATATATAACTTATACTTATTAGTGTGGCTAGTTTTACGTAGATTGCTAAGTTATGTACTTTATACCTTAGCTTATAAGTATAGTAGAGTTATTTTAAGTAATTAAATAAGAAATATTATATTAAACGAAACGTAGTAAAGAGTAGGTAATATAGGTTAATTTAATAACTAAGAATAATAGRAATAATARGAATAATAGRAATAATAGGAATAATAGRAATAATAGGAATAATAGRAAWAATAGRAATAATAGGAATTTTAAGTCCCTTTATAAATATCTATATCTTCTTTTAAACTTAACTTACTATACTAAATTATAATAAAATCCTATAACTTATAGCTAAACTAGTTAACTATTTAATTACTATTAAGATACTTTTAAGTAAGGGCTCTATTAGTCTTATTAACCTCTTTATAGTACCTGTAAGGATATTAGACTACTGATTTTCTACCTCCTAATAGCTAAATAAGWCCCTTAAACCAAAAGGCCCGTAATATTAACTAAAGGCCCCTAAGTTTAAGAAGTAGGTAATTATAAGATTAAGTTCTATAAACACCCTATATAATTATTTTATAAAGACTAAAACAAAGAGGGAATCTATTATTAGGGTTACAGACTACTTTATTAACCTAACAATCAACTAAGCAACTTAAATCTATTATTTTAAATAGCTTTATAGCTTAAAATTATAGAGTTAAGAGTGTATTTCTATTAAAACAGAAGATCTAAGGTGTTTTATAGTCTATAGTAAAACTAATTCTATCCTTAGTATAGGCTACTAACATCACTAAGAAGGACTAGTAGTAAAAAAGAAAGAAGGAAATAAAGTTTTTAAAAAACGGAACTAAAACATAACTCACCCTCAAAGCTCTCTACTAAGCACGACTTAGTTCGAATTTTTTTTAATACATTGTCTATACTACAAATATAGTATTATAACATTTCTTTTATAATCTCTAACAGCAGCAACAATCTTTAGGACTCTTTAAGAGCCGCTAATATTATTAAAGTAATACACTATATTAATAAACTTTCTACTACGTCCTAAGGGAGGGCCTATCTTGCTTTAGTAAAAAATTAAAGAATACTCTACAACCTTAAATAAAACTACTAAAGATATTTCCTACTTAAAATAATCCGTAATATCTACTTCTATATTTAGAATCTATATAGCTTTTAGGTTTAGGGGCTGTAATATAGATTCTATCTATAAATACTTATTATAGAATAGTAGTAGAAAGGCGTTCTAGTTTTTATTAATATAACCGGCCCTATTGTATATAGTATAGACTTAAAGCTATTTACTTAAAATTAAATTTATATTATAAAACTTATCCCTTTTTAAGTATAATATAGACCTCGAGTTAAAAACCTTATTTATAAAGTATTAAAATAAGAGGTTAAACTTAAGCTTAAGCTCCTTAACTACTAAAGGCTTAATATCTATAGCTAATATAGACGTTAGGAATAGGACTAAAGAAACAATATATATAACGAAATTTATATCTAACTATAGAAGTTAAAGTTTAGTATCGAGGGAATAATTAATATATTACTCTTTATAAAAAGTATACTTTTATATTTAAAAACGTAATTTTAACTTATAACTATACTAAGTAACTTAGTCACGTTCTAGTTACTTTTAAGTCTATTTTGTAAGTAATCTAACTAGTTTTAATAAATTATTTTTTTATACTATATTAAAGTATCTTTAAAAATATCTTTAAGCTATTTAAATACTTTACTATATAATTAATTAACTTTTTTTTAGTTTTTACTATATACTTAAATACATATCTATATAAAACAGTAGTATTTCTTAACTAATTAACTAAATCTATAACTAAATACTAACCCTATATAGAGCCTAATATTAGTACGCGTTAATTATATTAGTAAATAATACTATTATAATAAGACTTAAATTATATATACTATAGTCTAGGCTAGGAAGTATAAATACTACTAAGAGTATAAGCTTAACAACGTACTATATATATAGTAAGTACACACTCGCGTTTACTATTAGTTAAATAAACTATAACTCTAAACGTCTTTAAAAGCGCTTTAACTAAATAAATAAGCACTTATATTACATACTTTTATAGGTTACCTATAACTAGACTTTACTTTTAAAGCTAGTAACGCCTAATTATAAAGCACCAAACACTAAACCCAATATACTATATAAATTATAAACTCTACTAACTAAGTTCTTTATTAACTATTATCTAAAGAATAAGTTATTTAAAGTAGGGCTAGTTAGTATTAATTAACTTAAGCCTAAACAGTACTATACAAATAAACGGACCTACTAAAATAAATTTATTTAATTAATTACTTTATTCCTAGTCACTCTCTATTTATAAAAAAGCATACTACTACATACCGCCCACCCCTTACACAGCCTCTTTAATTCTAACTTCTACTCTCTTCTATACTCTTTTACATTACTACACTTTAACAACACTTATACCTTAATACTATCTACTTTAAAGTCGTAGCTTCCCTACTATTTAACTAACCTCTTTTACATATCTCTCACCTAATAGGCCTGCTTTAAATACCTAACTCGCTTTTAGTACCGGTGCGACTTATTATATAAGTAGGTCGGGAATTATAATAGTTCTAGTTCTAAGTGTAGTTTTTACAGCTTTACGCACAGATTAGCTACTATCGTCCCCAGTATTCTACTATTTATATAAGAGCTACTAAAGTACTATAAGTAGGTTCTAAGTATTCTAGGCCTATTTTATTTATAGTAGTTATATAATAGAGTTTTTTTAAAAAATTAAAAAGTATAATATTACTAACGTAAATTATAATTCTTTATTAATTTTTATTAACTACGTCCTTTATACAAAGTAAAATACTAACTAGAAGTAGTCATAAAAACCTACCTAGGCCGCCTAGCTAAAACCTAAACTTTAATACCTCTAGTATTATCGCTATATATAAAGACATAAAATATCTACTAGAATTTATTTCTTAGCTATTTAATTTCTAAGTCTAATACTAATTACTAAAACTAGTCCTTTTCCACATTACTATTAGCCTTACTAATAGTATCACCACTAAAGTCACAGTTTACCTATAAATTATAGTTAACTAGATTTATTTACTAAAGAAATTAAATTATAATACAAACAATATTAACTGTCTAAATTCACTACCGTTTTTTAAAAATATTTATTAATAACTAAATAAAGTATACTTAGTTACCTACCTCTAGTTCTAGCTTTATAGTAGCTAGTATACAAAGTTTATTATACTAAAGTTTTTTACTACTAAAAGTATATCTAAAGACCCGGCATTTAAAACTATACAGTCACTTATAGTCGCCTCGCTATTTTCTCTATACCTATAGTATAATATCTTAGTAAAAGTATATTTTAAAGTATATCTAAAAGCTATTTAATAGTTTCTAAACTTAACAACACCTAAAAAGGCAATATATAAAACTATAATCTACACTAGTAAACTATATTATAGTAATAATAATAAAGAGTATACGCCCTATAAGTATTATTATAGTTCTTAGTTTATAAAGGATCGTAACAGTTCTTCTCTAAAAATACCTATATTATATAGTAGTAGTAGTACTCTCCCCTTTAATAATATTCTATAAGCTCTACCGCTACTATATAGTAAAAGTATAGCTAAAAGCTAGTCCCTTAGAGCTAGGTTAAACGTTATAAACAACATTAGAGCAGGTCTTAGGGCCAATTATAACCTACCTAAGTATAAAGACACTAACTAGCGGGATAATATACAGAATCCCCTTCTAGGCGTCCTTTCCTATAGAAAGAAAGATAGTAATATATACTTAATTATAAAAAGAAAACGTTTAACTACTATACTACGTACTATAATAACATTTATAGTAAATACGCCCTACTATAAAAAACTACTATAGACCCTATTTATTAACGTAAATAATAATAGTTAAGTTATAAGTTTATATATATTATAACAACAACTACTAAGAGTATAAGGTTAATATAATAAAGAACTATAAATACTATTAAGTAGTTATAAAAGACTGTTAGAAAACTATAAAAAGAGGTTAAGGAATTATAGGTTTTAAAAAAACGTATAAAAAAGCCTTTATTGACTTAAAAAGAACTTATTATTAATTAAAAAAACATTAAGATAACTTTAATAACACTATAAGTAGTTTATCTTATAATATAGATAAGCTAAGTAGGAAACACAATAAACTAGAAAAACAATTACTTAAAGTTAGTAATAAAGTTAAAGACATAATAAATAACATAAAACGTATAGCTTAAAAGAAAATTTATAAAACTATTAATAAAAGTATAGTAAAAAAATAAAAGAAATTATTAAGAGTTAAGTTAGTAAAATAAAAAGAAAGATTTATAAAACTTTATAACTAATATAAATTAGTAAAGAAGTTGGGATAAAGTATAAAAAAAAAAAAAACTAAAGACTCTCGTTATTTAATAAATAGTATATAATACCTCTCCTATAACTACTATCCTACTAATAAACTAAGCTCGTATACTACTTTATTATAAATAAAGTAATAGAACAACAGTATACCTATAAAAGGACCCTAATAAATACTAAATTATATATTATATTATTACTTTATAATAAAAACCCATATAACTAAAATTTTATAGACTATAGAATATAGATTATTTATAATATATAATATAGATATAATATAAAGCTTTATATTTTAAATAAATTAAAGTATTATTCATAAGTATATAGCTTTTAGTAATAAAGTACTGTATCCGTAGCTTACGCTGTACTTATAACTATATTTACTTATATAATAAATAATAGTTAAGGTATAGTATACTTTTTATTAGGAACTATTATGGCCTTTTTATATAAACTAAAACTAACTAAAAGCCTATACTAAGCCCTCTTTCTAGCTAAAGTATAGAAATAAAAAAGAACTAAGTACCGTTCTTTTAACCTCTAGCCTATATTAACTAGTTTTTTTTTTCTTTTTTTTTCTTTTTTTTTCCAGTATATAATATCCTTACCTTCACTACTAGTATTTAACTAATAATAGTATACTTATAGGGTTTACTACTATATTTATAGTACTATTAGTAACGTTATAGTTTTTAGTATATTTATTATATTTTAAAGTATTAAAGCTAGTATTTATAGTATTATATAGTAGTATTTAGTTTATTAGTAGTACTATTATAATATTAGCTGCGTTGTTTTTATATAAAATAGTATAACTTATTTTAATACAATACTACTAATAGAAGATACTAACTCCTTAAATATACTTATATACTACTTTATAAATACACTTAACCTATAATTACTTTATAAAAACTATATTAAAGAACACAATACTCTCGTTACTAACTAAGTAAGTTATATAATATAAAAAAAATTAGTTTTATTTATTAAACTTAGGCCTTACTACTTATATATCTACTATAAATAAATACATAACTATTAATATATTAGTAAAAAAAGCACATATATTAAGTACTTAAAATAATCTTTTTAAAATTACTCCTATTCTATTTAATACTAAAGGTCTAAGTATACGCTTTTTTATTATAAGCTTAAGTACCTCTATTCTACATAACTAAGGGCGCCAAACACCACAGCTTGCAGTAGACACCACAGCTATTAAGCACGCATAGGGTTACCACAAAACCTCTATACATTAGGTTAAGAACGTATTATCTAAATAAAAACGTCTATAGTACAAAACGTTTAGCCTATTAATAAAAAAGTAGCGTATACTTTAGTAACGTAATAGACAGTAGCAGTAAGTAAGGCACTTAGCTATAGTAACACAAAGTAGGAGTATTTACTTTAGTCTCTTATATAGTATCGTTATATAAACCTAGGATATTAAAAGAATTATATAGACTAGTTAATATAGATACTATAGACGTTAAGACTAATAGTAATAAAAAAGAAACTTAGGTTAACTCTAACCTATATATATTAAAATAGTTAATTAAATCACTAGCTACTAATAATATTAACTCTCTTTATTAATATTTTTAATATTACTATTCTTTAATATATAACTACTATTAAAGATACTTAAGCACGTTATTATAGTACTATAACTTACTACCCTCTTTTATATACTTAATAAGTATTTTTAAGTAGTATATCTTTAGTTTATAGTATTTACTAGTTATTATATTGCGCTAGTAGTAAGGGCCCGCACAGTAAAAAGGACTAGTATAACGCATTAAGTTATATATATCTAACTAAACTAATAATATACTAGTACTAAATCTCTCAGTACTAATTTATAAATCTTAATTAAAGAGTATCTAGTTAAAAACTAATAAACATTCTTAAGTAATATATTATATAACTAATTTACTATTCAATAAGCGTATTTATACATAATTAAAGAATAACTTAACTTTAAAACTTTTCCCTATACGGGTTAAATAACTCTAAGTCTATAGTTATACTAGTATAATTAACTAGTTAATATTAAGTTTATTAAACTATTTAACAAGATTGCGCTATAATCGATCGGTAATCAAGATAATAGTATTAGTATTAATAGCCTTAAAAGTCTTTATTAATAGTAGCTTTTTATTAAAAATATCCCTTAACTTTACTCCTAAATATATTATTTAAAACTTATTAAAAAAATAAAAATATTTTATTTAGAAACATTAGTAATTATTTTATTATTAGTAGTTAACTTCTACTAGATTATATAGAGCGTATAAGTAGTGTGCGACTTGCTATTTCCTAGGTATACTAGCGATCCGTTTTATTTACTATTAGATCTACTCTAGTAGGAGAGGCTACTACTATACGAATTTTCTATATTATTAAACTTAAATAAAGAGGGACGTTAGAGCTATAAGTTAAAAAGCTAGTTTATTAATATTATATAGGTAATTAACTAGTTAATAGTTTTTAAAAAAAAGAACGCTTACTATATAACTAATTAACAGTACAATAGATACCTATTTTAAATAGCTAAAAAAAAGCTAAAACAGTCTCTTAGAAGTAATATATAGACTCTAATTAATGTATTAAAAGACATTAATTATACTAATAACTTTAGTAATATAGGGAGAGTAGATTTTAGTGAAAGTATCTACTCTATTTAGTATCCTAGCAATAATCCAAATCTAACGCCTGCGCTTAACTTTAAACGACTTATAACTCCTATTAATAATAGTCCCTACTATGATATTAATACATCTACTCTACTACTTTATACTTCCTCTAGCTTTTAAGTACGTATAGTAGATTACTTATACTAGTAAGTCTAGAGGGATTCTCTAGTTCTAGCACCTTCTTCTTTAGTACTAATACTTATTAATATATTTACTCTACTATTAATAAGTAATAGTTAAAATACTAAATCAAACTAGTACGCTCCCTAGTAGCCGTATTTAATTGTATCTTTAGTCTACAGTAGCGTAAGGTTTAATATTATATAATATATAGCTTACCTTACTTTAACTTTATTATTAATCTATTAGCTAACGCTATTTATAACTCTTTAAATAGAATTATTTAAGGTCTATCTCTTCTAAAAGAAGCACTATATAGGTCTATTATAGACTAAATCTACGTATAATAAAGAGCTAAAGTTAGCTCCTACTATTACATAGTATATAATTATACTCCTAGGTTAATACCTAGTTTAGATTATTAGAGTAAAGGCTAGGTTAGTACTACTAGTTAATTTAGAGTTAATAGTTAATAATAATTATTAGAATTAGTAGCCTTAGCTAGTAGAAATATTTCTACTAAAGTAGCTTTTTAAGTTATATTATTTTTTTAGGGGAAGTAATTACCTTTACTAGTAACTTACTACGTACTAACTAAATTTATAGTTAAAAGGACTTATTAATATAGGTTAGTAATTATTGATTATAGGGATTACTTTTGTTTTAGTTAATAAGTTATAGTAAGGGAGTCTACTACTAAACGTAAGTACCTAGGTTTAGTTTTAATTTAGAGTTAGATTTTAAGTTAGGCTTAAAGAGACTATTTAAGTATCCTTTATATTAATTACTATAGAGCTAGTAGATATGCATTAAGCGGTTTTACTATTATAAGTATTTAGAAGCGCGTATGTTTTTTTTATAAACTAGGAGCTATAGTAGGAAGGGTTTAGATAGTTAAGTATTTATCGTCCTGTAAAAGAACAGAGTTACTTTTATTAAGAGTAAGTATAGGCCTTAATAAAGAATTATTCTTTATAACGTATATAGAGTCTTCTATAGAACCTCTAGCCTTATATAATCCACTCCTTAATACCGTATCCTATTTATCGCACAGTTCTATCGCCCAACCTAATAGGTCTCTAAGTTCTTATTTATTTTCTTCTATTTTTATCTAATTTAAAAATACATATAGCTTTTCTTAACCTATCCTTCTACTCCTATACACAATACACTAAGTTTCCTTCACAAAACCTAAGTTAGATCGAGTAGAGTTAACTAATATCTTTCTTACCCGCCTCCTTAATTCCACGGACCGCATTTAATAGAATTAAGATCAAATTATTACTATTAAAATATAGTGCGTATGTGTGTATATTATTTTATTGTTTATAAAAAAGCTTTTGTGAATCTTCTATTATTAACTACCCCTTATTTATAACTATAATCGCATTAGCGATATATAGTATAAAGTCTAAATTATAGAATTAGATTTTATATTTCTTAGCTTTATAATTATAGTCCTATAAAGACAAGAAGAGTTTCTACCTWAGGTAGAACGAGTCACTGCTTTAATTATTTATAAGTAACGCTAAGTATACTTTTATAAATATCCTATAGTATAAGGTCTTTAACTTACTACTAATAAAGTAGGGAATAGGGGATCTATAGTAGGCGTCTAGTTTAAGGATTTTGTTAGTCTAAAATGTATCCTTAAAGATCGCGTTCTAGACCCAGCTACTAGAATTTAAATTTAAAGACTTTATAATATCGCCTTATAACTAAGCGACTTTTAATAAAGAAACTTATTATAGTAGATTAAAAAGGTTAGTAATTTATTTAGCTATAGTTATTTATATTAGTAGCGTTTAAAACTATAAGTAAAGTAACGCTTACTTATACTAAAAAGTCAAATTTTACCTATAAATCTAACCTTCTATATATAGTAGCTTTTTATTAATAACACTATCAATACCACTATTAAAAGTCCTTCTACTACTACTAAAAACAAACGTAAGGCTATTTAGAGACTATATATTAGCGAATCGACTACTATAGCACTAAATATTCTAATATACTAACTTACTAAATTAACTTAATACTTCTATCTCTTAACCTTAATAATAACTTTATTACTATAACTACTAACTATTACTAATAAACAGTTTAAAAGTACTACTACTAATATAACTTTACTAAAGAGATTAAATAATATAAAAGACTTTATAAAAATAGCTAAAAAAATAGAAATTTAGTACTATACTAAGCTACTTAAACTATTAAAGTATTATAATAACTTAATATTAAATAAAACATAAGCCTTTTTATTTAAGTAATTTAATTTTAGTATTAGTTTATGAATAATTAGTTAGTATCTTAAAGAGGCGGGTTAGACTAATAAAAAGATATATATTATAGCTACTTAATAAAACCTAAAAAAGAGGCTTAAGTAGCTTTATTATATATAGTAGTATAAACCAGAATAACTAATCTTTATTAATAAGTTAGAAGTAAATAAAAATACTAATAAGAGGTAAATAAAATAGGCACTAAAAGGCCTTATACTATAGAAATTAAGGCGGTTAGCTTAGTAGTTACAAGCCTGCCCGACCCTACTTCGTAAGAGGTAGAAGTAGTAGGTTCGAATCCTGCACCGCCTAAGGGGTTTTTATACTTTAACTATGCGTCGCGCACCTATATAGCGCAGCCGTCAGAGTTTTTAGGAGTGGGGACCCTACTACTCTAATCAGCTGCACTACATGGCCCGTGCGCTACTTCTAGCTAATAGGAGCAGGCGGCCCCTACTAAGCTATATATAGTATATACGCACCTTCTTTTATATAAATAAGTATCCCCTAACTTATACTTAACTTATCTTTATATATAACCTTTACCACTACTTTACTAAATAGTCGCATATTTTCCTACTAAGTTTTTCTATACACCCTTTACTAAAATATTATATACTTAAAAGAAGTTAAAAGCCTACTACTTAGTGAATTTCTTAATTATATATAAGTAAGCTTATAGAATAATACAACCTATATATATACTATAAAAATTAATAGAGTTAAAATATAGTTAGTAAATATAGCTTTTATTAGTACTAATTCTTAAAAGTATTTTAGATTTTTTTATATACTTAGGGATAATAAATAGTAATAGCTTTATAGTATAAATTACTTAGTATTTACTACCTAAGTATAAAAGGTTTCTTACTCCTTATTTAGTAATTATTATTAATAATACCTCTTTTTACTACTAAAAGGATATTTTAACTAGTTATAAAGAAGCTAGTATATACTTTAAATACCTTTTACTATATTCACTTAACTTTAACTCTATTAAAGAGTACTTTAGAGACTTAAAGAAGTATATTAAAAAGAACTTTTATATATATAATACTAGTAACAAGGACATTTATAATTAAGTAGAGCTTTTATATAACTATACTCTAGAAGTAGGGTAGAGATTACTATAAATTACTAGTTACTTCTACTATACATTTATTAATTTTAATAGTAGTAAGGGTATATTTAATAAGTTTATAGTAGGGGTTATAAGTAGTAGAGAAAGTAGAGATATATTAAGTAAAGTAAATAATAGGTTAAAGTTATTATTAAGTTATAAAGTTACTATAGTTAAGTAGGTAAAAAAAGAAGGAAATAAATACTAGTAATAAGTTAAAGCTGTTATTAAGTAAACTATAAAGTTACTATAGTTAAGTAAGTAAAAGATAAATAAAATAAATACTATAAGTAGTACTTATTATAACCCCTTATTACTTAACTTGAATTATATATTAATATCCTTTTTATTAATCTCTTTACTACTTAATTCTATATTATTTTTAAAGTATAGTAAATTAGTAAAATAAATTAAAAACTACTTATTATTTAATATATTAATTAGTTTTAACTATAATTTACTAGGTTATAGTAGGAGCTTATTAATAAATATTTAAAGTGATATTTGACTCTTATTAAGTAGATTAGTATTAAATTAATTCAGATTAGGCTATGGTAGTTAGAAGAAAAGGAGATTTTAAATAAAAAGCTTAGGGGAGGGGGGGAGGAAAATATTACGGGTAAGTACTAAAGTATTAACTTAATTAGTAATTAATTAAGTAATATAGTGTTTTACTTACTTATATAGCCCTTTTTAGCCTTAACTAATACTTTTTATAACTTATAATCCTTTTTAGTTTTATTTTTAATAAAAAACTCTATAAGGGCTATAACTATAACTTAGGATACTTATAATTAGGGTCCTACGGGGGTTAGTATAGTAAAAAACTTTTTATTTAAAAGGCTTAAGTTACTAGTACTAGTATTATAGAGTTAACAATAAAACGTATCCTAAGTTACTTAATTAAAAAACTTAATAGTCTTTATAGGCTCTATAGGTATAATTAGCTTTTTACTATATAAGTAAAAGACTCTATTATTAATAAAAACTTTAATATTTAATTTAATAATATTAGTAATATCTAGAGTAATACCCTATTTATTAAACTAATAATTAAGAAGCCCTTTAATAGAGTAAAGACTATTATAGTAACTATAGAGCGGCTTAAGTAATACTTAGAGATAGTTATTAATATCATAATACTTACCCGGTACTATAGCGAATTAAATAATAAAGTTATTAACTTAACTACGTTGTTTAGTTAGTGAATTTAGTACTACTAAAGATAATAATTAAATAGGTATTTATTACTATAAAGTAGGAGTATAAGGAGGCTTATTTAGAGCTATAAATATATATAGAGTATAGTAAGGTTAACTTTAATATAACGGTAGTATTGCCTATATTAAATAAGGTAAAGTTAGTAGTGTACTATAAAAGTTTATACTAGTATTACTTAAGGTTTAACTTTATTACTATAAGAATAAAAGGAGCTAAAAATTAGTTTAAGTAGCCGTTTAAATACCCTTACTTTACTATATTTATTTATTTTAAACCTTTTTAACTATAGTACTCTTATGTTTTTTTATTACTATTATAAGGTCTATAGGCAGATTACTAAGTAAAATACTAACCTTGCCCTTAAGGAGGGCCTGTTCCTATTACTTAAAATTAAAAATCTTTAACTTATAGTGTTTCTTATTAGAGGTAATTTAATACTAAGTATATAAATAATCTCTACTCTTAGTAGTGTTTTTATATATTATTGGCTTAGGGTACTGTTAATAGTGTAGTAGCTATAAAAACTTATCTTTAGTAACCTTCTTTACCTCTTTAATAGTAGTAGTTATTTTACTAACGTACTCCCTTTATTTAACTTAGTAAAAAAGTCAACTACTATAGGCCTTAGTAGGTAAAGTAATTAACGTAGTATTGTGGGTTACTTATGTTTTTATAGTAGTAGGGATATAAAGCTAAAAAACAAGTGTTACTTTAATTATAGCTTTACTATACTTACTAGCCTTAAGGATTTATTTAGTTAGTAAATACTATAGTAAGTATAGTTAAGTATTAGTAGCTATAGTATTATACTCTTTTTAGTATACTAAATAAATAGGTTTAGTACTCTTTTTTTACTATTTAATTTAAAAAGTAATATATAACTTAGTGGCCTTAACTATAGCTTTAAGTTGACTATAGATTTATTTTTTAACGTTAATAATAGTATTTCTCTACTTCCTAGGTATAAGGGATTTAATAGTATTATACTATATTTTTTATAACTTAATTATATAAAGGAGTTTAAGTAAAAAGGGTATACTATTAAAGGTTAGTTTGTATAAGATATAAATAGGGATCTTTATAAGTATAAATAGAGTTTAATCCTTAGTAAAGATATTATTATTAAAATATACTTTAATTTCTAAGTAGTACGGGGTATAGGTATAGTTTTATTTAAAGAGAGGCTTTTGTAACTATTAAAAGGGTATATCTTATTTATTATTAAGAAAGGGATTTTGTTATTACTAGAAGGAAGAGGGGTCTTATTAACTCTAAGAGGAGGTAGTTAAGGTATTTAACTATTTCTAAAGTAAGGTCTTAGTTTTAGTGCTATTATTATTACCCAGATTGATCTTAGTATTGTTTTTAGTAGAATCTAACGGTTCCTTTAGCGGTATAGATATAGCTACTTACTTCCTTATAGTTAACTACTTTTTTAGTTTAACTACTAATACCTAACGTTTACTAAGTTTTACTTATAATAGCCCGGGATTAGTTAAGGCCTTCTTTAGCTTAACTACTTACTACTTTACTACTAGCGTTTAAATAATTATAATCTACTTACTTATTAACTCTTATAACACAACTTAAGGCTTTTTACTAGAAGTATTTTTATATTACCTATAAGTATAAGTATAAGTAGCTAGAGGAGCTAGTAACGGATTATTAACTAAATTAACTAATACTTAGTACTTTTAAAGAAGTATTATAGAATAAATTAACTATAACGGATAATAGGGATAATAAATAGTAGGTAAGGATATTTAGTATACTAAGGTATTAATTTTAAAGTAAAGTTAGACTTTACTATATTAACAAAATTATTAATAAAATAAGTAACGGGGGCGGGCCCTCTATAGCTACTTATAATAAATATAAACTTTATACTATACTACTAGAAAAAAGAAATATATAATTTAATAGTTTAAAGGCTTTTATATAGAACTAATTACCCTATTAGTAATAAAATTCGTAGTATTCTATATGGTATTAGATAAAAAGCGTAAATTCTCTATATAGTAAGTAGTGCCCCACTTATAGTTTTAAACACCACTAATACAAACGACTATAGAATATAGTATAATCGTAAAGAGGCTATTTCTTCTATATTTACTTTAAATTAAAACAAAGCTAAGAGCCTAGACTATACCTTAACATATTAGGCCAAATAGCGGCATTAAAGCATCCTAATATACTAATATATATCTCACTACACAATTAATACATTCCATATTAATATTTAAAAATAGCTCCATTTAGTAGTAATTACGTATTCTAATTAATAGTCTCGGACATACTATAATTAGCTAGTTTTAGCTTATGATATAATAACTATTTTAATAAAGGCTAATTATTAGTAATTTATTTAATTAACTATCTCGGGCTCCTATAAACTAATATAGTATAGTCTCTATTAAAGTACCCCTACTACTTATAATATAGTTAATACTTTAATATATATATACTAAATACTTTTATTACTTATAATAAAGATAAGAATACGTATACTATAAATTATAAGTATAAGGTAAGTACTAGCTATATAGTAAATCTTAGTTAAGAAATAGTACCTTAAATAGAAATAGCTAGCTATTTAGTAGTCCTACTAACTTATTTATAGTATAAAAAGGGGGTTAATTAAATTTAAGTTCTATACTCTATAGCTATAGACTTTAAAACTTAGATCTCGGCCCTAAAAACAACCGTTTATAAGTTAAACTAATTTCTAACGCAATAGGGATTTTCTAACACTATAAGTAAGAACGTAATAACTATAATACAATCACAAAGAAAGAACCGCAATAGGCCTAGAACCTAAAGGGCATACTTACCTAAGTATCCTCTAAACCTCTAAACATTAAAAGCGCATTTCTACCCATAGTTATAGTTAATACTATTTAACATCCCCTACCTACTACTACTAAGCCGGTAAACTACTTAACGTTTTCCTCTTTATAACCGTTTATTACTTTAAAAAACCACTAATCCTAGTCACTTAGTAATTAAGCACTATACTTTTTTAAAACTTAAAAAGCTAACTCTTTAAAAAAAAAAATAGTTACTTACTTAGCCCCCTTAGATATTATTCTAAACTCTTTAATAACATTATAAATAAACTAAAAAACATTAACTACTAACTCTTTTTTAAATAAAGTTAAACTAAATATATTTTAATTTAAATTTAACTTAATAATAGAAGAAATAAGTAATAATTTAGTATTAAGTATTATTTATAAGCCCGCCTATTTTAACTAAGTACCCGGGCTAAATTAACTAGGTTCTTTATATCTTTAATAGATCCCCGCGCTCCTATTAGCTAAATACTACCGCCCCTTACTACTATTTATACTTTTAATTTAAATTATAAAAAGGGCGGTAATTAATTAATTTTAAGTAGCTATAATAATAGCAAAAACGGCTATAACTACGCAATTAACTATTAACTATTAACTATATTCTATAGTATATAATATTATACTATAGCCCAGACTTCCTAAGACTTTTACTATAGTAATCCTACCTATAATTTCTTACTATCTCCCTTAAATAGTGCTACTACGTCCTTGTCTATACCCACAGCCCCGGGTACGTCCCTAGTACGTCCCTAGCCGCCTTAGTATTGTGCCTAGCTGCTCCGGTACGTCCCCGGCCGCTATAGTCGCTGTGGTTACTGTGGTTGCTGTAGTTGCTATAGTTGCTGTAGTTGTGTTTGATTTTATTATACTACTTTTAAGGCTAAAGCTGTAGTTAAAGCTGTAATTTAAGTGTTATAGGTATATATAGATATAAAAAGTAAGGAATAGGGGCGCGCGACTGTAAAAGAGGAATTAGTGGAAGAAGGTTAGTATTAAAATCCAACTAATAGGGGCGTGGGGATCTTAGAGATATAAATACCTAGTTAATCTAGCCTAGGTACCTAGTTAAAATAGGCGGGCTCTTGTTTATTTAGTATTTAATAATAAGTTTAAGGGTAAAATCTAGATTAAAAACTTAAAAAGCGTTAAGTAGGATAATTTGCACTTAAGAATAAAATACTTAGAATAACGCAATTAGTATAATAGGGCAGTATAATAGGTACTTAAGGGAGTATATATAAGTAGTAGCTATAGTCTAAAAAGGAGGTCTATATAGCTATAAAAAGGAGAGGAATTATTATTATTAGTACTTAGTAATTATACTCTATGTTTTTTAGCGTTTCTATAGCAATTATTAAATTAATTTTAACTATCTTTTTAGTTTAAATTTACTTATATAAAGGTAGATTTATTCTATATTTTTACGTATTTTTCTAATATTTCTTTAAAAAGATATAAATTTTATAAAGTTACTAATAAGTAGGCTTTATAGTAAGGGTTGTATAAGTTAGTTTAATATTATAGCCTACGTACCTACACTTATTTTAATAGTACTTAGAGGTGGATTTTTTACTTTATAGTACCCTTATAGTATTATAAATAGTAAATACTTTTGTACTATTTAAATAAACTAACTATAAATATAAAAAAGATAATATAATATTATTTTAATTACTAATAATATTAATAATTATAAGTAAATAATAACTAGAACTTATAAAGACCTATTTAAAAATAATAAAAAGTAAAGGCTATACTTAAAGTTAGTTCTTAATATAGGGATACGTTTAACTCTAAATAAAAATAACTTAAACTTAAAAATAAAAAAAAGGAAGTAACTAAGCCGTCTTTATATATAAAACTTATAATAAAACGACTACTAAAGTACTAATAAAGTATATAATAATATAAATACTAATAACTATAGTTAATTTTAACTAATAGACTTAGGTATATTTATATTAGTATATTAGGGAAGGTATTTAATTAACATAGTAGTAAACTACTAAAATAGTAAACTATTTATAGTAGTAAACTATTAAGTAGTGAGTTATGAAAAAGATTTAAGATTAACTTATAGAATATAAAAGAACTTAATAAAGAATATAGGTAGTTAAGAGAATTAAAGGCTGGGCAAAATAAAATTTTAAATATAAAAGACTAAAAAGAAAAAAAAAAAAGAGTAGGTCTAAATAAAAGATAAAGAAAGTAGGAATAATAAGATTAATAATAGAGGAAGTTAAAAAAGAAGAAAAGAAACATCTTTTTACTTATTTACTATTTATTCTTATACTAATAATATTAATATAAGTTAGAGTATATATATTTAAAAAATACTAAAAATAATAACATATAATAACTTTAATAATAAATTAAATTTACTTAATTAATAAAATATTTACTATTAATAATAATAAAAATAAAAAACCTATTAATACCTTTAGTTAAATTATTATTTTAAATATATTTTTAAAAATATAAAGTTAACTACTATTACTTCTACTAACTTGGAGTTTAACTTTAGTTTATTAAGTCTACTAAAAGCCTTTAACTTTTAAACTTTAAAGTTAAAGGGTAAGGAGAAGGCCGTTTTACTACCTCTTAACCTATCCTTTAACTAATTAACTAAAATATAAAATAGAACTTAATTATCTTTAAGTCCTCCCTTTTATAGTTCTTTAACTATTAACCTTATATTAATCTTTAAACACTTTTAACCCTTTAGTAGTAACTACTATAACCCTTTTATTAAATACTTAAACTAATTACTTAAGTATCTTAAACTTAAAATCCTATTAATAACTATAGTACTACTCCTAGTATTAAACTTTAATTTTTATTAATATAAACCCTACTATTAAAAAGTTAATTATAATATTTTAATAACTCCTATTTAGTAAATTAACTTTTAATACTAATAAATAGTATTCTATAATACCTATATCTACTAGTAATAACTAGTATCCCTAAAACATATAACTAACCCTAGCTCTTAAAACGCCTACTTTAAACTAAGTACCTACTAATACTACTTTAAACCCTAGAGTTATAGTTCCTTAAATATACAATATAATTCTATAGTTTTAATAAAGTAATATAYAACTAAAAACCTAATTAAGAATTAACTATAAACCTAAAGCTAAGTACCCTAAACTAGCCCCGTACAATAGAACCCTAAGAACCCTTTAAAGATTTTTTATATATACCCGCGCCTACTTAATATACTATACTTCTTTATTTATTAATAAAACTATAAAGGTTTACTAAGCCGCTTCTTTTTCTAAAAAAAACGCTCTTACTTAGTTTAAACCTATTATAAAAAACTAACTAAAAAACGTCTATACTAAATAAAAAAAATATAAAAAGTATTTAATAATTATAATAAATTTAAAAAAAAACTTAAAAAAGCCTTTAAAAGCCCTAATAAAAAAATTCACTAAAAACGCCTTACTAACCTTATTTAAAAAGGATTAGTAAGTAAATACTCTATTAAGTTCTATTAAATCTTATTTAAACTTAACTAAAGAAAAAAAGTCCTTATAATTAAATTCTACTAAAGCCTAAAAAAAAAGGTTAAGGATAAATTAGTTTACTTTAACTATCCTAATAAACTCTATAAAATATAAATATAACTATTAAAACTAATAACTAACTATATAAACGCTATATAAAAAAAAGAATAACCTACTTAAATAAATAAAGTACTAAGGACTAATATAAATAAAAATACTAATAGTAATTCTAGAACTAAGGATAGTCCTTTTAGTAAAACAACTAATTAAACTAAAACTAGACCTAGTAAAGTACTACTTATAAGTACTATATAGGCTAAATAAACCTTAGTATTACTAAATAATAAAAGCCTAATAAAAAACGCACTTTTAAGTACTATAACTATAATAAACTAAAATATATAACTAAAAACTACTACTAGCTTAAGAAATAATAATAGTAACTAATACTAAGAAGTAAATAACTTAATACTACTTTTAAAAAAAACTATACTAAACTCTTATAAATAGTATATTATAGTAATAAATACACTATTTATAAAAGTAATAAAAAAAACACTAAATAGTATCCTTAAAACACTAAATACTCTAGTTATAATACTACTTATATTACTAAAAAGATACTTACTATTATATACTAAATACTTTATTAAAAACTAATTTAAAAAGCTAAAAGATAACTTAATAATATAAACCTATAATAAATAAACTATAACTTAATAATACCTAGTAATAAAGAAGTTAAGTATAATAATAAATAAATTATTAAAAAACTTAATACTATAGTTAGAAATCTTTATTATACTACTAATATAAAACCTAAAAAAGACTATATAAAGTATATTTAAATATTACTTATAAAGAGAAATAAAAAAATAGTAGTACATACTAATCTACCTATACTTAAATAGTTATATACTAATAATACTAAAATATTAAAAAGGATTATAGTCTATTCTAAAGCTTAAAAAGTACTATATAAATTAAATACACTTTATAACTTAAATAAACCTTATAATATTACTTAATAACGTACTTAAAATAAAATTACTTAGGGGACTCTACTTAATACCTAGTATTTAAACTCTAAAAAGGAACCTTTAATATAAAAAAAGCCAAAGAACCCTATTATATATCCCCCTAAATAAAAACTAATAACAAATCCTATTTTATAAAATAAACCCTATTAAAAAAACAAAAAAATAGCTACCTAAGGCTATACTAAAAAACTATAAGTAGTTAAACACACTATATAAATAACACTAGGATATTTTTTAGTTATAGTACTTTAAAAATTAATATAAGCTACTATAACTAAAAGATATATTACTACTTTAATATTATAAATATAAACAATACAATATTATTTTAAAAATACTATAACTATAAAAAAACAACTTATAAATAAATTAAAAAACTAACTACCTCTATTAAAACTATAAAAAACGTTTAGTTACTAGAAAATATAAATAACTACTAACTTTAAATAAACCTTACTATAAAACACTAATAATACATATATTATAATATATTCCTTACTTAAAAGTTAAAAAAGTAATTACTAGGCTATTATAAAAAAAAGACTTTACTATAATATAAAAAGACTTAATTAATAATAAAAATTAACTTTTGTTTGATTTAAAAGAATATAAAGTATATAAAAAACTATTTACTTTAATACTAAAAGTAAACCTACTAAATTATAATACCTTTAACTATAAAATCCCTATTAAAAAGGAATAAATACTAGTATTTAATAGAGTTTATTAATTAAACTAGTAATGAATAAAAATACTTAATAACTATATTAATAAGTACTTAACTAAAAACTATATTAAAAAATTAATATTACTAATAAAATATCTAATTCTATTTATACTAAAAAAAATAGTAAACTATAACTTTATATTAATTATTAATAACTTAATACTATTACTATTAAAAACTAATATTTACTACTACTTATCTTAAAACTATAAAGTCTACTCTATAAAGCTAACTAATTTATAGCTTTTAACCTAAAAAGAACTTATAACTTAATTAAAATTAAAAATAAAAAGTAAAAAACTATATTCTACTTTTATAAAAAACACTTTAAATACCTTATTATATTCTTTAAACTTACTAATACCCCTATAATATTTTAAAATATAATTAACTATATTCTATAAAGAAAACTTAATATCTTTATAATTATATACTTTAATAATATCCTTATCTTTTTAAAAGCCCTTAAAAAACACAAATAATATATATACTAAGTATTATAAAAGCTTTAAAAAACTAAACTCCTTATAGAACTAAAAAAAAGCGAGTTTTATACTTAAAAGGTAAAATACTTTAAATTTACTATTATACTTAAKATTTTWAAAATMTTAAGTAAAAAAATCACTATAGTTAAAGAATAGTTAATACTATAAAATATTAAAGATATTTAATAATTCCTTATATTTATTAACTTTTATTAATAGTTTTTTAAAAAATACTTTACAAATATTAAAGCTCTAATAAACTTAATAGAAAAAACACTAAAAAAAACAAAAAAAACACTATACTTAAGAAAATTAAACATTAAATCCTAAACAAACCTATACTTATAATACCTAACCTAAACCTACTATTTAAAGTTAAAACTAACGCCTTAAACTA
>JAJHHK010000459.1:0-23907 GCA_022457145.1 Colletotrichum magnum
CCCCCCCCCCCCCCCCCCCCCCCCCGACAGAGGCGGTGGGCGGGCAAACGACACATGGTACGTACCGGCTGGCTGGCTGGCTGGCTGACTGGAGACTGGAGACTGGGGACTGGGGACTGGAGTGCAGCTGGCAGACCGCAGCAAGCTGGGCTGGGCTGGACACCACGGCACGCTGCACCAGGTCCAGAGGCACGAGCATGGAGCATGGAGCATGGACTCATGGAGCATGGGCATTATTACACTACCTACCTAGGTAGAGCATGGCGCACTGCTTGGAATGGTGGAGAGGGTGGGAGGGACCGGGGTGGTAGAATGGCACTATGTGTGGCACGACGGACCCCAAGCTTGACCAACTTGCAGAAGCATCCTGCAGACGCGCTTCCCGTCCGCCTTGTCAGTCCTCCCCTCTCCTTCTCTTCTCTAGTGTTGGATTGTGTTGACTCCTGCCACTCTCCTGCTCTGCAAGACGGGGCTGGACCGGTATCGACACGACACGATGCTACGCAACGAGACGCAGACCGGCGCAGGCCCACTGCCCAGCTTGATGATTGATCCCATTCCCGAGTCCCGACGACGCTGGACTGCCCGGACTCACGACTGCGTGGAGACCCACCGCATGTGTTGTCCTGAATGGTCCCATGGTGAGTGACCGTTTATCTTACGGATACCTTTATCAGACAGTCAAACAGTGACGTTTTGTTTCCCACCTCCGTTTACTGCGTGTCCGTCTCATCAGTCTGAACACAGTGACAGCGTTTCCACGCATGTGAGGTCCTCTCCCCTCCTCTCCCCCCCCTCTTCCCAGGTGCTACCTAGGTATCCGTACTCGTGTAGACACAGTGTATGAAACCTGCCAAACGGACTTTTTGGGCACTTTCTTAGCTACCTACGCTACATGCGGCATGCGTGTGTATGTGGTGTGTGTGTGTTTGTGTGTGGTGTGTGTGGTATGTGAGTGTGRGAGATGCACAGTCCTGTCTATCTCTCAGGCGGTGACATAACGGGAACGAATTCTAACGGATGCAGAGAGCATTGGCTGACGCACTGACGAAGGGCCAAGAGTATTCACCGTGTGTAAGAGAGAGACAGGTTGGACAATCCAGCTGACATACCTTAGGTAAGGCACGGTGGATATGTCCGTCTCGACACGGCTCCGCTCCCGTCTACATCAAGGACAAGGTGAGGGCTCCCTTTCCTTCTCGCCCCCGTTCTCCGTCATCATCTCCGTCCTGGATACGGAGGTAGTATGGTACATACGTATGTACAGAGCTTGCTCAACACCACCATTCCCTGCTTGGTCCTGGATGCCTCGGACCTGGCAGCGAGGAAACACGCTGCGGAGTGCGGACTAGGTATCGAAGCGAAGCAAGGAGACAATGAGGCGACTCCACATTATGTGTGCAGGTGAACATCGGACAGATATCCGTACCCGCTTCGACGATTCACGAACCGGACTCTGCGTACACTACGTGTTACTCATCGTCGGGTACGCGGGGGCGGGTGACTCCCATGAGATGATGACGGGTCACGGGAGTCGGGTCCAAATCGAGTTCGGGGACGGTATTGCCGTGGCTTCCGTCGAACCCGCAACGAGACGGCGACGGCGACAACGACGAAAGTGTCGACACTACCTAGGTACTACGGACACCACTGTAATAGGTATTTGTAGTGGTCCAGCATGTACGTATACACATCATTCCAAGCGTGAGGCACGCCATAGTCGCCATGTAGCCAGCGATATCCGTACTTACTAATAAGTAGCTAGGTATCCATTGGTAGGTGCCATTGCGCATTGCAACAGCGACAGCAACGGCAACACTTGTGACGACAAAAACAACAACAAAATAAGAAACAATGAGTAGCGAGCCAGGACTGCGCGGAGAGTGGTTGGCAAGGTGGGTGGCCAATTCCCTGAAACCAGTTCAGTTCAGTTCAGTTCACATCATGGCCCCTGGGGCTGCACTGTGGCTAGGTATGACGAATTGCAGACAGCTGTTAATAATACCGAGTATCCGTATACGTAGGCGTGTACAGTCAGAGAGGAGCTTCCATCAGGCAGGTCAAAAGTATCTCGAGAACCCCGCAAGTCTCGGAGGAGACAGTGCACTGGCCAGTGGCAACTGCCATGGCAGTGCAAGGGCATGCAAGCGCGGCAGGGCACACTGGAGGAGAGTAAAGACCCTGGGAGCACCCTGCGAGCTGCATAAACGATCGAGTGGTTGGCAGCCTGTTCGACTGGGGTTGACGCTGCGTGCTGACTGGCTGCAAGGGACCGTCTGGGGTTGAACAGGTTGTATTTCTGGTCGTTGTCGCCGCGCATCGCCTGCCCTCAATGCCAGTGCTCACCTTCACCTTGCCCATCTTGACTCTCGAGGCGGGCAGCGCGCCTCCCTCCCAAAAGACGTTGATCTACCGGCCGACCCCGGCGAGCCGGCACTACATACAGTAGGTATTAGTGTACGGATACAGATACATCATACGGCAGACTTGCAATTGGACACGTTCCACCTACGAATCCACGCAAGAGTCACAACCGCTCCAGTACTACCTTAGTGTATCCGTACGTACGTGGTATGTACACAGGACCCCACCACCTCTTCGCAATCACGGACACAACGACGCTAGGGGAGGGGTTCAATTCGGTAGTGTAGGTGCTGTGAGTCGTGACAAGGACCCGGAAAAGGGGTCCCTGATACCTAATAGTAGTCACCCCTTTCGCATTGCGAGAGCAAAGATGGAGTGGCGAACGACCCATCGGCTTCTGGGTTACCTATGGGCCATGGCTGGGGATCTTCGTCATCTGTGGCCCCGTGTCATTCAATGTCTCCCAGATTAACCGCGACCTGACTCTCACTCTTATTACGGAAGCTGGACCCCAAAGCACGCAGCCGCCAGCGTCCTTCGGAACATTTGGTACCTACCTACCTACCTGTACCTAGCCTACCTAGCTAGTGTACGGTAGGTAGGTAGGTAGGTAGGTTGTCACGTTGTCTGGTCTGTGGGGTTCCGTCCTGGCTCGGCTTATTACCGTCACCGTTTCCCAACGTCTACACTAGGCACCTAGCGTAAATTTAACGTAGGTTACGGTGCCGTATTACAATGACGCACGGTGAGCTTCCTACTGTGTCAGGGAGAGTGGTGTGGGTGAGATTGTCCTTCGGTTCTGTTTACCTCACACGACCTCTCTACCAGATTCCTTGGGCTTCTGTTTCACCAGCTCACCTGGCCCGCATCTTATTGGCCGGTCGTCGCTGCACTCCTTTTGACCTGCAGGCGGGCAGAAGTGTAATTTGGAGGGTGTTGGGCGGCTTCCATCCACTTGATTACCGCGCAGTCCCTTTCGCTGATCCTTACCGTCAATCCCGAGTTCCTTTGGACCTGCGAAACCCCAGACTCTCCTCTCCTGCCCGCATGTACGTATTCGTTGTCGACTTTCCGGAATAGGGAGAGAGCTTTCGTGGATCCCCTTCCGAATCCGGCCATACCTACCTCTGTTCCTGTATCTGTTATCGTCCACCTGGGTCATAGATAAGATACCGCATCGAAGGAAGATACTAAAACTTCCTTTCCTACGAATATGCGTACACTACGGACAGGTGCCTACCTACCTATCTAGGTAGCGTACTGATAGTGTACACTAGATAGCAGAGTACCTATTCGTGTAGTCTGACAATACCACGGTGCCACCTATAATACTAGCAGGTAGTTGATTAACTGCATAGACACCTTCCTGGGCAGGTGGGTAGACAATCTACCTTTGGTATCACTATCTCCACGATACCCGCATCTGTATCTGCCATCCGCACAATTGGTGCAGATGGGAAGTCGAGACGCTATCTCCAGCCCAGCGCAATACCAACCGAAATTTGACGTGACACGGTGACGGCCCTGGTCTAGGTACTCCTCGGCTTCGGGACCTGCGCAGCGTCTCTTGTTGACGAGCCTCTTGCTCTTGCAGCCCCTCTCCTCTCATGTCTCTGGCCAGACTCTGGGTCACTTCAGCGTGTTAGACCTTCGTCCGAAGTTGCGCGCCGATCTGAGCCCTCTTCACTCTGGAGCTGCTCTTGACGTTGGCTTGGCCGCTCTGCGGAACGTTTCAGTCTCTGCGGTCTTCGTCATTCTCCACACGAACCTAAACCGACCTGCCGAGGAAGGGGTGGGATGGGGGTGAGCCAGTGGCTCCATGATTGCTAGTGTACACTAGGTAGGATGCTGTACGGATGCATGGTGCATTTACTATACACCGCGCGACCTACCCAGGTGGTGTAGGAAATGGTAACATTATCACCGGCCTCGCAATTGATGTGATGTTATCATCGCTTCACTGTTGATAACCAAGTGTGTCCAATACATCCACCGTCATTACGTGGGCGGTACAGCCAACGTCGTGAGGGGCCAGTAAAATGAGCAAAGGCGAAGGCGTCATACCTATGTGAACAGTTTTCATTCAATCCCTCGCAGTCGTGACTCGCCGATACCCTCCCAAAAGATCTGGTCGTGTGACCGGCAAGGGCGGGCAGGAAGGAAATTATCCATCGATGTGGGGGGGCTGGATACGCAAAGAACGGAAGGAAAGGTACTTAGTACCTGAGTATGTACCTATCTCGGAATGAGTTATCACGCAGGTATGGACTATGGAGACTACCTAGCTGAGGTTTCTCCCGTGACTAATGTAATACGTAGTAACAAACAAACAAATAAACAAACAACAACTGCCGCGGCACCTGCGGCGAGTACTGTCTTACATTACATACAGCCCATCAGCCGTCAACTCGTTAGTAGAAACACACCAAGGTCATGGTCTCCTTAATACCTACCTAAACATGTGTTGGCCATCTTATCTACCTTGCCGCTACTATTAGGTACGGATACACCTAATACTAGGTAAACGAGTTCTCGGGTCTCCAGCTGGCTGCGGCGGGCTACAACGGGCTTTGGACGACGGAGCTTGGGGGCTACCTACCTACCATCGTTGCCGATCCTCGGTAGTGTACGGATACCGGCCAGCGTGTCGCCTGCGGGTGCCGCATAGGACATACGACCTGCGATAAGGGCCGGCGGGAATTGGTTGGATTGCAGCGGTTTGCGCCGGATGAGGTGGACAAACTCGACCTCTACCATGCACACCCGCAAGACACGCGGTTGATGGTGGAGGTTATTGACACGGCAGACGGACGACGCAGAAGACTTGGATCGTGACTCCTACCTACTTCTCAGCTCGAAGAACGGCTGAGTGCAAGAGACAAAGGAGTTCCAATACTCATGGACCGCTGAGAGAGCCATTTATTGACACCGTACCTATTCCGGCGCTCTTGGTCGCAGAACGAAGGTATTGGGTACAGAGTACGGATACACAGTGTACCTCATGATCTAGGTAAGCTGTCCGGCTCCCGAAGAAAGTGGGCCCCGCTTCGGCACCAGCTCCCGTCAGTTCACATTGGAAGGGCCCATACTAGGTATGCACTACAAGATTTAGTGTAGTATTATGGGAACTCATCATGCCGCTTGTTAGCTGGGACTGGCGCCATGCGTACCTAGAGTAATACCGATCAGTCAAGTCTCAGCGATACCTAGCTACTGCGTGCGTTATAAGAAGAAACCCAGGTACGGATACCTGCCTACATGTCGCAAATCCCTCACATCCCCATCGCCGCCCTCGGAGGGCTAGAGTCTGCCGGCGTGACACCTAGGTCCCCGGCTCGCTCTTCGGCGGCCCCTCCCCCGTGCGCCGAATCTCGTCCGGAACCCAAGCTGCCAAAGAGCACGGAACGGATGAGCAACCTTCTCTTCTTGTCTGAATTGTCCCTGATGCTCTGCTGTGCTGTCTTCTTCGCCAGCATAGCGCACGACTCACCGCTGGTTTGAACCCGACGTGCTTAGGTTAACTGACTCCTGCTATTTGGCCTCCCCTGCCAACCAGCCTGGAGGTTGTATTTCCCTCTCGGCATCTCATTCGCTATTGTCCCCCCCCCACACACACACCGGGCACACACCACCACCACACCACATGTGACCTGCACTGGGACCTGGGCCGGGACCCGGATGGACTCGACTGCAACCTGGAAAATGCCCTTTTCCTGTTCCGGGCCTTTTGTCAGGCTAAGTTGGACTTTGGTATGGCTTGACCGCCTTATTCCAATCTCCACTCCGCGTCCTCGTGCATGAACGAGGGCCAACTGCATCGAGACAATTGCGAACTGAACTGACGTGCGACCTGTTCCTTGGCCGAGAACTCATCCGTTGGCGCGTCGTGTCGCATACCAGTCTTCAGCGTCTCACCTTTTGATTCTTCACCTACTACTCACCGCTGGTCCACGTACCTCAAGCGCACACACAATGGCTCCTCGACTTGGCGACGTCAAGGTCGTATTGCTCGACATCGGTGCGTCTACACCGCACCATGCATCCATGTGGATGAATGCCTTTGCGATTTGAGGTGCTCTCGGCATCGATGAAGGGAAACACGCTGATACGGATGTATTTTCATCGTTGTAGAAGGCACAGTATGCCCCATATCATTTGTCAAGGACGTATTGGTATGCTTCTCCATCCCTCCGTCGCCATCGGGCCCGGCCTCACCCCTCAGCCCACCTCTCCTGTCAAAGACACGGGGGTGGCTTGTACATTCCGGTCCGGCCACCGGGTGCACAGCCCCATGGGGTGGCACAGGCCGCTTCCTCCCGCTCTGAAGCTGAACCTCCTCCACTCTAGTTTCCCTACGCCGTCAATACGCTGCCGGCGACCTTGCACGGGCAGTGGGATAGCCCCGACTTTGCTACCTACCGGAACGCTTTCCCGAAGGACTGTGCTACTGATAGGTCGACTTTTGAGGCTCACTTTCGCGACCTCGTCACCCGCGATGTCAAAGTCTCGTACCTCAAGGCCCTCCAGGGCTACCTGTGGGAAGAGGGTTACAAGTCAGGCGAGATCAAGGCACCTCTCTTTCCCGACGTTGCTGAGCGACTTTGGTCTTGGAAGAACGCGGGCATGCGTCTCGTCATCTATTCTTCTGGATCCGTTCCAGCGCAAAAACTCTTCTTCGCCCACACTGACGCTGAGCCGTCGGACTTGACACCTCTCATCTCCGGCTGGTTCGACACCGTCAACGCCGGCCCCAAGACCGAGGCTGACAGTTACACCACCATTTTGTCCAACTTCCAGGACACCAAGGCTGATGAATGGCTCTTTCTCAGCGACAACCCACTCGAGGTCTCGGCCGCCATCGCAGCCGGAATGCAGAGCATCCCCGTCGTCCGTCCGGGCAATGCACCCCTTCCAGCTAACTTGAGCCCGGCGCTGCACCCGATCAACGACTTCAACGAGCTTGAGGGTCTCGTGTCAAAACAATAACAGCTGCCCGATAGATACGGCCAATTCGACCAACGGGTACCCGCTTGGCAAAATAGCTAGCTCTTTCGGAAGAACAGTTTTGAATTGTCTCGAATACAGTCTGCATCCGGCCAAAGCTACACTCGGCTTTTCTGTGTCCGTCGATTGCCCATTTCCCTCGTCCGATGTACCTTTTGTTCATGTTGTGCCATCTCATACGACGACGACCCCAAAAAGACCGTCAATCTCGACCCAGCACCAGTAAAAGGAACTCGTCTCTGTGCGTGGCTGTGACTGCGCCAGTCGAAGTCAGGCGGAGGCATGCCGATCTGTCTCAAGAGTTCGAAGCGGGGGAAGTCGCAGCCGACGCGGCGTGGCGGCGTTTTGCTCGTGGCCAAGGTCCATCCAATACACAAGAGCCAGCCGTGGTTCGGTCTGTCTGTCGCCTGCCAGCTTGTCCTTTGTTGTCGCAGCCAAGCAATCGCGAGGAGTCCTCCATCAGGACCCTTCCTAAGAGAGCCGGCGCATTATTCCAACGACCCAGCAGCAAGATGCGGCTGAGGGCAGTCTGCCGATTAGTCTCCCTTAGTCCCATCTCTGTGGCATGATGAATCCGGCTAGACACTGCAACCGTTTGGCGGCAGACGAAGCTCTCGACTGTCTTCCAGCCCACATGTGCGACACACACACGCTGAGAAATTCCACTTTCTGGTGTGTATGCACAAGTGTGATAACGCAAGTGATCGCCTGCGGATCGGCGCGAGGAAAACGCCGTGAGCTTCCGCTCTCACCTAGGTGCCAGCCAACCACCAACCAGCCTAGCGTTTGATCGCCAAATTCCACCCTGGAATGGTAGTCGGAATTGGAGATGGAGCCAGTATGGGGGTCGGCTGTCTGAAGATGTTGTATGAGGACTGGCACCCGTGGCCACTGCGAGAACCGTTTCGCCGGCAGCGGTTCAGAAGTCTCGGCGTCCTTGTATAGTAATGGCGAAATTATTTCGATTCACTCCCGGGTTGATTTCTCTCTTCACAAACGGCGGTGGAGGCTCACGGGGAGTGTTCGATTTCTTCCAGAAGGAGTACGCCAACTTGTTCGTGAGTTTGCCTTGGAGCTGCACGTATCCCAACATGGTCATCAGGGCAACGAGGCGCTCCTGCGAGAAGTAGCGCGAGTTTGTAATGCAGCTCCTTGGCAAGACGACAAATAATGAGGGGAAGGGGTGGTGGGCGCTGTCTGTGGCATTATCGTTGGGCTGACGAAGAAATGACAACGTGCGGAGGAGCATCTGGCCGCGCAAGGCGTGGTCGGGGACGTAGTTCAAAACGAGACTGAGTGATATGATGTCAAAACGCTCCGAGTCATCCTTGGGGAGGGGGCGTTCCATGAAGTCTTGTTGTAGAATACCCGGTTGTTGGCTGTTGAGATCGATGAGCTCCATCTCGAAGAGGCCGCTCTTGGAGCAGGCATTGTCCGTGCTGAGGGCGCCGACCTCGAGCATCCGCAATTGGCTATGTTTGTAGGCTCTTCTACCGCCGCCATCGCCGCCGTCTGCTTCTTCGTTTGAATCTTTGGCCCTGCTTGGCTGGAGCTCTGGTGAGCGCAACCAGTCCATGAGAACCCTTGAGCTGTCGCCGCCGCGATCAGTCCTCTGGCCCTGGAGGCTGGCTCGCTGGTACTCCTCAAGACCCCCTAGGGCAGCTATTTCTTGAGCCAAAGCGGCCGCTTTCTCATTGTCGTTTCTCGCCAATGCTTGTTGTCTTCTCTTCTGTAGCGTGTGGTGGTTATTGATAAGAGACCGGGTCTCTTTTCGAGAAATTGACTTGACTTTTTTCAGTGTTGGAGGACGGCCACTCGACAACAGCTTGGGTACAGATTTGCTCCTGCCCATTTTATTGTGAGACTTCTCGGGGGTTGAAATGAGTTGGTTGAAAGCTGGATACAGAGACGGCCAGCTTAGTTGAGGTATCGCAAGTGAAAGCAACCGAATATTGACCACAGCTTTATCCGAGATTTCTTGATATTGAGAATGTTAGTCGTCGGACATGATTGGCGCAGCGCTGCATTATGTCATCCCGGTCCCGTCCGTCATGTTCGCGGTTACGGTCAATCGATATCCCGCGTCCGGATACCACCGGGCTCCACTAGGTGTTACCTACCTAAGGTACCTAAAGACCTTACTTGCCTAGATACCTAGGCATCCATACGGTACCTCCTAGGAGTGTAACCGCTGGCCAGCGGATACTGAGCCCGACCAACAAGACCTTGCGCACACTTGCGGGCCAACAATTGACGCACGGACCAGTGTAAATTTCAGTGCCCTAATCCACACAGAAGGGGGAAAACTCTCGAAGGCGTTCTTTTTTTCCACAACGCTCCCTCCCCTCCGACCTCGACAATCGACAACCAGCCAGCTAACCCGACCAGCCCAACCCGCCAAAGTCCAACATTTACAATGGCCCCTACCAAGAAAGGTACATCATGACTTGAGAAACCCCGACCCGCGTAGAACAACATGCGCGCGACTCGAAACAATCTACTGTCGAACGGCACCGGGCCCACGCCCCTCCCGGGAGCATCATGCTGCAGCAGATATTGCGAGTTCTTTTGACGATAAAGAGCGATTGCTGATGCGACATCTACTACAGGCGGTGCCTCCAAGGCCCCTAAGGGCTCCAAGCAAGCCAACGCTGCTGCCAAGGCTGCCCTGAAGGGTGTAAGTATACAATTAATTTCCTCGCGATACTGTCAGCAGGCTAGGTAATCGGGGTCCTCGTTGATTGAGATATTCTCAAACTCGATGCCTGCCCGCCTGCTGCATGCGATTCTCGGTGAAACGCTGCTAATCGTGCGCTTTGTAGACCAACTCCCACAAGAAGGCCAAGGTCCGCTACACGACCTCCTTCCACCGCCCCAAGACCCTCGTTGTCTCCCGCGCTCCCAAGTACCCCCGCAAGTCGATTCCCCACGAGCCCCGTCTTGATGAGCACAAGATCATCATCCACCCCCTCAACACCGAGAGCGCGATGAAGAAGATTGAGGAGAACAACACCCTTGTTTTCATTGTCGACATCAAGTCGAACAAGGCCCAGATCAAGCAGGCCCTCAAGAAGCTCTACGACATCGACACTGTCAAGATCAACACCTTGATCCGGTAAGACCTCACGCGTACTGCCATGCCGAGATGTTGTAATGCTGACGGCAACCTAGCCCCGACGGTTCCAAGAAGGCCTACGCCCGCCTCACCCCTGACGTCGATGCCCTTGACATCGCCGCCACCAAGCTCGCGCTTGTTTAAGTTTTGGGCGAAAGGAAAGGGATGGATTTTGAAAACGGAAAAGCAAATCGGGTTTATTAACTGCGAAGGCATTGGCATGGGCGTCTCAAGGTTGTTGATTAAAATCCCTCGAGTGGCATCTCAAGGGCACAGCAAATCGATTCCCGGTACTCGAGCTGGGGGTACCATGACCGTGTTTAATCTCTTCAGAAATGACCATGCTTGTGTGAATGACGCTGCCACTCGTGACATGTTCTGGTCCATTCGGGCTGTTGGTCGCATCCCTCGGCAAACGAAGGATGATATACTCCGTACTATTGCGACTTTACAATATGATTATCTTTACACATGACGGTCTACCGAAGACGGCTGCAATGTTCAAACTGCAACGCCGCGGGCTCAGCACCCCAAGCCTCCCTCGTACATTCCTTCGTCCATTTCCTCCGAGCGAGAACTTTACGAACGCATGCTGTTCAAGTGCTTCATCGTCAAGAAGTTAACGTCGAGGAAGCGATCCACGCAGTTTGCGAGACATGTCTCTTCGCCCTTATCCAGTTTTGAAGTCCGGACTGCACCGCTAACGCACTTCTTCCAGCAGATTTCCGTGAGCGCGTGGGTCTCTGTCGAGGTCTTCCAAGTCAGCTTCTATTTTTGTGTAGAAATCGTGCCAGCCTGCGACCGTTCTGCGCATGCATCTCCTCCACCAGTCCAACTAGATAGAAGTTTACTGACGCGATTGGATCTGGGATCTCTGCTGTTCGTTCGCGAGGAACTGTCGAAGCTCAGCCTTGTCCTTGTCGTTGAGCTTGTCGAGGTCGGAGTTCGCGAGAGCCTGTTTCGAAGAGTCCATTGTCTTTGTGTCTCTGCGTGTTGTGATTTGGGTTGGTGATTCAGGAGCGGTGTTAGTAGGCGAGGCGGTATGAGCCTGTTCGAAGGATTCGGCGGGCGGAAAATGTGCTCTGCGTGGCGTGTGTCAAGAACTTCGTATATTTGCTTTCGCAATTAGCATGCTTGTCGTGAGGTTATGAGAGGCGAATAGCGCTGGATCCAGTAGGCTTTTTTTCGCCGGTCTCCACTTTCACTGGGTACGTCAATACCTGGCCGACTGGTCCAGAGTCCTGCTGTCCGTGCACGGCATTTCCTCGTCTGGTGCAGTCTGCACAGCTACTAATAATGCCTTCATGCGTTCAAGCTGCCGCAGAAGGAGGTTATTCTATCAAATTCGGTTTTGCGCACCCGTGTCGGACAGGGAACAAGAACGGTTTCAGGAAAGCAGACTATTATTATTATCTAGTTGACTATCGAGTTACGTCCAGCTCCAACCTCGCATACTGGTAGCCTCGATCCACAGACGGTACGCAGCCATGGCATGGCAGTCGAGCCCAGAAAGCAGCCATCAGATGTACTTGTACCTGCGAGCCAAAGCCAGGCTCACGATACAGAAGAAGATTAGAATTCCGAGAATGGTGAAGAAGGGCGCCAGAGAATCGCTGTCCTTGAACGGGACGGCGACGTTCATACCAAACAAACCGCTGACAAGGTTGAGCGGCACGAGAATAGACGCCAGGAACGTGATCTTACTCAGCACTACATTGGTGTGCGTTCCCTGGGAGATGCTGTTGATGGAAAGCTGCGCCAAGTAGTTGCTGTGAGACCGGGACAGAATCTTCTCGAAGTGACCAAGATTCGTCACCATCGTGACGACGTGATCCTGAATATCACCCAAGTAGAGTCCAATGTCCATCCGAGGGGTAACCTTGTAGTTTTCATTACAGCGCTTCGTGAAGCCCCGCAGAACATCAGCCTTACCGCCCAAGAGACGCATAAGGGCCATCGTGTTCTTGCGAACGCGACCAATGGTTCGGAGGAAAGTGTTCGAGTCGTCCTCGCGCGCGACAAACACACCGTCTTCGATAGCATCCGCCTCCAGTTCGATGTCACGAATGACTGGAGCGAAACAATCCACAATATCATCACTGCAGATAAATGTCAGCAACGAACTACGCATGTTGTCACCAAATTGGCTTACATCAAGGCGTAGCAGATCCAATCGCTACTGAGGGCAACGTAGTCCTTCAGCAATGCAATGCGCCTTCGCACATGCGACGCATGAGCGTTAGGCTCAAAGCTGAAGCTCAGAGTACCCTCACGGAAGACGACAACGTAAATGTTGAAGGGCTCGTACTCCAGTCCATCGTCCTCTTCGACAGAATGGAACGATCGGAAGCTTGCAAAGTAGTAAGACGGGAAAAGCTCGATCTTCTCCCGAGCCTCTTGAGTCGTGATGTCCTCAATCGTCAGAGGGTGAATGCCGAAAGCCTTGCAGATGGCAGTGACCTCCTCCTTGGTCGGGTTGTTGACATTGAGCCACCAGACACCGTCCGACTCGTCGGCGGGAAGAGCAAACAGACCACGGATATCCTCGCCAGGTAGCACCAAATCGCCAAACTCTGCAGCATGAATCGTCGACTCCCAGGCGGAGGAGAAGAAGCTGAAGCGGTTGGGGTCGATGGGCTGCTGCGATGGCGCCGGCTTCGCCTTATGGTCGTGTTCATGGCCCTGCTCCTGCTCATCATCTTCCTTTTCCGAGACATCCTGGCCCATCGACGTGTCCGACGGCATGTCCAAGATGTCTCCATCAACAGTGTGAAGCTGGAGTTGAGGCTGGGCAGCTTCGGCAGTCTGCGGCCGGAGGTCAGGAAAGGCACGAAGTGAGTCTCGACGACTCGCCGTTTTCGACGCCTTCTCAGACTGAACAAAATTTTCCAGGTAGTCGAAGTCGATGTACAGCTGGTCCTTGCGCTGGCCGTCCTGAAGCGGGAAGCAAACATCTTCCTCGGCCGATTGGTTCGTAGCCAAACTGGCGCCATCGTCCACCGTATGGGGTCGGCTGCGATGACTGCGACGACTACTGACCGAGACAGCTCTGTGAAGTTCCTCTCCGTCACCGATCCTTTCGGCCTTTGATTCGGAGAACGACATGCCACGTTCGCGCCTACGGGCCTCGGCGAAGGCTTTGACAGAATTCGGCGGCGATACCGATCGCTGGTCCGTTACTGTCTCGACAGTTGGGCGCCGCACACGGCGTGCCGTTGGCGACACATCCCCTACTTCTTCATCCACGATAGCCTCCTCGAAGTCTCTGACCCGAATGCTAGATGATGGGTCTCCCGAAACCGACTCGGGGCCCAACAGTCGAGCGCCATAAAGCGTGTCGAAAGTGCCTCGACGGGGTCTCTCCGGATGAGGCGAGGCTGCGACTCGGTGACGGTGATCGTCGAGCTCGGGGATCGGGGTCTTAAAGGTACCCCCAGACACATTCTCGTCGTGCTCGTGGTCCGACATGGTAGAAACTGGTGCCGATACGTTTACGGCGCTGTCGATAGCTGAATCGGTAATAGATCCGCCGAGATGCTAAGCTCAGCTCAATACTGTAGTCAAGAGCGAGATATAGGGATCGGTCTCGTGTCTCGACAAATGCCTCCGCAACCCTCGACTCAGATGGCCATACCCATAACTGATACGTTCAGGACGTATTTGTGCAAATCGCAGTAGATTGCAGCCCGCGCGGCCGCGCGCTGAGCGAGAAGACAACTTTCTGCGTCGCCAGTGTCGATGCGAGACCTCAGGAGCTGCAAGAATGCGCTCAGGTTGCCGACAATGCTCGCCGTAGCAGTAGCTGGTTTGAGTTTCCGGGTCGATGTGGTTCTTATGTCCCCGACCCAGTTAAGGAGGCTTTTTGTTCACTCCGCTGTAGACCCAGAATCCAGGACCTAGGAGTGAACGGGAGGGAGATGTTACGTCAGCTGCGAGTGAAGCCAACTTGCTGGTATTGCGGGTCAGAGGAAAGAGAAAATTGGCCTTGCGACCTGAGATGAGAGAGGAGAAGGTGCGACGTGGCGGTGAATGGTTGCCGGTCAGGTCCTGAAAGGTTGAGCGACAAGATCGACCGCGAGGATGTAGTATATGAAGAGACGCGGGTTTCTGATGGCCGATGGCGATTCGGCAGGGTCGTTGGTGGTGCTGATGGTCGTTCGAAAGGTGTCAACCATATATGAAGGTGTGACCTGCCGTCGCCCGGAAGCGGCAAATCTTGGTACGTCGGGTGGATAAAGAGAGAGAAGTCAGAGAAATCCGATGCAAAGCAAAGGTGCTTCTGTGGCGCAAACCAACGAGCAGAATACCCTGGAAAGGTTTCGATGTTGAGGGGTGTCTTGGGAGCGGCGATTTTCTGCCTTCTGGTTTTCGCCTTTTTTTTTCACTTGTGAGGTGTGATGGGGAAGAAAGACGGGAGGCGGCGACTGAAATGGAAGAGAGGATTTCCCGGTTGTCATCAAAATTCCGGACAAGGGAGGATCCACTATTACCCTGCTGGAGCCGAAAGTACCTCTGCCAAGGTATCTACCTACATACAGTGTGCCAGTACCTAGTAGGTGCTGACTGCGTGTCTGGCCAGCTGCTCGCTTGGTGGTAGCATCAAGACCAGCGTCCGTGCTCCAGAGGCCCCTAGGAAACGGCATACTTGTTTCTAACAAGCTCCGGATCTTACCTAACTCAGTGCTGTTGATGGTCTCACCACCACACTGCCCTAAGTTGCAGCATACAGTCGGACACACATTTACGGCCCGAAAAACCTGCGCCTATCACTTGGCAAGTGCACTGCGCCCTTCACGGCTCTACAGCTATCATCCGTCGTTGCCATCTGACGAAAGCAAAACGAGCTTCGCCCCATACCCCTAGCCTTCGATCCCAGCTTCCTGGAGCATTTCCAATGGCCGACCAAGTTCTCGACCAGGTTCGTGATATGGCCGAGGGCCAAATTGTAGGTGACCCGAAGCATGCCGGTCTGTTCGCCGTCATGCGCCCGATGCCCTCGCCGATTCCATCAGACTGCTGATGCTTGTCCCTCTAGGATTTCGAGGGCCAAAAGCTGGCTGACCTCTTGGCCACCCTCGTTCTCTCGGCTTCCGGCGTAAGTTCCATCAGCCTCGAACGTTGGTTCAACTTGCTGATTATCTTAACCGGGCAGGCCCTCGCCTTCGTCATCGGGTACTTTCTCCAAGACATCAAGCTGGCCGTCTACGTCGGTTTAGCCGGAACTGCTCTTACATTTCTCCTCGTCGTGCCCCCTTGGCCTTTCTACAAGCAACGCCCTGTGAAGTGGTTGGAACCGGGATCTGGGGTACACAACGTGGCTACAATAGAGAAATCAGGGCAGTAAGGCTCATAAAGTCAAGCACTCGTCATTTCAATATCGTCTATGGTGCCGCGTTTTTTGTTTCTGGTGCCCGCCCATAAGGCCCAACTAATGTTTGTGATCGGTTGCGCGAACCGGCCTTGCGCAAACTTGATGAGCTGATGTGGAGGACCATTGAGGGTCTGTTGAGGCACCCGTGAGGCTTGCTGCCATCCCAAGCGGCATGTGAATATTGTTTCTGTTCGTAACTTCCTCCGACTCAACGTCCGTACTTCTGGAATTCCCAATCACGGTTGTCTAGCGGACACACCTGCCGGGCCTTAAGCCAGCGGGAGATACAGTGGAAGTGGAAAGCGTGCTGCGTCACCGGTTAGCGGTTGGGAACTCGGATACAGCTGTGTGAACCAACATTGCATATTCCCCAAGCCACGGTGCACTCCTCGCTGGTGGCAGAGGCTTGGTTTGCTTGACACTCGATGCCTGGAACTGATCAGTATCTTCCGGAAGGCATAAAACACCCTACCGATGCAGGGCAACTCACAGAGATCCATGATATGGTTTCTGCAGATTGCGCAATTGTCGACGACAATGTCCCAAGCCCACAGGGCAACCGCGTTCCACTGAAGACGCTTGTAAGCTCGTGCGCGGCAAGGAGAATCCGACTTGCTCACCTTCTTGACCTCGAAGCGTTTCTTCCCGTCGGCAGCCTTCGTATCGCCGTCGTTTCCCTTCTTGGCAATCGCGGTGCCGGGAGCATCTGTCATATCCACATCGGCCATGATGGGCAGCTGGGTCGAACACTATTAGTTGCGATGCAGAGGAATTGTCTCTGGCGAAGAGGACGTATGAGGGTTCAGAGAGCGTTTGCTGTCGGGAAGTAAGATATTGGAAAGATAGGCGTCTTTCCGCGGGGTTTATCTGATCTCATGTAAGGTAGTCAATCGTATCAATCAGCAAAGGTCAAAGAAGTGGCGGGGCGACTGTCGGTAGCCTTGTCCATCAAGGTAGTAGTAGGTAGGTGCAGGCAGGCAGAAGAGCAAGCAGGATTCGCGCAATAGCAGCGGCTGTGGGGGGTTACGGGTACGTAGGTACCCAAATTGCCTACCAGGTAGGTAGGTACTAATAGTACATACCCAGGTCCTTGATTTGAATATATGTATCCTTTGTTCATAGCTTATGCTTAATAAAGAGGTTAAGTATATAGTACTTACTTATCTTTCTATTTATATTATTATTCTTAGCTAAATATAAAAAAGTACTTATTTACTATTAATTTATATAAGCACTACGTATTATATATAATTAATTACTAAACTAAAAAGTAGCTATACTTTAAATACGTAACTATAACTTTAAATATTATAGTAAGTATCTACCCTTTTACTTAGAATTTATACTAGTACTACTATTATAATACTAACTTTAAACTTTTATATACTATACTTATAAGTAGTATACTAGTAAAAAGTAGTTTATATTAAGTTTTTAATTAATTTAAAGTAAGTATAATAGATTTAGGTATAAAAATAAATAAAGATACTTTAAAAATAAATACTAAGTAGCTTTTTTGATACTACTAAGGTATATCTTTCCTAGTGTATAGATAGATACCTGTTAGTAGGTAGGTAGCCCCCCCCCCCCTTTCCGCTTGTGGCTTAGGATACCTGGTCAGACGAGAAGGGAAGGCGGTGGTCAAGAGGGGAAGAGCGCAAGCAGGCCCGGTGTCATGTCAGCAGGGTTACTAAAGCCCCTCTCCCCTCCTCCGCTGTGCCTTCGCACCGCATCGCCCCGGCTTTTGCTGCTTCTACACCATTATGACACCATGAGCAGAGCATCTTCACACACTCTTCCTGCATCAAACGTTGACTTCTACATCTCGCTCTCTCATTGTCCGCCTAGCCAGACCGATCATCCCCCCGGCGTTTGAATCTACCACTGGACCCACTAGACCTGAGCATAGTATCTCGTACCCTAAATACCGTTCCGGAGTCAGCCTTGCGACCGATCGATCGAACGGACCGACCAAACGAATTTACCTCGCCTAACCGCATCACACATACACATTTGTTTCTTTCTTTTTGGCTGAATATCACTACTTCCACTTGAGGTTCCTGCCACGCTCGGATCTTCCCCTCTGCCGTATCTGTCACCGCAACATACTGTCTGGCCTTAAGCGTCCAGCATGCAAAATACAGTCAACCCAGTCAAACCTACACCAACTCGTCGCCGACACGGCAGGAACGGTGGCGGCAAGGCTACAGCACAGAAGATGTATGCATCTGAGAACGACGTGCCGACTTTTACGAGCTCGGTTGGTGAACAGCCCGGCCACCCTCACACCCCCCAGAAGTCTCAATGCGGTTCCCCTGAGCCCCAGTCCGTCACGGGAAATCAGAATGGCTCAAAGCAGCGCACTCGCAACAAGCCTCGCGCGAAAAACAACAATACTCTACCCTCGCCTGATGCTGTTCGCCAGAACCGCCGCTCCACACCACAAAGTATCCCCATTAGTCACAAGACGAATTCAGTTCAAGCTTTCGCCGGCGCAACCTTTCACGCCTCTCCGGCTGCATCGGCATTGCCAATGCCCAGCTTCTACTCAAAGTCGATTCCCGAATCTCCGGGAAACTCTGTTCCAAGGCCGGATGTTCGACAACAGCCGTCACCTCCCGCAACCGACCGCGAGGCTCCGACGCCGAAGTATCCATCCACGGCCCCCGCAGCTCGCGAATCGCCTCTGGATGCCATCTTTAGAGCAGACAGGGCAGAGAAGGAAAGGGCACGACAAGCAGGCTCTCTTCACTCATCTACCCGGCCTCAATGTCCTGTGTCGCCCCCCCGCGACAGTCCCTTCGCTGCGAACCCTAATAACACCCACCCAGGGCATCGCATGCCCTTCCAACGTTCTTCCAGCGGCATCTCGGTGGCGGAACTAGATGGCTTTCCCGGCAAGCCGCTTGGCCCCGCCTTCTCAACCCCTTATCAAGAGCGCATCAAAGCTGCCCGTGCGAGCCCCCATCAACCGATTGCCTCCGAGGCTGTGTCTTCTGATGACCGTTCCGAGGCCCTGAAGAAGTATCTATTTGGGGGTAAGGGCCCGGTATCGTCACCTCAGTCTACCACGCTACGATCATCGGCTCCGTACGCCAATCACGGCAACATCGGAAATAGAGGCCATGTCGAAGAAGGTCGTTCAGCTGATTTACGCGCAATGGAGGACGATCTCCGTCGCATTCTTAAACTCGACTCCCCTCTGGCAACCGGCAAACCGGCAGAACGTCCCGTTTATTCATAAGCTACCAGTAACCTTGGCTATTGCTCAAACATTTCCGCTCTGCTGCCTGAAGATCGCCGGTCGACCGACGGTGCTGCCGAACTACGGGGAAATGTAGATGTTGCTGTTGGCCAACTAGCATGGAACAGGAGTACTATCGGATTCTAGCTGATGACTGCGATCTGCGTTATTGGGTGTCTTGGCGTTGCGGGATGCATCAGGGCACGTGGATGCCTTGAGTTCCGTCGTCAGAAGTCTTCAACTTGATACCCGGAAGCGACATTGATATTTTTCTCAGTTAGGACAATCTTAAATTCCTTTCCATTTATTCTCGACTGTCCAGTGAAGACGCACCATGTAGCCTTACTGACTTGTTCTGGTTCATCTTCGGTACTTGCGTTTATGAGAACGCACAGTAACAAGCATGGATTTAATCGTCAGCTTCCCGCGACGGCCCGCGCTTGAGTCACGTGTACTTCCACTATCTCTCTGCTTGACACGACGCAAAAATGGTGCCAAACGATGGCCATGCAGCCAACGACAGCAAATTGGATCAGTCATCTAGTCTCGAGTTGCCTCCCGGGCCTTCCCACGGTTCCTTGCCCTTCGTCGAGGAAGCTTCTTAGGCACGTTCGCTTGTAGTCGCTCGGATCCGTTCCGGACATATATTGGAGTAATTCCTGTCCCCATTTGCCGCTGTTGAAATGGTACCAGAAAATGCATGGACCTGCGTCTCGGCGTACTCATACTACGCCGACGGCATCCACCTGAAGAATGTACCTTGTGTCATCAGAGGTAAAGCTGGCAGATGAACTGTGGCGTTTAGCTCTCAGCCTGGGTGTCTTTGAATCAATTATGGCTACATCCTTGTAGTTGTATGGCGTTTTTCTTCTTCGAAATGCTTGAGGATTGTCGTGAACTCGGCATTCCCATGACCGGTACGACTGGTCCCTGTTGCGTTCATGGTGCTGCTGCTGCTCGGGAACCAATTCTCCGTCACAGGTGCGTCAAAACAGCAGCGAGCCAAGCAAGCAGCCACTTCGGGTGGTTTTGACAGTTGTGGTAATCAAAAAAGTCATGCACAGTCACGTCGATACTGTTTGCGATGCTTCGTTTCCTCCTGCGCCACCTCGCAACCACTCACTTCTGGTGCTTGGCCTCGACGCGGCATCGCCCGCGGCACTCGTACTGGAAGACTATTTTTCACAAGCGTAGGAAAAGGGATTTGGAGATTTGGAAATCTTACTTACCAGGCCCGCGCGGAGAGAACAGCGGTCCAAATACAGAAGCTCGGAGGATATGATAGTTATACGAGTGGCCGTATCAAACTTCACAATCAATAGTTTGCCTCCATAACATCAGAAGCATACTGATACCAATACCGAAAATGAATTCTGTAGCTGCTGCTGCCAGAATCAGCTGTCCAGATAACACCACGCGCGACATCAACCATATCATAACAAGACCTACACATCAGAAATACCATTGCTGACTGAGTTATCGCTGATATTGTTGCTCGTGTCGTCGACATGGGTGGAAGCTGTGCACTATACACTGCGATGTCGAAACTGTCGAAACCCCGCAAACTCGACGTTATGTAAGATGATTCAGGAGCTAGCTGGCTTGAAGCATTCTCAGGAAATCAACACTGTTATTTAAACCAGTTTAGACAAAGAGAAGCTAAGGATGACCTCTGGCCCATCGCATATTTATCTATCGCTTCTTGGACGAGTATGACCTAAGAGTGCAGATGAGGAGGAAGATTGGCTTGAGTAACAGCAACAATGCATAGCCAGGCCATTGAATATTCAAGAATATATGCATCAAAACAGATTTTGCGCGCTCACACGTGACCTCGTGATTGACCCACTCCCCGGGCCATCCACAGCCACTTGAAGTGGAGATCTTGTCGCGTGAAGCTTGCTTCACTGAACGTTGAACCAAGTCACTAAATATCGCCTTGCTCTCTCCTTCTTGTCCGATAAACCACAAGGACTTTCACGCTCAGTATATTTGTTCATTCTGAACTTTTCGAATCTTGGAGTTGCCAGTTTCTCATTATGGACACACCCGACAATCGGGCACGTTCCCAATCGCCAGACCCCGAATACGACTCAGATCTTGCGTTGGCGATTGCTCTGTCTCTACAGCAGGAAGACCGTTCAGAAAACAGTATCAAGGATGTGGCAAATGCCCGGGTACCTTCCGCGGAGCAATCTGCCCAGCTTATCGTCGGTCCACGTTTTGGATCTTTGGCCCTCGACAGGAAGAAAATGGAGGAGGATCGTCTCGCAAGGCTCAACAAACGCTCTAGTACACAGGCCGGACTTGATTCTCAGGACAAGCAACCGAAACAACAGCGGTACCAGATTTCCAAAAGCCACACGAGCAGCATTTCTTCTCGGGGTCTGCCCAAATCGCACGAGCAAACGAGTTCCTTCAGCCTCCTGCCATTTCCCAAAGGCGTTTTTAAGCGGACTTGGGCTTCTGGCCATCCCCGCACAGGCCAAGATATCAAGATCGAGGAGGTCCTACAGAAGAACAAGCTTCAGCTTGCCATGCTATCGTCCTTCCAGTGGGACGAGGAATGGCTTCTTTCTAAGTTTGATTATCGCCGAACCAAGACGATTTTGGTTGCATACGCAAGAAACGATGCCGAGGTACGTGCACCAGATCCATTCAGACCCGACGGGTCAGGCTGACCAAAGCCTCTCCAGAAAGCAGCCATTAAAGCGAATGCCCCGAATGGACCCATTAAGTTTTGCTTTCCGCCGGTACATGGTGGATACATGCATTCCAAGCTGCAGATGCTTAAATTCGAAGGGTAGAAGCTCCCGTTGTTCAAACCACCACCAGCCTGCTCACGCGAACCAGGTATCTCCGTATTGTGATACCCTCCGGCAATCTGGTCGCCTACGATTGGGGTGAAACGGGCATGCTGGAAAACGTGTGTTCCTCCTTTGTCGACCACATCCATAGGATTTGGCTGACGTTGGCAGATGGTGTTCCTGATTGACCTTCCCCGACTGAACAACAATCAGCTGGCCTCTGAGCCGGAGGAGACTTTATTCGGCAGAGAGCTGCGGCGTTTCCTCCGGGCTCTCGGACTCGAAGACAGTCTTGTCAAAAGCCTCGACCACTACGACTTTTCCGAGACACGCCGTTATGGTTTCGTTCACTCCATGTATGTCAAAAATAAGCATGGATCTGGCCTAGATATCAACAGAAGAGGCTGACATGAACCCACAGCTCCGGAAGCCATGCGAACGACGCTTGGCAGCACACGGGCAAGTCGTCCCCCCTGAAGCGCGAGGACTTCAAGTTCGCGGCGAGTCAAACCTAAGCTAATGGTTAAGATTAGGCTACTGTGGGCTCGGAAGCACTGTCCGCAGCTTGGGTCTGGCAACCGACCGTCCCGTGGACATTGACTACGTGGTGAGTACGCGGTCTGTTGGCTGAGCAGTTTGCCCAGCTCTTGGCAGGCGGAGTGGCCGGGGGTGCTCTGCTAAGCAATTTGTCATCAGGCATCCTCACTGGGGTCTTTGAACCACGACTACTTGAAGATGATTTACAATGCCTGTCAAGGTAAGCATGGTTGCCCTCCGGCTCGTCGGTACATGGTAGGGCCATCAACGTGCTAACGTCCCGCGCCCCCTCATAGGCGACTCGGGCATGAAAGAATACGAAGCGAGACAGTCTAGGTCGAACAAAAGCAACGCCAAGAGGACAGGAATGATCGATTCTAGAACGGTCGACACCACCCCGACCGGCTTGGAAGATCATTTCCGAATTTATTTCCCGAGTGAAGAGACCATTCTGGGCAGTCCAGGTGGTAGATCTGTAAGTTGTTACGGCCGGGATTGCCGCGGGGCCGGTCGATCCTGCTGCCCAAATGCACTGTTCTGCCAAGTGCTCATTCCATGTCACTTCACAGGCTGCCGGAACGATCTGCATGCAAGAGAAATGGTGGAAGGCGACCACCTTTCCCCGAGAGTTACTACGAGATTGCGAAGCCACTCGACATGGTCTGCTGCTACATAGCAAGGCCATATTCGTCCAGGAGCAAATGCGTGATGGCGCAGCCTGGGTATATGTGGGGAGTGCAAATCTATCGGAGAGTGCATGGTAAGTCATCGTGAGCCCCAGGCGATTAGACACGGCCACCACGGTTACGGCGCTCGCCGCAAACGCGAGGGGAGACGTGGTAGGGGGCCATCTGAGAGGAACGCAATGAAGTGATGTGGATCGACCATAGGGCTGACCTAAGTTGGGCTCTAGGGGCCGGCTAACGAAGGACCGTGAATCGGGCAAGCCCAAGCTCAGCTGTCGCAACTGGGAATGTGGTGTACTGGTTGCTGTGGATAATACAACGAGCATCGGAGGTCCTTGGACACGACGGGGAGCCGATCAAGGTGCGCAGGCACGGGCGGTGCGGTTGCAAACGCAGACTCAGGTGCATGAGAGTGAGCAGAAGCAAGAAGAGAAGGAAGCAAAAGCGCCCACGAGTGGGGAGAGCCGAAGGCGGCAGGAACACGGCGACCAGGACAAATCGGCAAGCCTCGACGAACTCTTTGGAACAACGATACCCATTCCGATGAAGGTGCCGGCAAGGCGCTACAAGTCAGATGAATCGGCAGCCAGCCGGCCGTGGTTTTTTTAAAGAGGCCGATTGATCAGGGATACGGTTGGGTCCAGGGCTACGGTGCGTCAGGGGAAGGGAGGGGTGCAAGTCAGTGGCGATTTTGCCCTGAACCCAACCGTATCCCTGATCAATCGGCCTCTTTAAAAAAACCACGGCCGGCTGGCTGCCGATTCATCTGACTTGTAGCG
>JAJHHK010000460.1:0-23524 GCA_022457145.1 Colletotrichum magnum
TTCTTCTTTAGTAGCTTTTCCTATATTTTTTACTATTTTTATATTATTATTTATAGGCGTTAAATACCTATATAAGTAGGTTTTATTATACTTAGTAAGTAGTTTTTTAGTATATTTAGTTTAGTATAAAAATAGTATCTTTTTAAACCTATTTATATTTACTTTAACACCTAAAAAGGTTTTAAGTACCCCTAGTAGTTTTATATTAATCTTTTTAAAAATATTATTAATTATACTATTAATAATTTTAAAGTTAAGAGTAATAACCAAAAAGTTATCTATATAACAAGCCATAATAGCTTTAACTCCTTTTTTATTTAGTATAAAAACAGCCTCATTATAAGGCAATATATTAAAGCCTTCCTTTTTAAGTATTTCTATTAAATACTTATACCACAGTTTAGGACTTTATTTTAAACTATATAAAGCTTTATTAAGTTTATAAACTAATCCTTTATTAAATTCTTTATAATCCTTATTTAAAACTAGTTTATTATTATTATTAAAAAAACTAGTAAGTAATTAAACGTATATCTCTTTATTAATATTAGCGTGTATAAATATACTAGTAACGTTATATTATTTAATATCCTAATTATTTTATATAACTATTAAAAATAATAACCTATAGAATTTAGACTTATAGGTAGTACTAAAGGTTTTTAAGTAATCTATACTTATATATTAATTATAACTTTAAACTACCTAACAGACTTTATATTTAATAAGTTTTTCAATTTTAGTATTAATATTATTATTAACTTTAGTTCTATAAACCCATCTACCCCCTAAAAGTCTTATAAATTATAGTTTTTTAATTATACTCTAAGTATTTATTTTAGTTAATATTTTTAACTCCTCATACATAACTTAGATCCAGTTTTATAAATCGTTAAATTCTCAAACTTATTTATATATAGTAGGTTCATCTAAACTATTAATACTTAATATATAAAAAATTTTATCCTTTAAACTATTTATAGTAAATATTATATTTAAAAATAGGTAATCTTTTATTATAAATAGTACACTTTCTTAATTTTTAACTTATATATAACTTTCCTAAATCTCTTTATCTATATAAAGAATTTCTATAGTTAATTTAAAGTTTATAGTATTATTAATATTATTATTATTATTATTAAAATCCAAGTCTACTTCAAAAAAACTATCACTTTAAAGTTCTTTTCCACTTTTATTTATACTAAATTATAGATAATTTATTTTATTTAGTATAAATAGTTCTTAATTATTATTTATTATATCTTTTATAAAGATATTTTTAAATATTTTAACGTTACAGAACTATATAGCTTTATTTTCTTTTAAATCCCAGATTCTATAGGCGTTATTACTATAGTTTAGTATTATACCCTTTTTAGCTCTATTATTTAGCTTTTTAAAATTAAGGTCTTTATTTTTATAATAGCAAATACTCCCCTAAACCCTTATATAGTCTAAAAAGAGTTTTATATTATTCTTTACTTTATATAGTATTTTATTACCTATTAACTTATATAGGGTTCTATTATATAAATATATAATTATTAAAAAAGCTTCTCCCCATAGTTTAAAATTAATATTAGTATTAATTAACATAACTCTTACTTTATTTATTAAAATACGTATTATTCTTTCAATAATACCATTAAACTTATACGTATAAAGTAGTTTTATATTATAAGTTATACCATTTTTAATATATATAGTTTTAATCCTTTTATTATTAAACTCTTTACCACCATCTATATCAAATTAATTAATTTTATACTTATTTTCATTATTTTCAACTAAAAATTTAAATTCCTTAAAAGTATTAAAAACCTCTTCAAATTCCTTTATTTTTAGTAATTTACCCTATATAAAGTAGGTCTTTTTATTTATAAATAGTATAAACTATCTATAATTATTATAAGTTTTAAGCATAATAAGCCCGTATAAGTCTAAAGCAATTTTATATAAGTAAGGATAGTCCTTTTTATAATTATTAAACTATTTATTCACTTTATTTATAAATTTTCCTTTTAAACAAACCTCACAGAGTAGTTTATAAAATACCTCTACAGCAGCCCTCTTATATATAATTTTAGTTTAATCTAAACTAATAAATAAAGATTATTAATTTATATAGCCTAATCAGTTATACCATAGTTTTATTATATTAATCTTAAAGTCTAGGGTTCAATCCTAACTTTAGGACTCTTTTAGAAACTCTTTTATTATATTAATAACTTCCTCGTTTATATTAAGGTTAAAGAAGTAAAGGTTATTCCTCTTAATTCCTATTAAAAGGACTTCGTTTTTAACTATATTATAGAGTATTAGCTTATTATAGTATATTAAGGCTATACTAATTTTAGTAAGTTTAGCTTAACTTAAAAAATTAATACCTAGTTCAGGTATATAGTATATATCTTTAAATATATATAATATATTATTAATAATAGTAGTTAAATTACCCTTTTTATAAGTAAATAACTAGTTTACTTTACTCTAGTTAACCTTAGTTTTAATAGATTTTATATTATTAAATAGAAATAGGTTATTTATTACATAGATTATTACAACAAAGTCCAAACAAAACAGTTATTTTCCTTTATAAATAAAAGAATCCAAAAGTTCCTTATTTAACTATTTAATCAAATTACCTAGTAATATTTTATTAGTTTTAAAATCCATTTTAATAGGGGTTTTAGAGGTTATAATTATATTTTTAAATTTAATATCTAAATTAAAGTCTTCTTTAGTTACTAAGTCAATATTTATTAAATTTAAAGTAACTATAACTTCTTTAAATAAATTAAAAAAATTAGAATTATTATTAATAATAGTATTAACTAATTATTTATATAAATTCTGTTTTTTAACTCTTCTTTTTTTTTTTATAGTAGAGTCATTTTTTAATATCTTTTTAAACCAATTAAAAGCTTTATTTAAATATAAAAATCTACAAATATTCTCTATATAGCTAGTTTTCTTACAGTAGCTATAGTAACAACCCTTTATTTGTTTCTAGGGTTTTAAAGTCTTTTTAAACTTAATTTAAGACTTAAAGAATTATATAGAGTTATTACTACCCTTTCTCTTAAATTCATCTAATAAATTAATAAATAAAAACTTAATAGTATAAGCGTTTAAGTCTTTTCTTAAAAATTAAGTAATATTAGTTATAAACCCCTTATAAGAATTATCTAAGCTATTTAAAACCTAAGTTATAATTATCTATTTAAGTAAAACTAAATCGTTTAAAGCCAGATTATTTATAAGCTCTTTAACCTTATTAAAGTATTTCTTAAGAGTTTCAAAGTCATTTAAAGTAGTATTAAAAAACTCTTTATAGATAAAAAACTTATTAATAAACCCTTTAAGTTAATATAACTCTTCTAAGCTTTTCTAAACTTTAAGTACTATTTTAAAGTCTTTTATAASTTATAAAAGGCTGTTTTTATAAAGAAGTTATATATAACTTAATACTTTATTATTAGGGTCTTTATTCTATTTATTAAGTAGTTTAGTAAAATCTATTACTAAATCTTTACTAAATAAAACCGCGTTAAATTATAAAAACTAAACTTAATAATTTAATTACCCTTTTAACTCAGGAATAGTGATTTTATCTATTTTTTATAAGTTTAAAGTCTTTTTTATTTAAATAACTAAAACCAAGTAGACTTCTAAAAACTCAACAGTTAATTTATTAAAATAATAGGAGTAAACTACTTATTATATAGTTAACTAAGTAGTTTAAAGAGGTAGTTAAAACTATAAAGCCCTACTATATCTTTTTTAACTCTCTTAGTTAGTTTATTATAGTTAATAGATTTAAAGTTTATAACTTTAGAATAGTTAATATTAGTTTTTAAGAGCTTCTACTAGTTAAACTAAACAGTTAAAGCCACAATAATCTTAGTTTCTGTATAAGTAGTATTAATTAAATATCGTTTAAAAATTCATTCGTTATAGWAGACATATATAAGGATTTATTAAGGATTTATTAAAAAAGGTTTAATAGTTTAAAGATTATTTAAAAACTAAGTTTTTTAGTTATTTAAAGAGTTAAATTACAGGTAAACTAGGAGTATTAGTTATATAGTTAAGTCTCTTAYAGTTAAAATAAAGTTAGTTATTAAATAAGTGAGTCTAAATAGACTCTTATAATTAGCTGGAAAGGTGGGGTTAGTTATAAAACTAGGCTTATAACTTATAAGTATAAGTATAAGGGTATTAAGATTAGTATTAAGGTAGCTAAATACTTTTATAGTAATATTGGGCTTAATAGAGTTAGTAAAAGYATAGGTTTAGTGTATAATATATAAGTAAAAGAAGTAGAAGTATTATAGTAGTAGTAATAGTGCTATATTACTATATTACTATACTTATCTACTTATTAAGAAAGTAGAAGTCTAGACCCCTATAGACTAAAAAGAGCCCTACCTTTTATAGACCTAGTGCCTTGCTCTATTAGCCTAGCTCCTAAAGTACTAGTCTTTTTAGGGTTTAGTTTATTACGTATAATTTAGCTAAGTAGCTTTAGGCCCTGTGTATAGTTAGCTATAGCTACTGTAGTTAGCCACGGGCACTATAGTTAGCTATAGGTACTATAGTTAGCTATAAGAGCTGTAGTTAGCTACGAGTACCCTAGAGGGGTTGATAAGAGACATTTAGAGTGGTTTTTACTACTAAAGGTAGTTTACTTAGTAGCTTAGAGTTTAGTTTATTAGAGCTAGAGGCTATAGGTTTAATTCTTCCTTTTATTTTTTTAGTTTTTTTTTTTTAGTTCTTTTATATAGACTAATAACTACTAATACTATTTATATACCTCTATAATTCTTTTAAATCTATTAAATCTAATTTAAACTATTCTTTTATCTTTTTTAACTATTAAATTCTTTTATAACTAATATACTATTATTATAAATTATATTATTATAGTTAATTAACTTTATTTAAAGAATCTACTCTACTTTTATTAGTATATATTTTAATATTTAAGCCTTAAGCTATAAACTAATTTTTAACTTTTTATATAGTATTAAGAGCCTTAATAGCTATAGTAGTAGTACTTATTATACTACTATACTAAACTAGGGCTTTTAAGTAATATACCTATACCCTAACTTCCTTTACTATATCTTAATTAATAACTAGTATAGTAAATTATATATAAGTTAAATTTATGAATTTTAGTAGTTTCTTAATAGTAAAATATAATTAAACTTAAAAATAGCTACTTATTTATATAATAATATAGTTTTAAAGTTAGTATTACTATTAATATTATTTAGTTTTTTATAATAACTACTTTTACTAGTAAAAATACTTAAATCTTATATAATAAATTATTTTAAGTAAAATATAAATAGTAAAAATACTATAACTAATATTAATGATAGGAAAAAAGTATAGTATATTTATAAGTAAAAATAGTCTTTAGTTATGATGCTACTATAGCTAAAACGTTAATTATAACTTATATAAAAACAGTTAATATACTAAAAATACCCTTACTTAAATAGCTTTTTAAAAACAGTATAATAACCCCCTTTAAAGTAACTAATAGTCTATAAACTATATACTCTAAAGAATAGCTATTTACCCCCTCTAGAGTAACTAACAGCCTATAGGCTATATACTCTAAAGAGTAGCTATCTAGCCACCTACCTTATTAATCTTTTTTATTTAATAAATAGTACTTAAATTTACTTACTATAACGTAACTTCTATAGATTTAAAGTAATAGGTATTTTTAATTAATTTTATGTATATGTGTTGTATTATTCTATAAGTATACCTATATTATAAACTAGAAATCCACCAAGTAGTAGGCTTTTAACCTCTTATAAGTAAATAATATTCTAGTAAAGGGTGCACGAAAAAACCCTAGTGGGGAAAATATGTGACTATCTAGTATAAAAGTAGTGAAGGTTTTATATAAAGGTCTATCTAAGTCTAGGTTAGGGGATACCTACTTATAAGGGAAGGTGCCGTTAACTATATGCGGCTTAGTAGGGGCCGCCTGCTTTTATTAGCTAGGAGTAGCGCACGGGCCATCCGGTACAGCTAATTAGAGTAGTAGGGTCCCTACCTCTAAAAACTCTAATTTACTATACTGTATGGGCGCGCAACGCATAGTTAGGGTATAAAAACCCTTTAGGTGGCGTAGGATTTAAACCTACTACCTCTACCTCKTAMGAGGTAGGGTTAGGCAGGCTCTTAACTACTGAGCTAACCGCCTTTAATTAATTTTATAAACTACTAATTATACTATTAACGCTACTAAAACTACTAATACCTTTTATATACTTTTTTAGACCGTCCCTCTAAACCTATAAAATTTAATTTAAACTAAACCGTCCCTTTCTTTAGCTATTATATCCCTCTATAACTAACACACTATTATTATAAGCCGCGTAACTATAGCTAGTTTAGCTACTCCCTACTATTATTAATATCCGTCTTAGTATTATTATATATAGGCCTTACTAAGTATACTAATATTAGAGTAGCTACTTAAGGTACTATAGATTTAGTAGCTACGTTTTTTAGTTAGTTAAAGTATTTATAGTTAGCTTTAGTTTATAAAATATATATAGTTCTATTAAGACTAGTATTTAAGTTAAGTATTATTTACTAAGTATTAAGTTAATTACTTATAGTTTAATAGTAGTAAATTTTAATAATAGTAAGCTTTACCTTTTCTTTATTAAAAAGTCTATACTAGTTTTAAGTTAAGTTAATTATATTAAGTCCTTTAATTATAAAGTATTTATTATTAGTTTTATAGTTAATTAATAACTATAAAGTTATATAGTAGTTATTGTTCTAGGAGTAGGGGCTAGTAGTAAGTAGCTTTTTATTAGATATTATAGGTTATTATTATGTATATATAAAAGACAGAAGGAATTAATTAAAGCCTTATTTATAGTAGTGCCTTTTTCTTTAATTATAAACACTACTAAGGCTTATTAGGCCCTATATATAGTATAATCTAGCTGAAGGTTTATATAAATAAAGGTTTATTTAAATATCGCTACTTATTAGTAATAGTATTATTATTATTACTATAGGAAGAGTAGGTAAGTAGAATTATTAAAGTACATACGCCCTACTAAACTATACTTAAGGCCACTTAGTAGACCTAGAGGGGGTTAAAGCTATTAAATATACCCTATTAAATACTTCTATTTAATTACACTACTTAAGAATACATAGCTATAAAATATTCTTTTTAAAACCTTTTATTAAAATGTCTATAAAAGACTATAAAAAATATACAAAAATAGCTATTTAGCTACTTACTTTATTAATTTTTATTATGTAGTAAATAGTACTTAAATTTACCTACTATAGTATAACTTTATAAATTTAAAGTWATAAGTATTTTTAATTAACTTTAAGTACTAATTATATTATTAATACTACTAAAACTACTAATACTTTTTATATACCTTTTTAAATTATTATTAGATTATATAGTTTTAAGCCGCTAGTGCGTTATAATATATAGGTAGATTCTAGTATTTAAAAAGACTAATAGCTACTTTAGATTAATGTTTTACTAGCTTTAAAGGCTATAACTGCGTTTAGGGGCTTAAAGGCCTATAACGCTATTAAAGTAAAAAACGTATTAATAGCACTATAGACTATAGAATAAAAAGAAAAACATTAATATATATAAGATATATAAAATTTAATAATTAAAAGTCTTACTCTACTACCCCCTTTACTATATATAATAAATTATTTTAATATACTCTTTTAAATATAAAAATTACTATAAACGTCCTTTTAAGCCCTTAAAAAACTATCATTAATAGTTTAGCTACTTAGTACTTATAGCTTTATAACTTTTAAATACTTATAAATACCTTAAATATATAAAAAGCTCTTAACTTAATATTTATATCCCTAAAGCCCCTTATTAGTAATACCCTACTCTAAGAACTATAGTTTAGTAACTATCTAAAGTCTATTACTTACTATAGACTTAAGTTAAAAGTTCTTTACTCTTAAACTATAGAATTTAAAATAAATAAACTTACTATAAATATTCCTTTTTAAGTATTTTTAAATAAAAACCTCTTACTTTTATTTATAACTATAAATTACTACTATACTAAAATAATAACTAACCTTTTTAAAAAGGCCCTTAAGTACTATATTAACTCTTTATCTCTATACTATATAATAAAAGTAATATACTAAAAGTAAAAAAAGACTAAAAATACTATTATTCTTTAAATATAAAGTACTATTATTAAAAAACTTATAGTTTAGTACTACTTAAATACTTTAAAGTTAGTTATTTAAATTTAAAACCTTTATAAATACTTTAAATAAGTAGTTAGCTTAGTAGTTATAAGCCTGCCTAACCCTACCTTATAAGAGGTAGAGGTAATAGGTTTAAATTCTACGCTACTTAAGGGTTTTTATACTTAACTAAGTGTTGCGCGCTTAAGTAGTATAGTAAAATTAGAGTTTTTAGGGGTAGGGACCCTACTACTCTAATTAACTATACTATATAGCCCGTGCGCTACTCTTAGTTAATAAAAGTAAATAGTCCCTACTAGGCCGTATATAGTATATATATACCTTCCTTTATATAAATAAGTAAATCTTAACTTATACTTAACTTATCTTTACGTATAAGTTTTACTATTTAAAAAGTAGTTTTTAGCTATCCAGGAGGTACTCTACTTTTTTAACTAATAGGAGCTATAGGATCTAAACTATTAAAAATCCTCCTTCTGCCTTAACTTAGTGCAAATATTTTTACTACTTATAATAACGTTACATTGCTTTTTAATATTGTACTACTATAACAATAATATCTTTTAATATACTAAAAAATTGTAGTAATACTATAGAGCTTAATTATAAGGCTATTCTAAACCCTTTTAAGAGTAGTATTAATAGAGTATCTATAGATTTAGTTTAATAGTTTTAGAACTATTTTAATAACTTTACTTAAGTTAATAGCTTTACAATTATTTATAAAGGTAGTAGTAACTTATATAATAGTAAAAATACCTTTTTTTACTTTTATTATAACTATAATAAAGTATATTAAACTAAGGCTATTAGTAATATTAGTTAAGTACGTTAAAAATAGACTGCCTTTAAAAGGGTGTAGCCTTAGTAATAAAAAAGAAGAATTAAAAGTAGATATAGTTTTTTAAGTATTCTTACTATAACTATAGCCCCCTTTTTTTATATAGTAGCTTATTTAATATATTATTACTTTATATTATAGTAAACTACTTTTATTACTAGTTTCTTTAAGTATAATACTATTAAACTTTTAAAAAGTTAAATTCGTTATTTATAATATTTATTCTAGTATAGTTTTTATTTAAAAGGATATTAATAATAAGTATTAGTACTTTTAGCTTTTTAAACTTAGTAAGTATATTATAACTTAGGTATTCCTTTATTAGCTTTAGTAATAGGGCCTAAAGTATTATATACTTTAGAGTAAGGATAATCCCAATATACTTAAAGCTATTCTTTAGACCTATTCTTTTTATAAGTAGATATAGCGTTACTTTTTAGAAGTTTTAAGTTTTAATAATATATATATAATTAACTAGTATAAAATACATTTATTCTAAGTTACTAAAACTATTAATATTAGCTCTCTATATAATACTACTTTTAGTTTAGTTTTTAATAAGTATAAAAAGAAGTATACTTTTTTTATTAAGTTATTTAATAAGTTATGTATTAAGGCTAGTACTTAGCTACTTTAAGTAGCTATAATAGACTTTAAAAATACTCTTTAAACTACTCTTATAGAGACCTTCTTCTTTATATAACTTTAACTTTATATTTTTTATATTAATATAAATATTAATACTAATATTAAGTATAAGTAGAAGGGTCCTAGTAGTTCTAGTGATATAGAGTTTAAGGTTCCTTTTAATAGTAACGTTTATAATAAAGCAGCCCTAGCTCTAGCTTTAGCTTTAGCTCTGGACCTAGCTTTAGTTACTTTATTCTATAATCCTTAGACCTATATACTTAATAAGCTTAGTTATATTAATAAGGTTTTAAATAAGTATTAGCTCTTTACTACTAAAGTTAAATATACTTTTACTAGTTTTTACTAGCTTTAAGTCTATATTATTTATACTAATACTAAGTAGAACTTTAATATAGTATAGTGCTAGTTATAGTAAGAGGTTACTAACTAAAACAATACTTTTAAGTACTTTAATAATATATACTACTTTTATTATTACTAGTAGGCTTAGTACTATATTAGTTAGTATAAAAACTTTAGTATATAAATTAACTCTTTTATTAAAACTACTTATAAGGATTTAAAGTTATATATAGTTATAAGTAACTTTAACCTTTTTAGTATTACTAAAGTAATTAATAAAATACTACTAAATAAGGAGTCTATATATGCTTTTAATAGTACTATTATAGAATAGTATACTTATTATAAGTACTTTTAGCAACTTTAGTTAGTAAGTATTACTAAAATAGTTAGTTATAAGGTCCTTAATTTTATAGTTTATTAGTATTAAATTATTTTAATAGCGATACTAAAGCTAAGTAAGAAAGTGCTTTTTTTTAAACCTTTTATTCTATATAGGCTACTTTAAGTATTAGTATAAGTTTCTTTATAGTTATATACTTTTTAGTTTTATAAAAAAAAAAGAGTTAATAAAGTGGTATATTAATTCTTAGTAGTAGCTACTATAGTCCTTAAACCTTTATAATATAATCTTTAAAATTAAGAACTTATATATTATAATTAGTACTTAAAGTAGGTTTTAAAATACTAAGTTACTAATAGTCCTTATAGTAATACTTTTAAGTAGTGTTGTTAAATTACGTAGTTTAGAGCCGCTAGTACGTTGTAACGTATAAGCGGATTTTAGCGTTTAAGGAGACTAATAGCTACTCTAGAATAACGTTTCGCTAGTTCTAGAGGCTATAGCCGCGTTTAGGGGCTTAAAGGCCTATAATACTATTAAAGTAAAAAACGCATTAATAGTACTATAGACTGTAGAATAATATATAATATTAATATACATAATATATATAAAATCTAATAATTAGGAGTTTTATTTTACTACCTCCTCTACTATATATAATTAATTATTTCTAAACTACTCTATTAAATACAAAAATCACTATAAACGTCCTTTTAACTCTTTAAAAAACTATCCTTAATAGTCTAGCTACTTAGTACCTATACCTTTATGACTTTTAAGTACTTATAAATACCCTTAATATATAAAAAGCTTTTAACCTAACCTCTATATCCCTAGAGCTCCTTATTAATAATACCCTACTTTAAAAGCTGCATTTTAGTAACTACCTAAAGTCTATTACTTACTATAGCCCTAAGTTAAAAGCCCTTTATTTTTAGACTATAGGATCTAAAGTAAATAAACTTACTATAAACGTTCTACTTTAAGTACTTTTAAGTAAAAACCTTTTACTCCTATTTAAAGCCGTGGATTACTACTATACTAAAACAACAATTAATCTCTTTAAAAAGGCCCTTAAGTACTATATTAACTCTTTATCCCTTTACTATATAATAAAAGTAATATACTAAAAGTAAAAAAAAGCTAAAAATACTATTATTCTTTAAATATAAAATACTATTATTAAAAAACTTAAGATCTAGTACTACTTAAGTACTTTAGGGCTAGTTATTTAAATTTAAAACTTTTATAAATACTTTAGACTTATAAAAGGTATACGTTATTAATATACTAACTAGCTTTATATTAACTACTTTACTACACCCTATAATAAGTAGCTTATAATAAAAGCCGCTATAGTTAAGTAGTTTATAATATAGGTTAATAATATATATAAAAGCTATACTATTAGGCTCAAAGTGACTTATAAAGGAGACCTATAGATTTATAAGCTACTTTACTCTTTTAACTACTTACTACTTTAATTCTAAACTAAAAGCTACTATATATTAATAAGTAATAGTTAAGATAACTATAGTTTTAATAAGGCTATTACTAAAATAACTACTATAATTAAATAAATACTAAAGACTATAGGATATAGAAGAAGTACTTAAAGTACTTTTACTATTAATAAAGTAACTCTTTATAACTTTTTAAAGTACTTTAATAATAAATATAATAATATTAACTTAAAGAAATTATAGAGTAAGGTTTTGTTAGTATCCCTAGTTCCCTTTACTCCATTAGCTCTTTTTTACCCTACTTATATAATACACCACTACTTTAAAAATTACTTTTATACTTTCCTAAAGTATACGTACACCGGGTAAAAGCTACTTAACTACTATTATAAGTAAGTAAAAAAAAACCTTATAAATAATAACTAATTAATTAAGTATATTAAGGAGATTTAAGGCTAGTAACTATATAGCTACTATATAAAGAGTCTTAAGTATCTACTAGTAGCTTTTTAGGCTACTTAAAGTAAAGTTTTTATACTATACCCTTTTAAAGACTCTTACCTCTTTAACTTTAGTATATTTATTTATATATTTAAAAAAGTATTRCTATCCGGGCGGTGTCTTTTAGCTATCTGGGCGGTACTCTACTTTAGTCCCATACTAGGTCTTTAATTAACTATAACTACGCGCAATTACACTACGCCCAATTATACTATACACAATTACACTATATACAATTACACTACGCGTAATTAAGCTACTGTGACTGCGCGTAATTACACTATATACAATTAAGCTGCTACTGCGACCGTAATTGAGCTGCTGCAACTGCGCGTAATTACACTATACATAATTGAGCTACTGCTGCGACTGTAATTAAGCTGCTGCAACTACGCGTAATTAAACTACTACTACGACTACGCGCAATTATACTATATGTAATTAAGCTACTATTGTGACTATAATTAAGCTACTGCAACTGCGCGCAATTGATCTATATAGTCCTATTGGCTAATAAGAGTGGAGCACCACCTGGATAGCTAAAAGACACCGCCCGGATAGCAATACTTATTTAAAAATATAAAGTATTTTAAGAACTTATAAACTATAGGTATAAAGGACTTTTTTTAAACTAGATTTAAGTCCCTTATAATTAATAAATATAGAAATATAAGTATATATATTATATTAGTTAATAGTATAAAGTTTAACTTATACTTTTATAATATTACTTTATATACGTTTATAGTAACTAACTTTATCTCTTATAAGTAACTCTATAAACGCGGGTACTAGTAGAATAAACGCTCTAAGTAGCTCTTTATACTATAAAGGTTTAACTATAGCCCTTTTAACTACGTTAAAACTATATATAGCTAAAGAGTATTAAAGTTTAATAAGCTTTTAAATAAGGCGCTATTCTATAAAGCCTTTATATAGGCTATTTAGTATACCTATACTCCTTATTAATAGTATAAATACTCTTTATATTAATAATAATCTTTAAAAGGTTCTAAAAAGACATAGTACTAGTAGCTTAGCTATTTAGGCCTTAAGCTACTTTACTACCTTAACTCTTTAGCTTATAGTATTTAAATTACTATTACTCCTATAAGTTAGGGGGTATTTAAAAAGACCCTTTTTAAGTGTAATACCTGAAGTATTAGTAAAGCGAAATAGATTATTAACTACGAGTTATATAAGAGTAACGTATATATACGCCCTAGTGAGTATATTACGTTTAACTTTTACTTATATACTAAGAGCTATAGTAGGTTTACTTTAGTATTAGTATTTACTAACTATATTTTTTAATACTTTTAGGATTACTATTTATATAACTATAGTATAGAGATACTTATTAAGGTTTTTAAAAAGTTTATTTTACTTTTAAAGGTTTAGTATAATATTAATATATAAGTTTTTAAGTATAATAGTAAAATTAAAAGATACTATTGTTTTATAAATAACCTTTAGAAGTAAGGTAGATGTATTAAGTTATTAGCTCTATATACTTAGAATTAAAATAGTAGTACTAAGTAAGTTAAAGCTGTTATTAAAATAAAGGGTTAAATAATATACAAAGGTAATAAGCTACTCTATAAGGTATAGCTTAATATCTATAGAGTAGTAACTTACTTTTATAACTATATATTTTAAGTAGCTTTTAGTTAAGAGACTTTATATAAAGTACTTTATAAATAGCTTTAAACCCCCTCTAGGGTAACTAACGGCCCACGGGCCACGTGCTCTAGGGAATAGCCGTCTAGCCACCCACCTTATCGATCTTTTTTGTTACAGTACTTAAATTCACTTATTATAACGCAGCTTCTACGGATTTAAAGTAATAGGTGTTTTTAATTAATTTCAAAGTAGACTATTAATTACGCCGTTAACGCTGCTAAAACCACTAATGCCTTCTGTACGCCTCCCGTACGCCCGACCGTCCAGCAGACCGTCCCTCTAAACCCATCGAATCTAATCCAAACCGTCCCGTCGCTTCCCTCATAGGCCGCGCAGCTACAGCTAGTTTAGCCGCTCCCTACTATTGTTAGTATCCGTCTCGACATTACCTTACTAAATATACTAATATTAGATATTACTAAAGTAGCTCCTTAGGGCTTTATAATACTAGTAGCTGCGTCCTTTAGTTAGTTAAAGTATTTATAGTTATTCTTAAACTATAGAAAATTTATAGTAGTTCTGTTTTATAATTTATATATTATTACGTCTACTTTAAGTTAATTTCTAGTAGTTTAATAATTTAGAGTACTAAATATAGTAAGAAATACCCTTATATTATCTAAAAGGTCGTTCTAGTTAGGTATTAAATTAGTATTAGGGCCTATACTTAAACTAAAGAAGTAGTTATAGTTTTTATTATAGTCTATCTTAATTTATATAGCGATAAAATAGTATTTATTCTAACTATAGGGGGAGTTAATAGGCAACCTTCTATCGAACATTATGGCTTTAAGGGTTATTATTATATGTATATAAAAGACGGGAGGAATTAATAAAGGCCTTACTTATAGTAGCAGTACCTTTTTTTTTAATAGTAAACACCACTAGGGCTTATCAGGCCCTACGCGCAGCGTGATCTAGCTAAAGGTTCGCATAAGTAAAGGTTTGTTTTAACATCGCCGCCTATTAGTAATAGTATTATTATTATTACTAGAAGGGCAGGTAAGTAAAAGTATTAAGGTATATATACCCTACTAAGCTCTACTTAAGACTACTTAGTAAAGCTAGAGGGAGTTAAAGTTACTAGATACACTCTATTAGATACTTCTATTTAATTATACTATTTAATAATATATAGCTATAGTATATTCTTTTTAGAACAACTTATAGAAATGTCTAGACGAGACAACTACTTAAAAAAAAACACAAAGTATAGCTTTACTTATTATTACTAAGTTAAAAAAATAATAAAGTATTCTTTTTTATATACTCCTTTAATAACGTTTTTAATAAGTTTAATTTAGGCGATACTACTTTTAATAATAATAAACTCTATAACTATAGATACTTCTCTACTTACTTTAAACTTTTACTTACTCCTTTTAACTTACTTATTTTGTTTTTTTAAGTATTAATTAAAAAGGACTAACACTTAGGGAAGTAAGTTATAGCTAAGTTAGTAAATAAAAAACTTCTTTTTATAAGCTTTTACTAGTTTGTATTTATAGTTAAGTTTATAAATCTACTTTACTAGTTTGTATTTACAGCTAAGTCTATAAACTAAGTCGTTTTAATAGCCTATATACCCTAGTATAAATAAACGTTTTATAAAGCCGCCTTTTTAACTAGTACTCTATTATTATTTTAAAATACTTTATAGTAAAGCCACTTTTAAACTAGTTACTTGGTTATTTATAACCCGTTAAAGGGGACCCCTAGTATTTAATATACTATAGGGGCGTTCTAAAACGTAAATATTAAACGCTTTAATAGTAAGATTTAGCTATAAAGAAACTATTTATAAAACTACTATAAAACCGACTTTTAAAAAGAGGTTCTTAAAAGTACTACTAAGGGCTTTTAGATTTTAGAATACTATTAAGTCTATACGTATAAGCTAAATAAGTACAGAAAACTCTTTAAAATTAAAGTACGCTTTATTATACGTAGTAACTAGTAGTTAAAAAATAAGTAAAATACTTATGCTTTTATACTTACTAGTATATTATTTTAAATACTTATAGTTATTATAAACTACTTTAACTTAAAGCTTTTATAATATAATATTATAAACGCGTTTATTAGGGTTTTACTTAATAAGGACGTTTATATATAAATACCCCCTAGGTATTAAAAGTCTAGGTATATCCTTAAGCTTAATAAAGTACTTTATAGCCTATACTACTTTCTACTTCTATAGTAATACTATTTAGAAGCTAGTTTAAAAGAGCTTAGGCTAGAGCGTATAGTAGGTAAGAATTACTATTAGATGAGTAGCTGTATTATCTTTTTTTTTATATTAATAACTGCGTTTTATACTTCCCTTTTAAATACTATAAAAAGGCCCTTTTACTTATAGGAAAGCTTTAAAAACGTTACTTTTTTAAGGGTAGTAAAGACTTATAATGGTTCTTAGGAATTAAAGTTATTTATAACTATACTATAAAGCGCCTTTAACTTTTATAATTTATATATATTAATAAAGTTATTAAGTACTTAAAAAGGTAAGGCCTATAAGTTAAATAACTATATACTTTTTTAATTTAATTACTTAAGTTACTCTTTTATAAAAGCACTACTTTATACGTAGATACTAATATATACTAAAGTAATATTAAATTAATTATATATAGTACTATAATAACTTAGCTAGACGTGGTCCTTATTATAAGCTGTTTTGTATACTTTAACTATAACTCTAGCTTTAAGTACTTTAAAAAGGCTAAATAAGTTATTAAATACTTTATTATAAGGTATGCTTTTTACTTTAATTTAGCTGTAAAGAAGGCGGCTTTAATAATAGTTTAGTAATTACTTTAGATACTAGCTTTATTAATAGTATACTAAATTATAAAAACTTTTAAGTATTTACTATTAAGTTCTTTAGTAGTTTTATTAGTTAGTAAGTTAATAAGTAGAATACTATAACTATATTTATAACTAAAACTACCCCCTCTAGGGTGACTAATGGCCTACGGGCTACGTGCTTTAGGGAACCGTCTAGCTACCTACCTCGTCGATCTTTTTTGTTGTTAGTTATAATAGACAGCACTTAAATTTACTTACTATAACGTAGCTTCTATGGATTTAAAGTAATAGGTATTTTTAATTAATTTTAAAGTAAACTACTAATTACACTATTAACGCTACTAAAACTACTAACGCCTTTTATATACCTCCCTAGTAGACTGTCCCTTTAAACCTATTAAATCTAATTTAAACTAAACCGTCCCTTCCCTTAACTGTTAAATTCCTCTATAACTAACGCGCCGTTGTTAACCGCGCTATAGTTAGTTGACCTAATTAGACCGCTTTTTCCTGTGCTTGTTAGTAGACGTTTTGATATATTACTAGGCTTTATTAAACGTACTAGTCTCTTATAGACTCTAGGGGATTTATAGTTATTATTACTACTTTTATTACTTACTTAAAGTAGTATTAGTTATTTTTTAAAAATAGTAAGTTTAAAATTTAACTTAGTATTAAATTAGTTAATAGAGTTAGTTTAATAGTTTTTATCTAGACTTTATTACTACTAATTTAAAAAAGGTAAAGGTTAAAAATAGTAATTTAGATTTTTGTATTTAAGGGTTAAGTTAGTTAGTTGTACTATGTATTAATAGTAGTAATACTAAGTTATATAGCTGTATTACTAAGTTAGTTAATATTATTTTTAACTATAGTAACTGGGTTGTGGTATTTAGTATTTAGTAGTAGCTAGGGGACTTTTGTAGGTATAGTGTTTTTTGCTATTTTATTAGATTGTTAGGTATAAATATAGAAGATAGGAGGAATTAATAAAGGGCTTGCTTGTAGTACCTTTTTCTTTAATAGTAAATACTACTAGGGCTCGTCAGGCCCTATGCGTAGTGTGATCCAACTAAAGGTTTGTATAAGCGAAGGTTTATTTTAACATATTTAGCACTACTTATTAGTAATAGTATCGTCGTTATCGCTAGTACGTCCACGTCCACGTCTGCTACTACAGGAAGGGTAGGTAAGTAGAAGCGTTAAGGTAGAGCTGGAGGGGGTTAAAGCTACTAGATATACCCTATTAGATACTTCTATTTAATTACACTATTTAATAATACATAGCTATAGTACATTCTTTTTAGAATAACCTATAAAAATATCCGGACGAGACAACCACTTAAAAAAAACATAAATTATAACTAAGGCTAAGCTTTTTACCCTTTTTTAAGTAGCTAAAGAGGCTATTTTTATAAGCTGTTTAATAACTACTATTTATATTAACCTTAGTAAAAAGACCTTTAGTAATAAAGCCGCTTCTATAGTACTAGTACTAAGTATATGTATTTAATATAATAATTAATAAATAATTTATTTTATTAATAAAAAAACGGTTTAACTATATATAAAGCTCTACTATATTAATATTTATAACTACTAGTTACGTTAAAAGGCTTAAAAAGGCTGTATTAAAGTTAAATATTAATTTATAGTATAGTTTATAGTAAATAGCTTTATAAAGCCACTTACTAGTACCTACTTTAAAATCTTTTTTAAGTAGCTTAATATAGTAGATTAAATGGAGTAACTTTAGGTACTTTATAATACTAAACTTTAAAAGAAGCGGCTAAAAGGCCTTAACTTTACTAACAACGAATAAGGCAAAGGGATTACGGCTTTTAAGTACTTTAAAAACAGTATTACTCTTTTTACTATAGCGATAGAGGTTTAATAAGGATAATAGGACCGCTTAAAATAAGGACTTTAAAGGGATTATAGCTTTAAGGAAGTAAGTTATATAAAAGTAACTATAAAGTAGTTAAAGTATAGTTAGTACGTAATTTTGTTTATAAATAGATTTAATAAAGCTTTTATAAGGCTCTTACTAAAGAGGTGTATTAAATTATATAGCTTAAAGCTATTAGTACGTTATAATATATAGATAGATTTTAGTGTTTAAAGAGACTAATAACTACTTTAGAATAACGTTTTACTAGCTCTAAAGGCTATAGTTGCGTTTAGGGGCTTAAAGGCCTATAATGCTATTAAGGTGAAAAACGCGTTGATGGTGCTGTAGGCTATAGAATAATACATAACGTTAATATACGTAATATACGCGAAATCTAATAAGTGTACTAGTAGCTTTTTTAGTTTTAGTAGTAAAAATAATAAAGTTAAAGGTGTTAAAAAAGGTAAAGAACCTAGTACTAAAGCTAGTTTAGAATAGTATTTATTATAATTAGTTATACTTTAAGTATAGTTTTAATAATAAGTTTTTTTAGTTTTAAGTAGTATATAGTGGTAGTTAATTAACTTAGGAATATATTATAGTAAGTAAAAGTAGTAGTAGTACTTTTAGTAGTACTTTAGTAGTAAAGAAGTTTTAGTATAGTAGCTAGAAGATAGTAGGAGGATTAAAGCTACTAGTATTTATAGTACTAACTGTGTTACGCTAGGATTGATTAATTTATAGGTAAAAGGAGCTGTAATTAACTAGAAATAGTTATAAGCTTATAGTACTAAAATACGGCTATTGTTATAATAAAAATGTAATTAAATTAAATATTAAGTGATTATATAATATACTGTTTTTTAGTGTTTTTTAATTCTATAGTTTTTATTAGTTAGAAAAGTAGGGTACTTTTTAAATAGCTAGAAAGTACTTTTTAGATAGTAAAACTCTTATATATAACCTTTACTTATTAACTTATTAAATAATTATATATTTTTTCTTTTAAGTTTTCTATATACCCTTTATTTAAATATTTACTTATAAAAAGTTAAAAGCCTACTACTTAGTAGATTCCTTATTTATAATATAAGTATACTTATAGAATAATATAATATATATATATAAATACTTTAAACTTATAAATAGTATATACTATTAATATACTAACTAACTTTATATTAACTACCTTACTATACTCTATAATAAGTAACTTATAATAAAAGCTATAATAACCAAATAGTTTATAATATAAGTTAATAATATATATAAAAGCTATACTATTAGGCTTAAAGTAGCTTATAAGGGAGATTTATAAATCTATAAACTACTTTATTCTTTTAACTATTTACTATTTTAATTTTAAATTAAAAGTTACTATATAATAATAAGTAATTTGTGTTTTTTTTAAGTAGTTATCTCGTTCGGACATTTCTATAAGTTATTCTAAAAAGAATATACTATAGCTATGTATTCTTGAATAGTATAATTAAATAGAAGTATCTAATAGGGTGTATTTAGTAGCTTTAACTAACCCCCTTTAGCTTTACTAAGTAGTCTTAAGTAGAGCTCGGTAGGGCGTATGTACTTTAACGCTTCTGCTTACCTGCCCTTCTTATAATAATAAGTAATAATTAGGATAATTATAGTTTTAATAAGATTATTACTAAAATAACTACTATAATTGAATAAATACTAAAGACTATAAAATATAAAAAAAGTATCTAAAGCGCCTTTACTATTAATAAAGTAGTTCTTTATAACTCTTTGAAGTATTTTAATAATAAATATAATAATGCTAATTCTAAAAAGGTATAAAGTAAAGTTTCTTTAGTATTTCTTACTCCCTTTACTCTATTAACTGTCTTTTACTTTACTTATATAATATACTACTACTTTAAAAATTATATCTATACCTTTTTAAAGTATATCTATACTAAGTAAAAGCTACTTAACTACTACTATAAGTAAGTAAAAAAAAATCTTATAAATAATAACTAGTTAATTAAGTATATTAAAAAATTTAAAACTAATAACGTTATAGTTACTATACTAAAAGTCTTAAGTAGTTACTAGTAGTGTTTTAAGTTACTTAAAATAAAAGTCTATAAACTTACCTTTTTAAAAACTCCTACTTTTTTAACTTTAGTATATTTATTTCTATATTTAAAAATAAACGTTAGTTTAGTAACTTTTAGAGTTTTACTATTTAAATAACCTCCTTTAGCTATTTAAGTAATCCCCTACTTTTTAAACTAATTAACTCTTTATATTACTCTAAGTACTACTCTAAGTACTACTCTATACTATACTTTATATAGTACACTACACAGCACTCTATATAGTATTTTAAAAAGGGCTTTATTACTTAATTACTTTAGCTTTAGTAACGGCTTTAGTAACGGCTTTAGTTTTAGTAAGGGGTTTTAGTAACGGCTTTAGTAATGGCTTTAGTAATTATAACGGCTTTAATTAATATAGGCTTTAGTAAGGGCTCTAGTAATAGCTTTAATTAATATAGACTCTAGTAAAGGCTTTAGTAAAGGCTTTAATTAATAGTAATAGTTTTAATTAATAATAATTAATAAAGGCTCTAGTAAGGGCTTTAATAATAGCTTTAATTAATAGTAACGTTTTTAGCAATAGTATAGCTTAATTCATTTAAAAAGTAAGGGGTTATTTAGATTACTAAAGGGGGTTACTTAAATAGTACAACTTAACTTTTAAACTACTAATTTAAATAAAGAGTTTTGCTATTAGGGCTTTGTGACTTAGCTATTAGGGCCTTCCCCTACCTTTTAGACTAATTAGGTTAATAGGATCCCTCCGCGCTGCGCCCACGTAATTTCTTCTACTGCGCGCTACGCAGTAAAAAAATCCTTCCCGTTATAACTACCACAACACTATTACTATAATAGATTTTACCCGTAATAAAGGCGCACTACCCGCGCCTTAATATAAAACTATTCCTAACCCTTTAAAAGGCAGTATTAATAGTTAGTTTATAAAGACCATTTAAGTACTTTAAAATCACTTTAATATAATCTATACTAAGCCCTATAACTTTATAATTATTTACCAAAATAGTACTAACTACTATAATAGTAAATATACTTAATATAAGTTTAAGTATAACTATAATACTCTTAAACCTACTAAAAGCATCAGCCTATATTAAACTACTACTACTAAGTAAGGCTGCTTTTAGTATAGAATTACTACTACTTATACTAGTAATAATTAGTACTAGAGCTGGGTAATTAAGTATAAAAAGTATAACTATAGTCTATCTCTTTATCCCTTAGTCTATCCTACCTACTATAAGCTTACTAATACACAATATAACCTTATTAAATTCCTTTTTTATTATAAAGCTATTAAGCCTTATAAAGTTAACTCTATAGTCTATAGCTATATATGTGTTTTTATAGTTATAATACTACTTACAGTAAAGTAAAAAAAGAAATCCACTAAGTAGAGAATATTCTAAGTAAAAAATCTAATAAAGAATGTATTTAGACTAATGTATATATCTAGTAAGTTAATAAGTAAAGGTTGTTTGAAAAGAAGAGTAGATGTGTTGCTAATATTGACCCCCTCTAGCTGTGCTAGGTGCTCGCGAGTAGAGTTCGGTAGGGCAGCCCGACGTACATACTAACTATAACGCCCAAAGTCATCCCCTAGAGATGACTTCCGCCTGCCTACTCTTGCGCCACGAAGCGCGGCGTAGTGGTAGCTATAGTAATAATAATAATACTATTACTAATAGGTAGCGATGTCGAAATAAACCTTCGCTTGTGCAAACCTTCGGCCGGATCACGCTATGCGTAGGGCCTAACAAGCCCTAGTAGTGTTTATAATTAAAGAAAAAGGCACTACTATAAGCGAGGCCTTTATTAATTCCTCCCGTCTTCTATATTCACAGTTAATAATCCTTTAAAGCTAAAATACTAAACTTACTAACAATAAGTTCAAAACAGCCTAACTACTTTATAACACCTAAGGACTATAGTCCCTTAGCTATAACCTATAGGAACTTCTCTAGGACCGGCCTAAATACTAAAATACTAGGCCTTTATAATATTAATAATAATACTAACTTTAAGAACTTATTATAGTATAAGTAAGTAGCTATTATTAAGTTTAATTATATCCTACTACTAAAGGATTACTAGAATCTATAGATCTAGCCCTTATATAATTAACTATACTAACTACTAATTAGAAATATAATAAAAGAGGTTAAGGTGTAAGTATATTGCCTAGAAGCCCTAGCTTAGTATAGTAGTATAATAAGTGCTACTACTATAGCTATTAAGGCCCTTAATAGTATAAAAGAAGCTACTAAAAATTAGTATATAGACTAAGGCTTAAATATTAAAATATATACTAATAAAGGTAGAGTAGATCCTTTAAATAAAGTTAACTAGCTATAGTAATGCGGCTAAGGGAAGTAGAGGGATAGTTTAAATTAAATTTAATAGGTTTAAAGGGACGGTCTAGGACGGCGTTAGGAGTTTTAGTAGCGTTAGTAGTATAATTAGTAGTTTACAAAATTAATTAAATACTACTATTACTTTAAATGTATAGAAGCTGCGTTATAGTAGGTAAATTCGTGTGCTAATTACTAACTAATAATAAAAGTTAAAGAAGGTAGTTAATTAAAAATAATTTAACCTTTAGATTACTTATACGTGACTCGTAGGCTATTAGTTAGTAATTAGCACACG
>JAJHHK010000047.1:0-226954 GCA_022457145.1 Colletotrichum magnum
TTTTAGTATTTTTAGTATTTTTAGTATTTTTAGTATTTTTAGTATTTTTAGTATTTTTAGTATTTTTAGTATTTTTAGTATTTTTAGTATTTTTAGTATTTTTAGTATTTTTAGTATTTTTAGTATTTTTAGTATTTTTATTAACTTTAACTTTTTTTTAACAACTCGTATTACTTTAAAAATACTTTTTTAGTTTTTTTAGATAAATTAAAAAGATATAAATATACTCTAAATACTTAGTAAAAAATTTACTAATATTAATAAGCTACTAAGTATCTATTTTATTCTTAAAAATCTTAATATAGGTAGTAATTACCTTTTTTTTTACCTCTTCTACTACTACCTCTTTTAATTAAAAAACTACTAATATTACTTTAATTAATTTATCCCTAAATTAATTAATTATTTTTAGTATTTTTAATAAAAATACTAACTCTTTACTTTATTAAATTTTTATGGGCTAAGGTTGATTTTTAATAAGGTTATTTACTAGAATAGATATCTCGGGATTTATATTAAAATTAAGCCGCTTTTTTTATTACTTCTTTATAGTACTATATAATACTAATGCGTTTAATTATAATACTAGTATATTAAATAATAGCTTTACTATTACGTATATACGCCTTTATTATAGTATATCCCTAACTTTTATAATATCCTTCTTTATAGTTTAAGCTAATAACTATAACTCTTATAGTATACTTTAGATTTATAAAAAGCCTAAGATTTATACTTAGTTAATACCCTTCTATTTTTTTTAAACTTATTCTATATTTTATTAAAGACTTTAAAAATACTACTTTTATTATTATACTTTATACTAAACTTTTTATATAACTATAATACTTTATAGTATATACTATATAAGTCTTTATACTTAGTATATAAATTCTTTATAGTTTATAATTAATTTAGGTACTTTACTAATATATTAAGTAGAACTTTATTAAAAGCTATAATAACTACTATTACTTTATTACTTATTATAAAGAGTTTTTTAGTTTACTTAAGTACTAAGTAACCTTTAAGAAGTATTTTTTTAGTAAGTATTATTTAGTATATTAGTTTAGTATAAGTAAAAGTTTAAATTACTTATAAAGAAGTAGAAATTTTATTAAATATTATTTAAAACTTTAGTAACTATAATTTATCTTTATTACTATTTTTATTATTATACTTAAAAATAGTATTATTATTAATAAGTACTAAGGGTTTTAGATATTTGTTATTTTTAGGGATAGACTCTAAAATAAGCTCGGTTTTATTAAAAAGGCTTAAGGCCACCCGTGGCCTAAATAACTAACTACTTATAGTTATATATTATAAAAAAAAAGTTTTTTTTTATTTAAATTAACCTATATTAGTATTTTTAACTTAGAAGTAGTTAACTAGATAATCTATAGCTATTTTAAAACGGTATAGTGCCCTTTCTTCCCTAATATAAGGTATATTGATAATTAGACCCTCCTACTGACTTATAAAAAACCAGGGGTTCAGGTCACTTTTAGCTCCACAGGATGATTCATGGCGGATGAATAAAAACGAGCCGATCTGACCCTAATACCAGGTAGGTCTGGATCCAACGTCCTTAACGACCTCCATCTCGGAAATCCGATAGTAGTTCTAGTAGCAATTTGATTGTCTAGTGCGCTTGAGCGGCTAGGATGCCTGCAGCTTGCCCACCGCCCCAGCGACCAGCCTGGAAGGGACCCAAGTGGGCTTAAACAACAAAGGGGTCCTTTCATTGATTGATTTAAGCCACAAAACAGATGTCCATGCTGATAACCTCACAGCGCCACGGGGGTTTGAGGGTTGATCTCAAGAGATCACAAATGCAAGCTCACCATCATCTCATGGTCACTGAGCTGACACTGGCGACTGATGATGCCGAGGCCAGACGGCATATCCATTATTCATGTACAGCCGACAATCGAATAGGTATCCGTAGTTCTATACTAGTATAATAGTATTCTGTACACTACTCCCTGCAGATCTGTAAATCTTGCTGGGCTTGGCAAAGAATGCCGGGCAGATGGGCAACTTGGCCGTGTGCAGGCGGATATTGGCCGATGGGCCCTGGCCACGTGCCGGCGCTGGCAGCCTGACAATTCAGATTACCTAGGTAATTGGAGCGGACTGGCGGACCACGCTTCTGTGCCCACTTCCCCTCCAAGTCCCGGAGGTGCAGCAGCATAAGTAACACAAGTTTAAAAACACTATGTAAAAAAAGGGTAGTTCAGAATAGGTTGAGATATATTATACTTAGAATTATTGTATTTTACTTAGTATTATAAGTATTTAAGTAAGTAAAAAGTAGAATAACTAAGTATTTATTTACATTTAAGTATTAAGTTATATTACTTACTTAGTATTAATCTATATAAATAGACTAAAAATTATAACTATTAAGACTTAATAAGTACTACTAGTAGTGTTACTAGCTTTTAAGACTATATAAAAGCTTTAAAGATACTTTTAAATAAAATTACTTTAATAGCTATTATTTGAATTATAATAAAATAATGTGTTCCATAGGCTTAAGGCCAGGTATAGTTAGGCACGGAGCCAAAGGTCAAAAAAGAACAAGACATCAAGTACTATTACTTGACGTAACCATGCTATCTACCTGATGCGTATGGGGAGGTACCTCGTATCAACCCCGTGACACTAGGTAGGTAGGTTAGCAGTTAGGTAGGTACCTATGGAGAGTCCGTTCACTTTACGCGTTTCTGTCACGTCTACGCGTCCTAACCTCCCACAACTTCACAGCGTATTGCCTTTTGATGAGTGTCGGAAAAGAAAACAAGCGCAGCAAATGTCGCCGTGACCATGGCTACTATCAAGCCCATCGAAGGCCGCACAGTAAGCCTAGGAAATTGTTGTCCGAGGTACAGACTAACATACTTCTTTTCAGATTCACCAAATACAATCGGGTCAGGTCATCGTTGATCTTTGCTCCGTTATCAAAGAACTGCTTGAGAACAGCATCGACGCAGGCGCAACCAGCATAGGTATGGAGAGACAGCCACCCTCTGTGGGCCATTCCACGTATTGAGCTCTTATGCCCATCACCTGGCTGACACGGGTCCAACTCTGAAGATGTCCGTTTTAGGAACCAGGGTCTCGACTCCATTGAGGTTCAGGACAATGGATCGGGCGTCTCCCCCGAGAACTACGAGACCATCGCGCTAAAGCACTACACCTCAAAGCTGTCAAGTTACTCTGACCTTGCGACCCTCCAGACTTTCGGCTTCCGCGGCGAAGCCTTGTCTTCTCTGTGCGCCCTGTCACGGTTCAGCATTGTCACCTGCCTGGCTAAAGACATCCCGAAGGGTACCAAGCTTGATTTCGAGGTCTCGGGGAAGCTCAAAGGCACCCATGTCATTGCTGCTCAGAAAGGCACCCATGTCATTGTGGAAAATCTCTTTCATAACCTTCCTGTCCGCCGCCGAGAACTTGAGCGCAATATCAAGCGGGAGTGGAACAAAGCGATTTCGCTTCTCAACCAGTACGCCTGTATTCAGACGGGTGTCAAAATTACTGTTTCGCAACAGCCCAGCAAAGGTAAACGCGTCGTCCTCTTCTCCACGAGGGGCAACCACACAACACGCGAAAACATTGTCAACATCTTCGGCACCAAGACGATGGCAGTCCTCGTCAAACTAGACATGAACCTCGAATTTACCCCTACTGACGGCCCAGCCCTGAGAACTGCCCTCGAGAACAGGCCGGTTTCTACCGAAGTTCACATTCAGGGGTACGTCAGTAGACCTGCCCACGGCGAGGGGCGCCAAACACCAGATCGGCAAATGTTCTTCGTGAACGGTAGACCATGCGGGCTGCCTCAATTTGCCAAAGTTTTCAACGAAGTTTATAGGGCTTATAACGCCTCCCAATCTCCCTTTATTCTCGCCGATATTCAACTCGAAACCCATCTCTACGATGTTAATGTCAGCCCAGACAAACGAACCATTCTCCTGCACGACCAGAGTCGCATGCTGGAAAACTTAAAGGAGGCCCTGATCTCACTTTTCAAAACACAGGACTACTCCATACCTATCGCACAGTCTGTGGCCCAAAAGACACTTCTGAGGATGCAGGATACCGTGTTTCAGAGCGACCCTCCTGAGGATGAACGGCAGAGTACAAATCAATCGGCTTTGAATGCGGCAAACATACCTCAAACAGAGAAATACATTCTCGGGGATGAGAGGAAAGAAGAAGGCGAAGACGACGACAATGAGGAGGAGGAGGAGAAAGAAGATGACGGGGAAGACGAAAAGGAGAAGGTGGAGGAGGGAAGGTTTGAAGATGGGGATGACGAACATGGCGTCGGAGCTCCGCGGCAGAGCAGACCTACACGGAGGGCTCGCGCAGCGGCGAGACCCAAAAAGTTCACTGCTGGCGAGCTACAGTCACAGAGCTTAATTAGCCACTGGATTGGGACAAGAGCTGACGGGCGTGGTGCCCTTGGCGAGAACGAGTTGGGGCATAGGAACGAACTGGCCGGACCGGCCGAGACCAGTCCAGCAGTCCAAGATGAGGTCATTGTGTCTGAGCGGCATGATGGGAGCTTCGAGGGGCAGTGTTCATCTCCAGCAAGATGGGCGGAAGTCCTCTCAGTGGCAAAGGAAACACCACGAAGGTTACTCGACTTCAATGCTCAACTTGCCGATGTAGGCAAGCCAGACAGACCTGATCTCCATACGGCAGATACCACTAGATTGGAAGTTGCAGAGGATGCGGGGCAGGCTGAGATCCCAGCAGTCACACCCGCGAGAACCACTCGAAGTGCCGAATGTACGTCCATGACGGAACCACGATTTCAGAAGCAAGCTGATACCGAAGTTGCCACCGTTACAATTGGGTACCGTGCCGCAATAGGTTCCAGAGAAACCTATTCTACGGGTCACAAGGCCCAAAGTCGCTCAGAACCAGCCCAAGTCTGTTCCGAATCGCCTCCACGCTCTGCGGTAGACCCCACGCCTTTCGGTTCTCGTTTGACTCGGATGTTTTCGGCGGCCCAATCGTCAGACGAGCGAACTCGAACCCCCGCCAAATCTCGGAGGCTGGGATTCAACAACGCAGCCACGCACAACAAAGTGAAAGATGGCGTGTCCGAGGCGAGCGACTTTTCGACCAAGCACCGTGTCAGCGATGCCACGGACGCTTCAAGTTCCGGCGAAGAGTCGGCGGTCGTCCCGGAAAGTTCTGCCGAAGTACCTGAGCAGATGAGCCGCTCATCAAGTCGCAGTCGCGAGGCAACTGCAGACCACCCAACGCACGGCTACCAAGATGGAGGAACCACCACTGAAGAGGCCGTCGTCACGCTCAGCAGATCTCACTGTCTGGGCGCGGGAGGTAAACGCAAGGACGCTATCTTCCAGGCCATGCAAAACATAAAGATGAGCGAGGCAGATATGAAGTGCTGGGTGGCATCATGGTTATCAGCACTAGGACCTCCTGCAGAACGCAGCCGACCGACGGGGGCCTCTGGCATGGATTCACGCAACGCCGAAGAGGTCCTCTCCTTGATCATTACAAAGTCCGATTTCAAAAGAATGACAATCGTTGGTCAGTTCAATTTGGGGTTTATCATCGCCGTCCGTCATGCTTCACATGGCGATGCGGTGAAAGGTGACGACGAGCTATTCATCATTGACCAGCACGCATCGGACGAGAAATACAACTTTGAACGCCTGCAGTCAACAACCGTTGTCCAGTCACAACGTCTCGTCCATCCGAAGCAACTTGAGCTGACAGCTCTTGAAGAAGAGATTGTTATGGAGAACCTTGAGGCTCTGAACGTCAACGGCTTCAAAGTAGACGTTAACGATTCGGGCGATCAGCCTGTGGGTTTGCGGTGCAAACTTCTAGCCCTGCCCCTGAGCCGCGAGACGACTTTCACTCTTTCTGATCTTGAGGAACTTATATCTCTACTCGGTGATCACCATCTCGTTGGGGCGAGCTCCGCGCCACGACCATCTAAAGTCCGCTCGATGTTCGCCATGCGTGCTTGCCGTAGCAGTGTGATGATTGGCAAGGCGCTAGCAAAACGCCAAATGGAGAAGCTAGTTCGCAACATGGGCGAACTGGACAAGCCTTGGAACTGTCCCCATGGGCGGCCAACGATGCGGCATCTGAGCGGGCTCGGTGCGTGGGATGACATGGGCTGGAGAGAGACCAAAGTAAGTTGGGCGAAGTATGCCAGCGGCTAGAGGTGGTTGTTGCGTTCCGAAAACTAGTTGGATGACACTCGCCCCATTTTTGCTCGAGATACCTAGGTCATGACATGGCCACTCTCCGTAATCTAGACGGCAAAAGGTTGAGGTTGAGAGTGCAGCGGGGAGGAAGCTCTCACTGCTTTCCTGTAGAAAGTAGAAACATATAGTATTACCACAGTTGTTGGAGGGAAGTCACGCCACGACGAGTGAAGATAGGAGGCACATTGGTTTGGCGGTCTCTGACAACCTTGAGTTTCACACAAGTGGAATGTCCCGCCCGATTGACCCGACTGACGGTCACAACGTGCTCACAACACACGACGTTGTCCCAAAATCCCTGTCCAAATGAGAAACGAAATCCCACTTTGCCTGAAAGCCATCCATCAACGTCCATCCTGCAAAATGCCATAACGCGAATATCCATCTATGGATCCCGCAAGACCTTCTTCGGCTACTTTGCCGCTTACGTTGCGGCGCGCATAGGTTGAGGAGTAATGGTGGTCATCGAGGTCATTACCGGACGATACTTGACGATTGCTTCCAATCATGACAGGCGGAGTCGCCGGTTTGAGCTCACCATAAGGCTTCGAGTAAAAGTCCGACTCGGGCTGGATGGAACTGTCCCGGTTCCGGGGCCACGGGTGAGCAGCCAGGGCAGATGGTCTCTCGTCTGCGATGTCGTTGCTGCCGCTGATTCGACGGGAGTTGAGATTTAACTCCGACAACGGTCGGTTTTGTGGCGAATAATAGGGTGTTTTGATGCTCGGGGGGGTCGGGTGAGGGTTAGACCCCAGGGGATCCGGGTGAGACTTCGTTCCGAGGTCGTTCTCGAAATCGCTTCCAGCGAGATCATCATCATCATTCCCCGAGTCAGAGTCATCTGGGTTATATCGCTGTCCCAACGCTTTGTACGGCTTGTTGCTTGTTTTCTTGTTTCCCGCCATCGCCGCCGCGTTGATTGCACGGTTTCGTTTTTGCGTACGGGAAATGAGAGAGTCTGTGGCAAACCATGTTTCCGTGAACTTCCCGGTCTTGCGAACTTGAGCGGGAGACGGCGTCATTGAAGACGCAGAGGCTTGGGGGGCCGGCACATTGGTCTCGGAAAGCGGCACTTCGGTGTAAGAGCCTCGGTGGGAAGAGCCAGGCGCAGACGTGCGCTTGTATTGATCGGTGGGGATGGAGCACCGTGATGTGGTTCCAAGTGCAATGTGGTACTGCCTGCTGGGAAGGTCGGCATGGAAGTCGTGTATGGAGTTGGAGATATCAGACCCGGCGCGTGTCCGCTGGAACGGGATGCTCGGAGGCCGGGAAACATCCTCATAAGGAGCACCAGATTGACGACGGCCTTCCGAGGGCGTTGAAAGACGCTTCTCGCTTTCACCACTGACATTGGTGGAGACGCTGGACTTATTTCTTTTATGCCTAGCCCGCGTGGTAAGATGGTCTTCTAGCGGGTTCATGTCAGGGGGCATCTGGGTAATCTTGCGGAACATCAAACCGAGCCACGTGGAGATGCCCAGGGAGACCAGGTGAAGGCTTGCGGCACCGATGAAAGTGTACAGCACGGCTGGAAGAAAGTAGTTCAGAAGGCCCTGATCAATCCAGCGTGCTGTCCAGGCGGAGCTGCTATTTTTTGTAGTTAGGGCGCCGTATGCATATAGAGGCATGACACCCAGGTCTGAGATGCCAGCGAAGAGTTGGTAAGCCGTGGACGATGCAGGACTCCGGCCTCCAGCAGGTCTAGATAGGTGGAAGACGGCATACAGACAGTGGAGGATCACGACTCCAGGCTACGGGGTCCAGTCAGTGACATTGCGATTGGAAGCGGTTGAGGGGGGTGGCGGGGGGGACGAACAGTGATGCGCAAGACCCATCCCGCGAGAGGTTCGATGTTGTCGAATAAGACAAGAAGCGCAAGGAGGCCGGCGGCGGCGACAAGTTGCAGGACTCTCAGGGCCAGCTGGGCGATACGCATACCCTTGATCCAACTCTTTGTTCGAGGGCTGAGCGAGACATAGTTGCCGGATCTATGGGAGAGCACTAGGTGCGCACTTTGGCGAAACAATAGTCAGTATATTGCTTCACCTTGGAAGCGATCTACCATGTAGGTGCAGAGACTTACTCGGGATGTCGATTGAAAGTAACCAGAGGCCCCGTTGGCTTCGGCTTGCGGGGCTTCGGCTCCCAGCTGGCGCGCGTCACAGCCTTGGGGTCAAATTTGGGTTCGGGAAAACGGGAGGAATTATCGACGGCATTGTAAAGGAAGGGCTGCTGGGCCATGGTCGCAATGTAGCCGAGTAGTTAGGCCTCCTGTAGACGCTAGAGGAATGCACGAAGAGGGCACGGAACGAATGTTTAAGTCCAGTCGCCAGTACGGATATGGCTCGCGCACTCGCAATCGAACTTGAGCCTGTGATCCAGAAATGGAGGGGAGCATACGTGGGTGAACGAGGGGAATGCTAAGATGGGGTGCACTTTGATATTGTGGGCAAGAAGGTAGGTAGGTAGCTTGAAAGAGCGCGATCGCCTTGAGAAAAACTTGACACCTTGCCGTGATTAGGTATTCTGAAGGCGCCCTGCGTGCCAGATAGGTTGCCCGACACTGGTGCAATCACCATTCAACCAACCCAAGGCGGGTTGCGACAGGTCGGTTTTGAACGCTGAGGGGTTGCCACAGCAACTTGGTCGCCATCAGCGCCGCCCACTAGCACTAGCTAGCAAATTCCAACCCCTGCTCCTCGGCGCCCTCCTTGCCTACCTAGGTAATAACTCAAAAGCCATTGCAAATCTGGGCCACGCCTGGCGTCAATTCCTGGAAGAGTCAATAATTGAAGATACCCATCCGGTGGCAATATATATGTGTGTGTGTGTGTGTACGGTGCCCCTTCATAGGGGGCCTAACAGGTATTATGACCGGTAGGTGCCTAGGTAGATACCTACTAGTGGCTACGTACCTATCACTCAAGGTAGGTAGGCATGTACTTACTTACCTAGGTAGCTAAGTATTACGGATACCTACCGTTTGTCAATCCACCCGTCCAACGCCCGGTTTGTTATATCCGAACCCCCGATCGGCACCTGCCCGGGCGTCCCGGCCCTCTTTCACGGCTGCGCTGTGTGTGGAATTTCTCTTAAAATCCGCCACGAGGGCATCAGCTGTGTGGTCTACCCCTACACCATTTTCTTCTCCTGTAGATATTGATCACCCACCGCACAACTTTAGCGCCCTGTTTCTGACTGCATCCAGGAGAGCTCTGCGCCGGCCCCCCGCTCCTTGAACCTCCGACTCTCGGCGACGGCCTTATGCTTCGTTTCCGATCCTGTTTGTGGTTCGGCCCGGCATGCAATCCAGCCCGGCGAAGGGTGGGCACTGGCGGCCCCGCGCTCCGCCGGATGGGTACCACCGCACCAGGCACGAGGCAAACTCGCAAGCCAGATGACCCGTTCCGCCTGGCCGTTGTTGGATCTGGTCCCGCTGGCTTCTACGCTACCTACCGCGTCCTGTCCCAACTTCCAGGCGCAATCGTTGATATGTACGAGTCTTTGCCCGTTCCTTTCGGGTTGGTTCGCTTCGGCGTTGCTCCAGACCATCCCGAGGTGAAGGTTTGTTTCCATATTCCCTACACTATTCATACCTCATCCCGCGACTCACACGGTGCAGAACTGTCAGGAAAAGTTTGAAGAAGTCGCTAGGTCACCAAAATTTTCCTTCATCGGTAATGTTTCGATAGGCGGCCCAAGTCTCCTTCCTGACAGCTGTTCGGTACCTTTTGCCACTCTGATGCAACACTATGATGCTGTCTTGCTGGCCTACGGAGCCGCTAAAGATCGAGCTCTTGGTATACCAGGAGAGTCTGGCTTACGAGGTGTTTACTCGGCACGCCAATTTGTAGGCTGGTATAACGGTCTTCCCGATTACGCCGGACTAGCACCGGATCTGTCCAAGGGCGAAGAGGCCGTCATCATTGGCCAGGGGAACGTCGCATTGGATGTAGCCCGTATCCTGCTCGAAGATATTGACGTTTTGCGCCGAACCGACATCACAGAGGAGGCGTTGGCTCAATTGGCCAGCTCTCGCGTGAAGCGCGTCCATGTGGTGGGAAGACGCGGGCCCATGCAGGTAAGCGGGCTTGAGAAACTGACAGCCGTGTGCGGGTTGGCTGACGGCTCTTCTTAGGCATCGTTCACCATTAAAGAAGTCAGGGAACTAATGAAGACCCCAAATGTTGCTTTCCATCCCGTCGAGAAGGCACTTATTCCCCCTGATATCCAAGCACTGCCTAGGGCGGCCAGGAGACTAATGGAAGTAGTCGCCAAGGGCTCACCAAGACATCCTGGGGATGTTGTGAAATCCTGGTCGCTCGACTTCTGCTTGAGCCCTCTGGAATTTCTTGCAAGCGACACTGTGTCCACGGATGTGGGAAGCACTCTTTTTGAGCGGACAGAGTTATCAAGCAAGTTTGACCCTGCTGCCCAATCACGTCTCACGGGGGAAACGGTGACGGTGCCTTCTGATCTTGTTTTCCGGTCCATTGGCTACAAATCGGTGCCGTTGAAGGGTTTCAAGGAGGCCGGCTTCGTATTCGACGACCGACGTGGGGTCATCATGAACGATGGACGGGGTAGAGTGTTGCAAACTGCCCTAGATGGAGTACCGCCCGACGTCTCGTCAGGCATTTACTGTGCCGGCTGGGTCAAGAGGGGCCCGACAGGTGTTATCGCTTCCACCATGCAAGACGCTTTTGAGACTGGTGATTCCATCGTGCAGGACTGGCTGTCGGGTCTGCACTTCCTACCTACATCCGAAGCCAACCTTGCCGCAGGTTGGGAGGGTGTAAGGGCACAGGTTGGCAGCAGCGCCTCGAAGAGGGTGAGTTGGGACGACTGGCACAGGATCGATAGAGCGGAGAAGGAAAGGGGGAAGTCAATGGGCAAGGAACGAGAGAAGTTCACATCGACTAAGGCAATGCTGGAGGCTCTCTTATAGCCGGGAAGATTGGGCACTCCTTTGTAGAATTACACGTCTGACCGGTACGACCCATTAACCCTGTTTGATCTTCTCTGTCAACTCGGGGACCTTCTCAAACAGGTCGCCAACAAGTCCGACATCAGCCACTTGGAAGATGGGTGCATCCGCATCCTTATTGATAGCCGCAATGACTTTGCTGTCCTTCATACCCGCCAGGTGCTGAATGGCACCCGAAATTCCGACCGCCATGTACAGCTGAGGCGCGACGACCTTGCCAGTCTGGCCCACCTGCAAGCTATTGTCCGCGTAGCCACTGTCCACCGCAGCTCTGGATGCACCGACTGCAGCGCCCAGAGAGTCGGCCAACGGCAGCATGATCTTGTCGAACTCCTCCTTGGACTTGAGACCTCTACCACCAGAGACAACTCTGCTGGCGGTCGCAAGGTCTGGGCGGTCGGACTTGGCCAAGTCCTCAGATACCCATTCAGTAGTAGATTCGGACTTGGGGTCCACGCCTTCCTCGACGGCAGCTGAGCCGCTGCCGATTTCTGCGGCAGGGAAGGCCGTACCTCGAATCGTCACAATCTTGACCGAATCAGAGGACTCAACCGTGGCAATAGCATTACCGGCGTATATAGGACGGACGAAGGTGTTTTCGCTCTCGATCGAAGTGATATCGGAAATTTGCTGCGAATCCAGAAGGGCGGCTACGCGGGGGAGCAGGTTCTTCCCAAAGGCAGTGTGCCCGGCGATAACGTGGGTGTAGCCGCCTTTCTTGATATTCTCGACTAGAAGCGGCGCATAGCTCTCAGGAAGGCCCTAGGTAGAACGTCTTGTCAGACGATACTCAAAGACGGCTCCTACGAGTCCACGGGGATCAAACCTTGTCATAAGCGACGTTGTCAATAGCAATAATCTTCTCAACACCCTCGACTTTGGCCGCTTCCTCCGCGACGCCTTTGATGTTGCTTCCCGCCACGAAACCATGCACAGAACCGCCCAATTTCTTGGCCGCAGTAATGGCGCTCAAGGATCCGTGATTCAATTGTCCTTCCCTCTGCTCTAAGAGAGCAAGGGTGGACAGGAGACTTCTTGCTGACCTGCCATAGAGCACCGAGAGCCCGCCGGACGCCGACGTCCCGCCAGCAACGGCCCTTCGAGCGAGAAACAACATGCTGGCTTGCACTGGTAAATCGGAGGAAACTAAAAATGCCCAGAGTGATCGAACATGAAGTTGAGTGTATGCTGGCAGAACCAGGGCCTTCGGATATGAGCATGCAGACAAAAGGTTGCAGAAGAGCAAGCGGCTGGACACGGCCCGAGGTTACTGTGCCGAATTCGCATGAAGCCTCAGCCAAAGCGACGTGCCGTCATCTCAGGTGGCACCCACACAGCCACACCTTCACACGCCCCGGTGTGCATTTAACAATAGCGCGTTCCCTCCATATTCCATAGGTAGTGTAGAGCTTGCGCCGGTACGGAGTACGTACCTAGCAAAGATAATGGACGTGCCTTACGGACAGCAGTACCTAGGCAGTACACAGTACTTGTTGGTACGTAGAGGTCATCACGTGTAGCAGGTGAGTCACGTGCATGGATCACCAATGTGCGCTTCTCAACTTGCTGTATTACTACCTACCAGCGAGAGGTCCGGTCCCCTTTCTTGGCCGCCAGTCAGAGTTCGTTATTGCCGGGCATCTCGCGCCAAAATTTCTCCACGTCCAAACGCGACTGCGTACCTTGACCACGATTTCTCGTAACCGTCATCAAAATTGCGCGCTGTGGGAGGGGCACAACTACAGGCTGCATTGAGAAAACCAGTTCAACAGTTGCATGCCGTGGATCAATTCAACCTTCTGGTCGGCATCCACATTTACGCGTCGCGCCATCGGCTTCCTTTGCGACTTCTCGAGCTCAAGCTTGTTGATTTTGGTTGATTTCTGAGCTCAACCTGTCGCCAGTCATCATGGAGGACCAGTCGAACTACGGCCTATCGAACGCCGCATCCCCCGGCAGCAACCCAATTCTTTCTCAGCCGCCCCTTCAACCGGTGCCCCCAGTATCTGCGGATGCAGCTGAAGGTACATGCCGTCCTGTCTTTCCTTTTTTTCAGATATAGCTAACAACATCAATGATCGCAGACGTTCAAATGACTGAGGGCCCTGTTGCAGAGCCTAACATTAAGCAGGACAGCGCAACGCCCGCGCCCGGTGGCACTTCCGACAATCCTCTCGACGCCCCCGACGGGCCAGTACCCGAAGCTGCACAAGACGAAGAAATGGGCGGCGAGCGCGACGAAGTCAAAGAAAGCCATGACGCGAAAGTGGGCGATGAGGCCGCAGCTGGAAACGATGCCGAGGCACAGGATTCCAAGACCAAGGAAACCCTAGAGTCGGCCGCCCGGGAGCACCTCATCTCTCAAACACACGCCATCGTTTTGCCTAGCTACAGCACTTGGTTTGACATGAACACAATCAACGACATCGAGCGCAAGGCCATGTCTGAGTTCTTCAATAGCCGCAATCGCAGCAAGACGCCGGCCGTCTACAAAGACTACCGCGACTTCATGATAAACACTTACAGACTGAATCCTGTCGAATACCTTACAGTCACCGCGTGTCGTCGCAACCTGGCTGGAGACGTTTGCGCCATCATGCGGGTGCACTCCTTCCTTGAACAGTGGGGTTTGATCAACTATCAGGTAACGGCTGAGGAAGTTTCCATAATCGTGACAAGGGCTGACAGGACAGCAGGTCGATGCAGAACAAAGACCGTCGCATGTTGGGCCCCCATTCACTGGCCACTTCAAGATTATCTGCGACACCCCTCGCGGACTTCAGCCATGGCAGCCATCTGCAGATGCTGTTGTGTCGGCTGGAAAACCGAGCGCCGACACGGAGAAGAAAGCCATTTCGACACCCGCTCCGAAGGGTGAGCTCAACCTCGAGGTCAGCCGCAACATCTACGAGGCAAGCGCCAAGGGAACGAAACTCAACAAGAGCGAGCCAAAGGCGAATGGAGAGACGCCAATCGCGAATGGTATCTCCGGCGTGGAGGAGGCGACAAAGACCCCTATCGTTAAGGTCAACTGCCACACGTGTGGTATCGACTGCACCAGGCTATACTACCACAGCTCGCAGGCCGATCCCAACTCTAAAACCAAGTACGACGTTTGCCCGAGTTGCTATCTCGAAGGCCACCTCCCCGGCAACCAGACCAGCGCACAATTTACCAGAATGGAGAATCCGACATACACGACAGTCCTTGACCGTGATGCGCCGTGGAGCGACGCCGAGATTCTGCGCTTGCTTGAGGGCATCGAGAGAATGGATGACGATTGGAACGAGATCGCTGATCACGTAGGCACCCGCACCCGCGAAGAGTGCGTCTTGCAGTTTTTGGCCCTGGACATTGAGGGCAAATACATGGACTCGGACCTTGCTGTGAACGCACCGACCGGTCTTGCTTTGCTTGGAACGCAGGGTGGGCATCTGCCTTTCAGCCAGGCTGACAACCCGGTCATGTCTGTGGTCGGATTCTTGGCAGGTCTCGCCGACCCTGCTAGCACTGCGGCTGCAGCGAACAAGTCGGCCGAGGAGCTTACGCGCAAGCTCCGCAGGCGGCTCGAGGGCGGAGACTCGGAGGGGCAAGCTGTCGCCAATGGCAAGGGCAAAGATAAGGATGGGGACTCGATGGAGATTGACATCCGACAAGATGTCACCACCACGACCACAACGACCACAACAACCACAACCTTGGCAACAATTCCCATGGCGACGATGGGAGCCCGGGCAGCTGGCCTTGTGTCTCATGAGGAGCGTGAGATGACACGGCTAGTCTCCGCTGCGGCGAACCTTACGCTGCAAAAGCTGGAGCTGAAGTTGAAGTATTTCAACGAAATGGAGGCTATCCTGCAGGCGGAGCGAAGAGAGCTCGAACGCGGTCGGCAACAGCTATTCCTGGACCGGCTCGCCTTCAAACGCCGCGTCCGGGATGTGCAGGAATCGCTCAAGGCGGCGGTAGAGACGGGAGGCGACCAGGGACTGAAGCTGGCACAGGAGGCAATGACGGACGGGGCGAACCTCACATTTCAGGCTGCGCCCGGACCCGGTGCAGTGCAACCCCTGAGCAGTGAAGGGCAGATCAAGAGTTTCGAGGCCTAAGCAGTTCACGGGATTGTCACCGTGAGCACTGGTAGAGAGGCGGGCACGGTCGAAGCGTGATGCGTCCTTTTTTTCTTTTCTTTTTTTTTCTGTGTTGTTTTATTTTTTGTTTCATTTTGTCGGAGGGCTTGGGTCGGTGATTGACAGGAAATGGTACGAGTAGGTAATCGTGGTGACTTGACCCGCCTCTTCTAGCTTAGGTATTACAGGGCGCCCGAGGGCTTTTCACGACTTGGGGGCCGTGTCGTTGCCTACGCGAGTGTAGTACAATAGACACATATGACCTTGTGGCATCTAGCTACTATTATGCACGTGATGCGTGCCAGATGATAGTGGACGCGTTAGAGCATCCCCGCGTACCCCGTCCCCTTGCTCCGAAACCGCAACAAAGGGAGTACTATTACTACCAAGTGTCTATTGTACACTAGCTTTGTCCGCTCGTCCTGGCACTCCGGGCGGAGCTCAGCACCGGGGTGTTTTGGGGCGTTCCCAGTCCAATCAAACGTCCGTTGACCCAGCGGTCCGGCGGCCAACTGCCAGTATGTCAGTCAGGTAATACGTGATCAGTATCCGTACACTTTCTGCGCTAGGTCGTACGGATACATGAGGAGCCAATACTACATAAGTAGGTGCAAGGCAAAGTATGGGGTAATTGCAAAGCACCACGCCCCCTGTTTTTACCTCGGCTCGAAGTCTCAGCCAGCCGCGCTTGCCGGCTCCAGTCGCTGGGGGGCACACGCCGAGGGATACCTAGTCCGGATGAAAGCGAGCGAAAACAACCCAGAGGGTGGCGCAGCCGGGGTACCTCCCTATGCATCGCATTTGCGTCTGCGTGACCGTGTGCGTGCCTACAGACTTTCATGTATTATCCGTATCCGTACTCTACCGATAATAGCAGTCCGTAGAGGGCAGGTACGCACTGCAGAATCAACATTGGGTCTGCTGTTGGCCCCCCAAGTTAGGTAGGTAGGTCCTTGTATGTACTACCACATACCTACGGATACTACTGCTGCTCTTTTCCCCGTTTCCCCAGTTCTTTCTCCGCCATGCGGTCCAGTAAAGACCGGGGGTGGACACCGGGAACGAGAGGGTCAACGTCAGGGTGGCCACATTTACGGTGTCCGCAAGGGAGAAGAGGGATGGATGAGTAGAGCGATCAGAGCCCCAGGGCGTCCACGGTCGCCAGACCTTATCACGGTGCTGTACCCAGCCCTCAACAACCTCCTTTTTGCCGACCTGGCTCTCCTTTAGACCTATTTCCTCCTGCCGTCTTTTTCCATTGCTCGAACTCTTTCTGACCGCACCTTATCAAGAAGGAAGGTTAGTAAGGCAAGGTCGGCACTTTCAACTAGCTACCTTACAGCGCACGCTACACCGCACTACACCTGCTACGACCGTCGCCTCCTCCTCATACAGCTTCAGCCTGTCACTGTTGTATTGCGGCATCAATTATCTCGTGGCCCCGAGGTATCTCGCCTGCAATTTTTTTTTTTTTTTTGCCGACACTGCTGCCGTAGCCGTAGCCGTAGCCGTTGTCGTAGCCGTTGTCGTAGCCGTTGCTGCTGCTGCTGTCATCGGCTTCTCTCGCCCATCACACGCGCGTCTGTCACCAGTCGCCGGCGTGCATCCCACCCACCACAACCCCCGCACCCTACATCCTGGTCGATTGACTAAGGCCCTCGTGGATAGCGAGAGCTGGGTTTTGGCTTGTGACAAGCAGCCACTACTCGACGGCTGGGCTCCGCTCCGATCCATAACGACTGACTTGCTGTTCGAGTGCCGCGGATCTCTGCGGCTACGTGTGCCAACTATTTTAACACAGCACTTCCACACGCACCAGTCGTGTTTCCTTTTCAAGACTTGGTCATGTCGGCCGTCCTGCGAGCTCTGGAGGCTAGGTCTGCCACGGCACGAACGAACTTAAGACTTCAGAGGTTCCATCGCCCGGTATGTTATTTTCCTGTTCCCACTCTAGTCCTGACCTCATCTCGCCCACTACCTCGTTTCCGACTGCGACGTCTACCGCCCTCCACTCCACACGCGTCCAGCGTTGTCCAGCCCATTTTTTTCGCCCTTCTCCTTCTGACGCATTCTCCAGACCTTCGTAACCATGGCCCCTTCCGCAAAGCGAAGCAACAGTTCGCTCCCTTCGGGTATGTCTTGGAAATTTCCCAATCCTTCAGACACCGGATGCGCGCGCCTCGTACCGGGGCGCAACGTGGTTGCACAAAGCTTACCAGACCGCCCATTCACAGGCTACATCGAGGACAAGTCGAAGGGGCCGATGCTGAGATTCCAGGACTCTCTCCCACGGCTGCCTGTTCCCACGTTGGAGGAGACTACGGCCCGGTACGTCAAGACGCTTCGACCTCTCCTCTCCGAGTCGGAGTTTGCTGCCAGCAAAGAGGCCATTGAGGAGTTTGCAAAACCTGGTGGTGTCGGCCGCAAGCTTCAAGACAAGCTTCTCGCCCGCAGAAACGACCCTGCCCACCGCAACTGGCTGTATGAGTGGTGGAACGATGCGGCGTACCTTATGTATCGTGACCCCGTCGTTCCGTACGTCAGCTACTTCTACTCTCACCGCGACGACCGCCGCCGGAGAAATCCCGCCAAGAGAGCCGCTGCAATAACCTCCGCAGTTCTTGAATTCAAGAAACAGGTTGATGAGGGTACACTGGAGCCGGAGTACATGAAAAAGCTGCCAATCTGTATGGACAGCTACAAGTGGATGTTCAACACCAGCCGGGTCGCTGCGAAGCCCGCTGATTACCCCGTCAAGTACTCTTACAAGGAGCACAAACACATCATCGTCATTCGCAAGAACCAGTTCTTCAAGATCCTCCACGAGGTCGACGGCAAACAACTTAACGCGTCAGAGCTGGAGCAGCAATTCAGCAAGGTTTACGAGCTCGCTCAGCGCGTGCCTGCCGTTGGCGCCCTGACCAGCGAGAATCGCGATGTTTGGGCAGATGCGCGGGAAATTCTCCTCAAGGCAAGCCCTAAGAATGCCGCTGCGTTGGAGGCCATCGAGGCCTCTTCCTTCGTCGTTTGCCTCGATGACGCCGCCCCCATCACTCTTGAAGAGCGCGCGCATCAGTACTGGCATGGCGACGGCGCCAACCGCTGGTACGACAAACCATGCCAATTCATTGTGAATGACAACGCTACGTCTGGTTTCATGGGAGAGCACTCCATGATGGACGGGACTCCTACTCACCGCCTCAATGATTTCATCAACGATCTCATTTTCAACAACAAAATCGACCTGTCTGACCCATCTATACGCTCCAACCTGCCGGAGCCCCAGGCCATAAAGTTTGAAGTCACCAAAGAGGTCCAGGCGGAGATCGACCGGGCTACCAAGGACTTTCACGACGTCATTGGTCAGCACGAGCTTGCTGTTCAAGCCTACCAGGGCTATGGCAAGGGTCTCATCAAGAAGTTCAAGTGCTCGCCCGACGCTTACGTCCAGATGATCATCCAGTTGGCCTATCACAAGATGTATGGTAAAAACCGCCCTACTTACGAGTCCGCCGCCACCCGCCGCTTCCAACAAGGCCGCACTGAGACGTGCAGGACCGTGTCGGATGCATCTGTCGCTTGGTGCGGCGCTATGGCCGACCCAAATATCGAGGAAAAGACGAAGATTGAGCTGTTCCGCCAGGCTATCGATTCCCATCTCGAGTACATAACGGCCGCTTCAGATGGCAAGGGCGTTGACAGGCACTTGTTCGGCCTCAAGAAACTGCTTGAGCCTGGCCAGGAGCTGCCCGCCATCTATCAGGACCCTGCTTTTTCCTACTCAGCTTCCTGGTACCTGTCTACATCGCAGTTGAGCTCCGAGTTCTTCAATGGGTATGGGTGGAGCCAGGTCATTGATGCTGGCTTCGGCATTGCCTACATGATCAATGAGAACAGGTGAGTAATACTTGTGGCTTGATATGAGGGCGACGACCGTACCGAGCACCAGCTGACTTGTCCTGAATTCGCAGCATCAACTTCAACATTGTTTCCAAGGGGCTTGGCAGCCAAAGGATGAGCTTCTTCCTCAACGAGGCCGCAGGCGACCTACGCGATCTTCTCTTGCCGACCATCAAGCCGGCCAAGGCCAAGCTATAGACTTCAAATTAAAGCAAGAGACTAGGGCAATGTCATCGGTCTTGCAAATCGCTTGCAAGCTCTTATAGTTGTGCGAGCATCTGCCTGTGTTGGTGTTCGGTTACGTTTGGCGCTGATACAATAGAAACTTTCAATCTTATAGATTTGGGCGGGATTGTCCACCGCACCACTGCAACCGGGCTACAAGTTTATGTTCGCAGGCTTGTTTTACGTAAGCTACTGATCGTGGCGTCGCTTCGCAAGGGGGTGTCTATCTAGTTAGCGCACCCGCCTTGGTTGGCCATGTTGCTTGGTTTTGGGGGGTTTTTGGCCAAATGAAGCAGAATGATCGATGATAAATCAAAGGACTCTATGCAGGCACGCTAGGCCGATGCAGCAAGTAAACGTCGAAAGAAGGGAGAGCTAAGAGAGGTGACACCCGTGCGGGTTGTGGCAAGCGCGCCCTTCCAGTTCAAGAATCTTCTTAGAAGTGCTATCCGCATATCAACCCCAACGATTCCCCCGATGTGCTTGAGGTCTGAACTGCATCAGCCAGAGTGAGATACAATCTCATTAACCAGGTCACCCTTGCTTTCGTCGTAGTAAGAGCAGATCTGGGACGGCAAAGGCACCTCCTTGTAGTCCTCTTCTTCGCCCGAGATCACGTTTAGGTTGATGCCTGAAGATTTGCTCGAGTAGATCTTGGTACCCGTACTCTCCTTGCTGAAGTAGATTTGAGCCCCGTCGATTGAGTCCATTAGGACAGCTGGAACTGCCCCGAGCACCTGCAGGGCAAAGTTTTGGGACTTGATAACATCTACTGTGGATACGAGCGATTCGACGATAAGAGACAGGCGCGTCGAGTTCTCGATGGTGACTGCGTTGGCCTTACCCTTGATGATGATGGTCGTGTTACTGCACTTGCTGATCAACATCGAGTGCGAGATAGAAGCTTCAATTTCGATGGGCTGAGGCTCTTTTTCGAAGTTTTCCTACAAACATCACAACTGAGGTTAGCCGAGTTGCGCACCGGGATGGTTGCTATCCCTGGTTGAGATAAGGGGAGACGTACAATCGTCCACTTGTTGCCCTCAAGCACCTTCTTGGGCGGTTTCTTGACCCGCATGCTCTCTGGCTTGGGCTTCTTGCCAGGGGCCGGGCTCTTCCCACGAGCCGACCCATCGTGGTCCGGCACAGTAGAGCTGGCACGGAGCGACGGATTCTTGTGCGTCATTTCCGACCTGTCAACTTTGCGAAGACCCTTCGTCACTGCTTCGCCTTTATTCAGCTCGGAGAAGACAGCGCCAAGACCTCCCTTGCCGCCGGGAGCCTCGTCTTTAATATCGAGTACCGGAGGAGGGCCGGGAGGAGGTGGTGGCGGCGGCGGCAGACCGCCAGCCCGGGCTGGGGGCGCCACGGAGGCAGATGCGGACGCAGCGAGGGACTTGGCAACGTCTTGGGCAAGCTGGCCCTTGGGGTTCCACGGGATGCCGTTCGGAAAATGTTGCTTAACATAGTCGGTCAGGTCGCGAAAGACTTGATAAAACGCGTTGACCCACTCCGTCTGTTGCACATCTCTGGCGACGATGTCAGTAGGAAGGAATAGGCAGTTGGTGATGTGATTGGTTTTCCGTACTTGTCCTTTTGCTCTTTCAGCACCCTGTTGCCGAAGAACTGGGCAGAACTCAGAGAATCTTCGACGTGCTTGTAGGGACGGTTTTCAACAGTGACCCAGGCGAGTACCATAATGCCTTCAGCAACGGCACTAAGCTGGGTGAACACAGCAGAGCCTCTGTTGGACTCTTTGATGTTGCTGACGGCAACGAGAGCCTCGTTGATAGGCTTGAGAAGGTCTTGATAGACGGCCATCTCGGCGCCATTCAGGTCAGGCTTCTTGGCTTTTGTCGTGATGAGAAGGAAGTGACGCTGTGCTTGGAAGCCTTGTAGGACCTTTGCCGCTTGGTCGGCGAGAAGACCACCCAACTGTTTGCTGATGTTGACATACTTGTCGACGGATGTGGCAATGAACTGATCGAACTCTTCGACAGACTCGGGGACCGGCTCGGGGGGGGCTTGAGAGGAAGGAACAGCATGAGGAGCGGGCGGTGGAGGCACAGATGCGTTGGGAGCAGAGGAGGACGTCGCGACTGACTGGTTGAGCGAGGGGACAGCTTGGGGGAGCTCGATGGTGGAGGAGGCGATGTCCTCAAGTCGGGCCGTGGCAGCTTCGAGTCTATTTTGGGTGTGAGCTGGCGACCTATACGCGGGCAAGCGAGCGAGGTCTCGTGCCACCCAGTGAACCACGTTGCTTTGGATTTTGATCCAGAGGGGGGGACGAACCGCTTGATGAGGGTTGTTAGGTTATGCATGTTGTTGGTTGCCATATTGACCCAATAGAAACCAAAAAGTCAAGCCGAGGCTTCTGGGGAAGGTGCCGCGGAGTGATGCGATAGAAGGCGTGGATGACACTAGGCGAAGAAAGACGGGCGGATGTGAGGGCGGGTGTTAGTACACGGAGCTCTTGATTCGAGTTCTTGAATGTTGACAAAGGCGACGGTAATGCAACGCAAAAGGGATGCGAGCCGAAAAGTCCTTGTTGGTATGGAGCGACCAGGATGGAGATACTGCCCCAGCGCGAGCAGTAATGAGAGTTGGAGTTGGCAAGCCTAGGAACAGAGGATGAGGTGTCAGTAGACAGGTGGTATTACAGGCAGACGACCTTGTGTTTTTGGATGGGTATTGTCGCAAGCAATGGCGGTCATGCCAAAGAGGACAAGTTGTGTGTACCCGAAAGTGCCTAGAACATGCTGCAGGAGCTGGAGTGGGCCAGTGAGCTGCAATCAGGCACCTTCATTGCGTGAACTAATAGCAGGTACCACCTCATTCCCGGCCGAAAACAGAACTTAATTAATGCCTCGCGGCAGGGCTCCGCTGCACCGACCCGTGCAGTCCCACGTATTCGTACTGGTAACTTTTCCCTCAACGTTAAACCATCGTTACCCCTGAATGCAGAGTCGTTATTCTCGGAGCAAGAAGGCGGGTGGACAATTGTATCGACGTTTCGTTCAATTATCACTCTAGAAAGGTATGCTCCTTCAGTCAGGCTGTAAAACATGAGACACCGACTCATCATGCCACAAATACGACGTATAGCAGATGTGAAAACCAAAGGTTGACTTGGTCATTGCGCGTCTAGATATCTGATTCTGCGTACATGTTCCTTACGTATTCCGTTCTTCGCCTCCTTACCTTGGAGCCTAGCCTTGCTATACTTGGAACATGCCAGTCCGTATCTTGAAACGAGCCGCGTTCTGTCAATTCATGTGTTCTCGTGTCTCATCGTGGCGTTGGCAAACACCTCTGCTTCACTAAGAATTTGAGCCGCATATCCCTCGACAGGGCAGGTTAGGTCTCGCCAATAAAATCAGCCCACCGACTCGTAAGTCCCGAGTTTTTGGATGTCACCTCCAGCCGGCTTTGCTTACTTTATTAAATCTCAGCCCGCCGACGGACTCTCGACTTACGGTGCGGTACTCCGTGTTTAGCCTGGCAACCCACTACTCTATCCAGTTCGTTATCGGGTACCCAATCTGCGTCATGACGGACGAGGGCTCGCAGAGACAGCCGGAGCGGCCCCTCACCAGGGACGAGGTCGCAGCCCTACCCCGAATCGATTTCGTGACTCTAGGCATGTTCATCATTGGTGAGCTACATCTGTTCATCTTATAGCCGTGGCAATCCGACCTTCTGCTCATCAACCACATCCCGATGATATCTTACCATGAATCTGACAAACAACCTGATAGATGAAATTCATTTTCTGCCGCCCAAAGCACCGGTGCACAATATCCTCGGCGGTGCAGGATCCTATGGTGCCCTAGGAGCCCGCCTGTTCTCACCACCACCGGACACTTCCTCCGTTGGCTGGATAATAGACAGAGGATCTGATTTTCCGCAGTCGCTGACGGACCTCATAAACACTTGGGAGACAACCGCCGTGTACCGCGAAGATCCTCAACGTCTTACTACTCGTGGCTGGAATGGATATGAAACTGCCGAAAAACGCGCCTTCAGATACACCACCCCAAAAAAACGGCTCACCGCAGAAGATCTATCCCCCCACCTGCTGCTTTCCAAGTCATACCATCTCATCTGCTCCCCAACCAGATGTAGAGATCTGGTCGCAGACATCACTGCAGCCCGCAAGCGCGTGTGTCCGCCTGAGCTGTACACCAAACCTATCTTCATCTGGGAACCTGTGCCTGACTTGTGCACACCCGATGAGCTTCTCAACTGTACAAATACGTTGCCGCTCGTCGATATCTGCAGTCCCAACCACTCAGAGCTCGCCGGCTTCATGGGTGACGATGGCCTGGATCCAGAGACAGGAGAAGTTTCCAAGTCTGCCATCGAAAGGTCCTGCGAGCAGCTACTTGCCAGCATGCCCCTGCAGTCTTTTACACTTGTTATTCGTGCCGGGGATAAAGGCTGTTACGTCGCTCGGAATGGCGGTCGTAAGCGTCAATCTGCCACTCGGGATGGGGCTGGATCGAAGCGTCGTAAGAAGGATTATACGCGAGGCGGCCTTCAGCCAGATACCGATATTGAAGCACTGTTCGCTGGACTTCTACAAGACGACGATGGCGCCATCATTCGAGAAGAGATCAGCATTGATGCCGGCATCGAGCAGTGGATACCGGCCGTCCACCAGGAACGCGCAAGAGTCGTTGATCCGACTGGGGGGGGCAACACCTTTTTGGGTGGTCTCGCCGTTGCCCTCGCAAGAGGAAGGGGCGTCGAAGAGGCTGCGGTGTGGGGAAGCATTGCTGCTAGCTTTGCCATTGAACAAGTCGGCTTCCCAGAGCTAGGCAAAGATGCCGGCGGCAATGAAACATGGAACGGCGTCAAAGTACAAGATCGACTGAAGGATTTCCAGACTCGATTGCAGACTCATTTGTAGCAAAACTCCGGGAGGTAGACTGGTCCATGTGCCCCAAGCAAGCATGCTTAGACACTGCCAGTACACAAATAGGAATTGACAAGGGCGTGAGCATTATCACGATTTGATTGTGAGGAAAACCTGCCAAACCCTGACTGAATCGTCAACGACTAGCCAAGTGTGTGTGTGCGTGTGTGTTGTGCGATGCAAGCACTTCCGCCTCCATTTTAACGCCCAGCCCTCATTTGATCGCAACTCATATTATATCTTGTAGACAAGTTGTCCGTCGGTGTACCTTGGTTTGAGTTAGCATTCCTTACCAGAGGGGAGGGGGGTTGACAAGATTGTGCACGAAACATACATGATCTGGTTGGCTTCGTCCATCTTCTTGAGGGCTTTGACTGCCTCTTGTTTATCGAAAGGGCCTCCGCTACTTGCTCGCAGCTTGCTGTTGACAGCAGCGATGACGGCGTCAACGCCAGCTGAGTCGTCCTCGAAGAGCGGCGTGTTCAACAGCTGGCCAAGGGCTGCGCGGAAGGCTGTCAAGCGGGGACCACTGATAGGCTCGTCCTCAATGACCAAGCCAGCCGCTCCGCTGGCCAACTCGTCTTCGTCCCCGTTCTCGTTTCCTTGCGGTTGGGATTGCGATTGCGATTGAGACGGCAACTGGGAGGCCGGCAGGGACGAAGCAAAAGAAGTTTGGGTGTGTGACACTACACCTGAAGAAGTTGCGACACCCTGACGACGGGACCTCCTCGGGGTAGCGTCGTAAATGTCTTCAGTGTTCGGACGGCTCGGTGTCCCTGATGCAGTCTCACGGGCGTCGCCACTGGCAATATTACTGCCCTCGTCTTGGGAACCGGTAGTCGCTCGAGGACGCGCAACACCTCTTGTTGATCGGGTTGATCGTGTAGTAGACATCCGGCTTGCGTTGGTTCTGTGGTTGCTACTATCGTCATCATCCGAAGAGCTCTCGTCGCTCGAAGAAGCGAATTCGGTGTTATGTGTCTTCCTCCGCTTCTTCCTCGACTCATCTTCGACTACTTCTTTGAACAAAGCAAATCGGAGAATGGCCTCCGCAGCGAGAGCGTCGCGCTCTTCCACGCGCTGTGATAGACGAGACTTGGCATGAGCTGTAGCAAGACGAACGACCGTCTCCAGGGTACGAACGGTCAGGGGACTCGTTCGTCGCTGGTTACCCTCCATCTCGTCGTTGCGCAGCCCAACGTAAATCTCGGCGATACGGTCTGCGGCTTCTTGTGATAGAGTGGGATGAATTCTAGCCTTGGCGTACTGGATGTATTTCTTCATGAAGGGAATGCTGAGAACCTCAGGTCTCCTGTTTGACCCTCGGCCTGAGGTCAACGTAACTCCCGCATGAAGCATAGCATCGTATTTCTCGTAGACATCCGTTGGCCGTTGGGCATCGACCTGGTTACCTAGTGCCACGCCGAGCGCTTGGCTAGCGTTCTCCCTTACAGGCGCACCTTCTTCCGTGCCGGGCTGACGGTAGCGGTGCATCCGCAGGACGTGCTCCGAAACTTGTCGGTCTCTCGTGTCCTCAATATCGTCCGTAACAACGAAGAGCAAGTCGAAACGGGACAATAGGGAGTCGGGCAAGGCAATATTTTTGTGTGGATCCTTGTGCGTGTCATACTGGCCGAATATTGGGTTGGCGGCAGCTACAACGCTGCATCTGGCGTTCAGCGACGTGTGAATACCAGCCTTGGCGATTGTAACGGTCTGCTGCTCCATGACTTCGTGAATGGCAACGCGGTCGATGTCAGACATTTTGTCGAATTCGTCGATGCACACAACTCCGCGGTCGGCCATGACCATAGCACCTGCCTCCAATCTCCTCTCCCCAGTCTCTTTGTCCGAGGTGACAGCGGCCGTTAACCCGACGCCGGAAGAACCGCGTCCAGTGGTGGCAATAGCGAGCGGGGCTGTATTCAAGACAAATCGTAGAAGTTGAGACTTGGCTGTCGATGGGTCTCCCACCATGAGGATATTGATATCACCCCTTAAGTGCGTCCCGTTTTCCAGGTTCTTCTCCTCTCCACCGAGAAGCATCAGAAGAATTGCCTTCTTGATGAAACCGTGGCCGTAAATGCTGGGAGCAAGCGACTGGGAGAGCAAGTCTAGGAGGTTTTTCTTCTTAGCCACCTTGTTGATATTTCGGATGTCGGTGTCCGTAATTGTGGCCGTGGCGACGCCACCTCCTGATTTGGATGATAGGAGAACGATGTGGTTGGCGATAATGACTGTCTTGAACACGGCGCTGTTGTGGTTTGTATTTCTGTTACCGAGAGTCCTGTAGATACCAACAAGCTGCACACGATCACCGGGCTTCACCTTGTCGACTAGATCATCGTCGAGCAGTACATCGACACCGCGAGGCAACTGTCCTGCCGGTGCACGCTCCGGCATTTCTTGAATAGAAACACTTTGATGATCTCTGTAGGTGCTGAAGCCGTACTCTGTTGTTAAGGGGTTTCCCTCGTCGTCCTCTTGGGGGTAGGCGCTCGAAGTAGTGACCCCGTTTGTCATGGTTTGATCTTGATATTCCCGGAAATGGAATTTGTCCTTAGCCTCGTTGTAGTGGACACTCTTGACAATCTTCGGGCGGATGAGAGAGCACCTGGTGACAATACCCTCAAGCGAAACCATGCTGTTGAGGAGCTGAGAGGACAGTGTGCGGGGGTTGCAGGCATTCAGTCCAAAGCTGCCGGCCCAGGCGCAGTAGTATGATACATCATTTAGTTTCTCAGCATCGCCAGAATCCGGCAGAGTCTTGACGATTTGCTTCAGAGCATGGTTGAAAGCCAGAGTATAGTCGAATGGCTGCTCGAGGACTCCTTGGGCGAGCTCCTGATTGTGCGCACGAAGCTGGTCAAGATCCACGACGAGCCTTCTCTGTTTCTTCTGCAGCATCAAGATGATGGCCGACCTGTAACTACGGCCTTGCGAGTCATTTTCTTTGGCCAAGGGGTCAGCAAACAAGAAATAGCAATCCAAAATGAGAGGATGACGCACGAGGGTCTAGGAACTCTTGCGCCGCGCGAACGCGGTCCATGGCAGCTGCATCCTGCAGCATGAACGAGTCCATGTTGAATGCTGTCGGTCAAAGGCTTGGAAGTGGGGAAAACGGTAGAACGGAGTAAGAAGAAGGGTATCAGAAGGGCTAAGGACCGATGTGCTCGGAAACAACTGCGGAGTTTGCGCAAGAGGAATGAGGAAGGTTATCCAGTTCACTGCAATCGTAGATGGGTTTGAATGGGAAAATAGGAGGGGAGAAGGAAATACCTCGACAAACTAAATCGGCGAAAACGCGACCCCACGCAACCCCACGCGACTATGGACGCGTTAATGAACTGCACTAGTGGGTGACAAAGCCCGGGACTATTCCGTGGGTTTCGAACCCGGGTTTGCACTACTCCATAGCTTCACACTATAGCATACTACCAAGAGAAGTATAAAATATAAGATATAACTAATGTATTAATACTAAGTAGTATTAAGCAGTAGTTGAAGTAGTGTACTACTAAGAGTTTAGAGTATTTAACTATATATTTATTTAACTCTATAAGTCTTTAAAAAAACTATAGTAAAAAGTCTAAAAAACTTAAAACTATAATTAGCTATATTTATTTAATTAAAGTATATATATAAAGAGTAAAATAATAAGTCTAGAATACTTATTATAACTATACTATAAATATCTTAATTAAAAATAGTAGATAAACTATCTAGATATATACTTAGCCTAGTATATTAGAAGCTTAGGAGGACTAAGGACTACCCACAGATTAGGAGGTGAGCCTAACACGTCGGCATCCCGAAAACGGGTCCTTCCATTAGTCTCGTGTTCATTCGATGTACAACGGCGCCGTCTGCAGTAACACGCAAGCTATACTATTCCCCGTAGTGCCCCCTAAATCCGCAACACGGCAATATTGCGCTGTTCGCCCCAATGCTCACATTGCGCTTGCTGTTTGGCGCGAACGATAATCAACGATCGTTGGGCTCGTTGCAATTCCCAAAACGGCCCTGCCTAGGACTTCGACAACCAGCGCAGGCGAAGACACTGGGACAGTAATGCATGGGGACAGAACGGCTGGCCGTCATCCCCGCTAGCAGTTTTTGTTCGGCATGCCGAACTAAGGAGCCTGTGCTGGGCTCCGAACCGACGTTACCTTTACATTGCCCCATTGATACGCCTAGGCTCCATGATAGGTTGTGATGCGGCCAGGAGACATTCACGCACGGGTCTTCGGAGTTTCGCGAGACCGCCAGTCTCTACAGAGGGTGAGAATTGAACCAGCGTGTACCTTTATAAAAGGGCCCGGCACCCATAAACAAACAGAAAATAAGAGTAGACATCTAACGATGCCGTATACCATACAACGCACATCAGACACCGTACAGAGTTCCCCTATCACTTCTCTTGAACTGCCCTGCTCCTTCAAGCCAGATACCTGCTGATCTACGCGACATGGTTCTCAAGCCTTACGATTCCGCCGAATTGGCCGACGCCAGTAAGTCGGCAGTTCTCCATCGCAACTTGAAGGGTCATTTCCCTCGCGTTGTCGGGGGCGAGGGCCATTACTATGTTGTGGATGGCGGTAGAAAAGTATTGGATGCCTCTGGAGGCGCTGCTGTGGCATGTCTTGGCCATGGAAACAAGAGAGTGGCGGAGGCCGTAATCCGGCAGCTCAATAGTATCGCCTACAGCCCTTCAACGTTCTTCACTACGGCAGTATGTGAACAGCTGTGCAAGTTTCTTGTCAGTACCACGCAGGGCCACATGTCGCGGGCGTATCTGGTAAGCAGTGGTACGTACGCAGCCCACGCTGGCACCACCAAGAGTCTAGCTGTCTCGCTTCTTACACTCGAGCAGGTTCGGAAGCCATGGAAGCAGCAATGAAATTGGCAAGGCAGTACTTCTTAGAAAAGCGGCCATCCGAGCCTCAGAGACACCTCTTTCTTGCCCGGCAGAGATCCTATCATGGCACCACATTGGGTGCGCTGTCCATGGGCGGCCATGTCGCCCGTAGAGCCAACTTCACGCCCATGCTTCTCGACAACGTTGTCTCTCATGTCTCCCCATGCTTTGCCTACAGAGGGAAATCACACGAAGAATCAGACGAGTCCTACGTGGCAAGGCTCGCGAAAGAACTTGAGGAGGAGTTCACCAGGGTTGGACCTGAGAAGGTGTGCGCCTTTGTGGCCGAGCCTGTCGTTGGAGCGGTAAGAACAAGTCCCTGAAGTCACAAGTATCCATCTACAGTAACAACCCACTGTAGCTAACCTGTTCGCTGTGCATAGGCCATGGGGTGTGTTCCCGCTGTTCCCGGGTACTTCCAGGCGATGAAGTCGGTCTGTGATCGGTATGGCGCACTGCTCATTATGGATGAGGTCATGAGCGGCATGGGCCGCAGCGGAACACTGCATGCGTGGGAGGCTGAGGGTGTTGTCCCTGATATCCAAACCATCGGGAAGGGGCTGGCGGGAGGCTATCAGCCCATCGCAGGCGTCCTGGCAAACGAGAAAATATGCGGAGTCCTGGAGAGGGGAACCAGGTGAGTTGCTTCCCCTGGTGAGAGGGTGGGGTTGGCTGACAGGGGAAGCGTTTTCGTCCATGGACACACTTATCAAGGCCACACCGTTGCTTGTGCGGCAGCTCTGGAGGTTCAGCAGATCATCAAAGCGGATGGCCTTGTGCGAAACGTCCAAATAATGGGCCAGTTGCTCTCTGGGCTTTTGAAGGGCAGTCTAGGGAGTCATCAGTGTGTGGGCGACATTCGTGGTAGGGGTCTGTTCTGGGGCATTGAGTTCGTCCGTGACAAGAAGACCAAGGAGCCGTGGCCATCCGAGGCGCAAATTGCGGCGAGGATCAGTGACCTTGGCCTGACAGAAGCACATGGAATTGTAGTATACCCGGGTTCGGGAACCGTAGACGGCATCGTTGGCGACCACATCATCGTCGCTCCACCGTACACAGTCACGAGGGGCGACGTTGAGCTTATCGCCCTGGGGGTCACGAGACTTGTCGAGGACTTCTTTTCCAGGTTGGAATGGAAGGCAGGCGAATTGCGCAGATAGTAGAGTAGACCTACAATACAATACACCCCTTGCGAGGGAATATTCATAAGTATGGTACTACTTAAGTAGAAATTATAGGAGTACCTATTAGTAATAAAGAGGGCACTTAAAGATATATAAAAAAGGTTTAAATTATTCTTATATTATACTTATAAACTATTATATATTCTTAGTATCCTTAAGTAGCTACTTAACTATAGATGCGTTGCTAGTAGAGACCCTACTACTAAGGACCCCTCCCCCCTTACCCTAACTAACAGTCTATACATTATATATAGTAATAGTTACTACGTAAATTTATTTACTATAACATAAATACTATAAAAAATTAATAGAAGTATTTAATTAATTTTAACTATTAATTATACTATTAATACCTCTAAAACTACTAATACTATTTATACATCTTTACTGTCTTTTTAAACCTATTAAATTTAATCTAAACCGTTCCTTTACTTCTCTTAACTATTATATCCCTCTATAACTAACGCACTATTACTATATTACTATAACTAGTTTAACTACTTAGCCTTACTATTATTAGTATCTATTTTAATAGTATTAACCATACTAAATATACTAATATTAGTTGCTTAAAATTCTATAGCTTTAGTAACTATATTTTTTATTTAGTTAAAGTATTTATAACAGTTATTAAACTTAATAACCTTTAAAGTACTATTTATATATCTATAGTAGTTAACTATAGTAGTATTTATAGCTATACTATTATTACTTATTTAATAGTATATAAAGTTAAATATTGTAATGCGCACTCTATTTATATATAGGTAGAATTTCTAGTTTTTAATTAAATTAAGCTAATTTAAGCAACCCCCTTTAGGGTAACTAACGGCCCACGGGCCACGTGCTTTAGGGAATAGCTGTCCAGCCACCCACCTTATTAATCTTTTTATCGTTAGTTAGTAAATAGTATATAAATTCACCTACTGTAACGCAGCTTCTATAGATTTAAAGTAATAGGTGTTTTTAATTAATTTCAAAGTAAACTACTAATTACGCCGTTAATACTACTAAAACCACTAACGCCTTCTGTACGCCTTCTATACGCCTAACTATTACTATCCCTTTAAACCCATTGAATCCAATCTAAACCGTCCCATTACTTCCCTTATAGGCCGCGCAGCTATAGCTAGTTTAGCCGCTCCCTACTATTGTTAGTATTTATTTTAATATTTATACAGGCCTTACTAAATATACTAATATTAGCTATTTAAACTAACAAGACTCTAGTAGCTGCGTCCTTTAACTAGTTAAAGTATTTATAGTTAGCTTTAAACTATAAAATACTTAAAAAAGTTCTATTTATTAATCTAGTTATTATTATATTTATATAAAACTAATTACTAATAGTTTAATAGTAGTAAATTCTAGTAATAGTAAGCTTCTTTTTCTCTTTATTAAAAAATATATACTAGTTATAAATTAAGTTAATTTTATTAACCCCCTTAGCTATAAAGTACTTATTACTAGTTTTATAGCTAATTAATAACTATAAAGTTATATAATAGTTATTATCCTAGGAGTAGGGGCTAGTAGTAAGTAACTTTTTATTAAATATTATAGTAAGTAGTTTATTTAATAGAGTACTTTTAGATTATTATTATATATATATAGAAGACGGGAGGAATTAATAAAGGCCTTGCTTATAGTAGTAGTGCCTTTTTCTTTAATTATAAACGCCACTAGAGCTCGTTAGGCCCTATAGTACGTTATAGTGCTGTGATATAGTGTGATCTAGCTAAAAGTTCGCACAAGTAAAGGTTTGTTTCGATATATTTAGCACCGCCTATTAGTAATAGTATTGTTATTATTGCTATAAAAAGAGTAGGTAAGCGGAATCGTTAAGGTACGTACGCCCTACTAAACTGTGCTTAAAACCACTTAAGCTGGAGGGGGTTAAAGCTACTAGATATACCCTATTAGATACTTTTATTTAATTATACTATTTAATAATACATAGCTATAATATATTCTTTTTAAAACCCCTTATAGAAATGTCTGTATAAGATACTATATATAAATATAAAAAGCTAATTTAAGCTATATAAAATAATAAGTTATATAAACTATTTATAGTTATTTAAAATAATTAATACTATTAATATATTAATAAACTTTAAATATAGCTAGAAACTAATAGAAATAAAGTTAAGTATTTTAAATATAATGTATTTAGTATCTTTACTTTAAAGAATTATTAAATTATTAGTTTATATAGGGTAAATAGATAGTAATTAATTATGAAATATAGGGGTTAGTAATTAAAATTAAAAATAGATATATTTAAAGCCCTTTTAGTAAAAAGCTTAAAATACTTATATAACAGTAGAGCTAGGTCTATACTCTACTATATAGCTATTAGCTACGGGTAGCTAACTCTAATATAGTTATTTCTATATTAATAGTTCTTTTTTATAGCCTAAGGTTCTAATTATAAGTACTTTAAGTATCTATCTTTTTAAAATAAAGGTTTATTAAAAAGGCCTAAAAATAGTATATTTAAGTTCTTTTAATTAATCCCTTTTTTAACTAGTCTTTTTAGAGCTAAGTAGCCTTATTTCTAATAAAGCTATAGACTCTAGCTAGGGGTTTAGCTATAGTTATATAGACTACTATTTCTTTATATTTCTTAGTACTTTTAGCCCTCTTATTAAATCTATAGATCTTTTTTATTTAAATACTTTTTTTTTATTTTTCTTTTATTACTTAGTCTTTTATTTTAATTATAGCTTTCTTTATTAAAATAAAGCCCTTAAGGGTATAATTTAGTTTTGTTTTTATAAAGCTACTAGTAATATTACTATTTATAGTAATTTATTATGTTTTTAGAGCTTTTAGTACTTATAAAATTATTATAATACTATAATACTTATTATTAAGCGTTTTTTTAGTAGTACTTAGTTTAATAAAGTACTTATAAAGTAAATAAAAGTTAGTATAAATAATAAATAGAATTAGGGGAAGGTGAAATAATTTATAATAAGCTTAAGGGTAGTTATAATAGTATAAGCTATATATAGTGACGAGAAGAGGCTTAAAAGACGGTTTAAAGAGGTTGTATTATAAGAAGGACTCTTTTATAAAGAGTCCTAGTACTTAAGATTGATATATATATATATTAAGAACCCTAGTAGAGACGTTTTAGCTATAAGAGGCTTAATAGTACCTTACTATATACCCCTCTAGCTTTAAGTAAAAGCTAAAAGCTAAATATTTACTTTAATTATATAAGAAATAAGTACTTTAAAAAGGCTCCTTTAAATATCTTTATTACTAAATAAATTATATATATAGTAAAGTAGCTTATAGTTACTTAGCTATATATATCCCTATAACTTCTAACTAACTATACTTAATTTAGTCCTTATAGTTAATTATTTTATAGCTTACTACTTCTACACTTTAACTATTACTTTTTTAAACTCTAAATACTTTAACTAATAACTCTATAGCCCCTAGTAAGTTATTACTATATTTAGTATAATAGCTAGTTATTTTATAGACTATCTAGAGCGTTTTAGAATTTATTTAGCTAATAATATCCCCTAGTACTTTTAGTTTATTTAAAGCGTTATTCTCTATAGCTCTAAAGTCTCTTTATACTATTTAACCTATTTCTATAAGAGCTACATAGAGGTTACTATACTTTAGAGTTCTTAGATATTCTAGAATCTCCACTTTCTTTTTTACTATTAGGAGTAGTACTTTATAAAACTTATAGGTACCCTTAATAACTACTTTAAATAATTTATATTATATAAACTACTATTTATAAAAGCGCCTATATAGGTACTTTTTAGTTTAATTTTTAGGCTACTAATAAGGGGTCCCCCAGCTATACTAAGGGCCTTAGGTAGTAGAGTTTTTACTTTAAGCTACTAATACTAAAGGGACTTTATTTATATAGCTAGTAAGGGTTATAAATACCCCCTTAAAGTTACTTAATAAAACGTTCCCTTAGCCTTTTACTATTATTATATTATAGTAAATAATTACTTGTGTTTTTTTATAGTGTCTAGTGTGGATATTTTAATGAGGGGTTCTAAAAAGAATGTATTATAGCTATGTATTTTTAAGTAGTATAATTGAATAGAAGTATCTAATAGGGTATATCTAGTAGCTTTAACCCCCTCTAGCTCTACCTTAACGATTCCGCTTACCTACTCTTTTTATAGTAATAACGATAATACTATTACTAATAGGCGGCGCTAAATATATTAAAACAAACCTTTACTTATACAAACCTTTAGCTGGATCACGCGTAGGGCCTAACAAGCCCTAGTAGCATTTACTATTAAAAAAAAAGGCACTACTGCTATAAGCAAAGCCTTTATTAATTCCTCCGTCTTCTATATATACAAATAATAACCCTTAAAGCTAAAAGTACCCTATTAAATAAACTACTTACTATAATATCTAGAAAAAAAATCCCCACTCTATTTACTTAGTACTAAAATATATACTAAAACGTAACTCTATAAATATTAACTAGTTATATAAGCTATAATAAGTACTTTATAACTAAGGGGGTTAATATAATTAATTTAACTTATAACTAATAAGAATTCTCTAATAATAACAAAGTAAAGCTTATTATTACTAGAATCTACTACTATAAAACTACTAGTAATAACTATAACGCCCGGATAACTATAAATAACTTATACTAGGGGAATTAAGTTAATATAAAAACCCTAAATACTAAAAATAACTATAAGTACTTTAATTAGTTAAAGAACGTAGTTACTAGAGTTTTATTAGTTTAAATAGTTATTAATATTAATATATTTAATAAAGTTAATAATATTAAGATAAATACTAATAATAGTAAAGAGTAACTAAACTAGCTGTAGCTACGCGGCCTATAACAATAGCGCGTTAGTCGTAGAGGAATATAACGGCTAAGGGAAGGGACGGTTTAGTTTAAATTAGATTTAATAGGTTTAGAGGGACGGTAGAAGGCGTTAGTGGTTTTAGTAGTATTAATGGTGTTAATGGTGTAATTAGTAGTTAAAATTAATTAAAAACACCTATTACTTTAAATCCGTAGAAGCTGCGTTGCAGTAAGTAAATTTAAGTACTGTGATAAAAAAAATTGACGAGGTAGGTGGCTAAACGGCTATTCCCTAGAGCACGTGGCCCGTAGGCCGTTAGTCACCCTAGAGGGGGTAGTAAATAATTACTATAAAAGTCCTTTTATACTTTTTAAGTATATATATATATATATATACTTAAAGTTACTTATTTCTATAGCTATAATAAGTATTTAGAGTTTTATTTATACTTATAATAGTATAAACTATATTTATATAACTATTAAGAAGTCTTTTAAGTTAATTAGTAGTATTTGTGTTTTTTTGTGGTGTCTAGTGCGGACATTTCAATAAGGGGTTCTAAAAAGAATGCATCATGGCCATGCATTTTCAAGTAGTGTAATTAAATAGAAGTATCTAATAGGGTGTATCCAGTAGCTTTAACCCCCTCCAGCTCTACCAAGTGGTCTCGAGCAGAGCTCGGCAGGGCGTACGTACCTTAACGATTCCACTTACCTGCTCTTCTAGCGATAACGACGATGCCATCACCGATAGGCGGCGCTAAACAGCGCGACTGACATGTCGAAATAAACCTTCGCTTGTGCGAACCTTCGGCCGGATCACACTGTGGGCGCCGTGACGTACCGTAGGGCCTGACGAGCCCTAGTGGCGTTCACCATCGAAGAAAAAGGCACTGCTGCGAGCGAAGCCTTCGTCGATTCCTCCGTCTTCTACACACACAAACAACCCAGAAGTTAATTAGTAGTATAACTTTAGATACTTAGTATACTTTAGTATATAAAAAGGCTTTTTTTTTATTTTATATACTATATCTTAGAGTCTTAATTACTATACTAAGGGCTTTTAAAAACCCTAATATACTTTTTTTTAATAATTATAAATATACTATACTTTATAGGAGTAAAAAAGCGTTTTAAAAACTAAATTAATACTTAAAAACTAATCTACTTTTTAGCTATAAGTTTATTTTATACTACTTTTATTAATCCCTTATTAACTATTCTTATTATCTATATCTATATAGTAAAATATTCTTATAAAATAATCTAATAGTCTATGGTCTTCTACTAGTAGTATTTTAGAGTATTGTTATAGTACTACTAAACTTTAGAATTATTCTCATATAAATCTACTTACTACTATAGTTTAGGGTTATTTATAGTAGTAATAAACTCTTTATTTAGTGTTTTTTTATAGTAGCGGGCAGCCTATACTTAGTATTACTATTTATATACTACTTAGTTAAATGTATTTTTTACTTTAATAGCCTTTTAAAGTATTAAAGTTAGTAGGTCTTTTTAAAAAACGTTAGGGGTATTAAGTACTTTAGGATTAATATATTCCTAAACTTTTTACTAATAAGTTTTAAAAGTAAGCTATATATTTTAAATTTATGTTTTTTCTTAAGTAGTTATTTCGTCTATATATTTCTATAAGTTATTCTAAAAAGAATACACTATAGCTATATATTATTAAGTAGTGTAATTAAATAAAAGTATTTAATAGGGTGTATCTAGTAACTTTAACCCCCTTTAGCTCTACTAAGTAGTCTCGAGTAGAGCTTAGTAGGGTATATGTACTTTAATATATTTTAAATAAATTAGTTTTATAACTCTTTAAACTAAATATTTATTATGTAAGTTAATACTATTATTAAATAAATATAAATATACTTTATAATAAGCTTTTTAATAGTTTATAGTAGCTAGAGTAAAAAGAAAAAGAGCTAGGCTTATAACTATAGTAATAAAAAGAGACTTAAAAGGTAGTTTAAAGTAGTTATATTATAAAAGGGACCCTTTTATAAAGAGTCCTAGTACTTATAATTTATATATATATATATTAAGGACCCTAGTAGAAACATCCTAACTATAAAAGGGTTAATAGTGCCTTACTATATACTATTAATACTAGTAGTTATAGTATAGATTTTTAAAGCTAAAATGTTTTATATAACTTATTTACTTTTTATTAAACTATAATTTATATTTTTTTTAAGTAGTTATTTTATTTAAATATTTTTATAAGTTATTCTAAAAAGAATATACTATAGCTATATATTATTAAATAGTATAATTAAATAAAAGTATCTAATAGAGTATATTTAGTAGCTTTAACCCCCTTTAACTTTACTAAGTAGTTTTAAGTAAAGCTTAGTAGGGTATATATACTTTAATACTTCTACTTACCTACTCTTTTAGTAATAATAATAATACTATTACTAATAAGTAGTAATATTAAAATAAACCTTTACTTATATAAACGTTTAGTTAAATTATAAGTACTATAATACACTATAGAGCTTAATAAGTCCTAGTAGTATTTACTATTAAAGAAAAAGGTACTACTATAAATAAAGCCTTTATTAATTCTTCTATCTTCTATATAACTATATATAATAATAATTTATAATAGTTAATAAAAAGCTACTTACTACTAGCCCCTACTCCTAGAATAATAACTATTATATAATCTTATAGTTATTAATTAACTATAAAACTAGTAATAAGTACTTTATAACTAAAGGGATTAGTACAATTAACTTAATTTAAAACTAGTATAAATTATTTAATAAGTAAAAAGTAAAGTTTACTATTACTAGAATTTACTACTATTAAACTATAAGTAATTAACTTAATACTTAATAAATAATACTTAAACTAAATACTAAGTTTAATAGAACTATATATATCTTATAAACTAAAGCTAACTATAAATACTTTAACTAACTAAAGAACGTAGTTACTAAATCTATAGTACCCTAAGTAGTTACTTTAATATTAGTATATTTAGTAAAGCTAATAATATTAAAATAGATACTAATAATAGTAGGACTAAGTAGTTAAACTAGCTATAGCTATAGAGTCTATAAAGGAAATAATAAAATAGTTTAATTTAGATTTAATAGATTTAAAGGGATAGTAATAGTTAAGTATATAGGAAGTATATACCCCCTCTAGAGTAACTAACGGCCCACGGGCTATGTACTCTAGGGAATAGCTATTTAGCCACCTACTTTATTAATCTTTTTTATTATTAGTTATAATAAACAGCACTTAAATATAATTACTATAACGCAGCTTCTATGGATTTAAAGTAATAAGTATTTTTAATTAATTTTATAGACTACTAATTATACTATTAATACTATTAAAACTACTAATGCCTTTTATACACCTCCTATATACTTAACTATCTAAACTATCCCTCTAAACCTATTAAATTTAATTTAAACTAAATTAAACTATCCCTTTCCTTAACTATTAAATCCCTCTATAACTAACGCACTATTACTATACTATAACTAGTTAACTTAATTAAACTACTTTTCCTTATACTTATTAATAAATATCTTAATATATTACTAAGCCTTTTTAAATATACTAGTTTCTTAATTCTAAAGAATTTATAGTTATTATTACTACTTCTATTACTTATTTAAAGTAGTATTAATTATCTTTTAAAAATAGTAAGTCTAAAATTTAACTTAGTATTAAATTAACTAATAACTTTTATTTAATATTTCTTATTTAGTCCCTATTACTACTAGTTTAAAAAAAGTAAAAGCTAAAAATAATAATTTAAATCTTTATATTTAAAAGTTAAACTAGCTAGCTATACTGTGTTTAATAGTATTAATACTAAACTATATAGCTATATTACTAAACTACTTAATATTATTCTTAATTATAGTAACTAAGTTATAGTATTTAGTATTTAGTAACTAGAGGACTTTTATATTTATAGTAGTTTTTACTATTTTATTAGATTATTAAGTATAAATATAAAAGATAAAAGGAATTAATAAAGGGCTCACTTATAGTACCTTTTTCTTTAATTATAAACACTACTAGGGCTCGTTAGGCTATATATACTATATAATCTAACTAAAGGTTTATATAAGTAAAGGTTTATTTTAATATATTTAGTACTACCTATTAATAATAGTATTATTGTTATTACTATAAGAAGGGTAGGTAAGTAGAAGTATTAAGGTACGTACGCCCTACTAAGCTCTACTTAAAACTACTTAAGTTAGAGGGAGTTAAAGCTACTAAATACACTCTATTAAATACTTTTATTTAATTATACTATTTAGTAATATATAGCTATAGTATATTTTTATTAAAATAACTTATAGAAATGTCTAGACGAGACAATTACTTAAAAAAAACATAAAACTAATTAAATTAAATTTATAAATAGAGATATTCTTTTTTTTAATTAATATTTACTATAATATATAACTACTATAGCTATTATAACTACTATAGTCTTTATAGTTAATACTATATTAAAGGCTATAATTATATTAATTATATAAGTAGGCTATAGCTACGTTTATTATATTTAGCTATATTAAAAGTATAGCTATATAAAGCTCTTTTTATGCATTCTTTGCTGGATTTTTTTTTACTTTACTGCAAGCGGTATTGTAACTACAAAAACACATATATAAAGCTCTTTTTATACCTTTTTTTATACTATTATAATATATATAGTTATTATAGCTTTAAAGAGGTTAACTTATATTACTTTATAATAAATATATTTAGTGCTACCTGTTAGTAATAGTATTATTATTATTACTAGTACATCTACGTCTATATCTACTACTATAGCTACTACCACACTACACTTTATTATATAAAAGCAGATAGGCGGAAGTTATTATAAGTATAGTTATTACTTATAATAACTTTAGGTATTATAGTTACTAAAGGGAGTTAATATTAGTAACGTATCTTTTCTTTTAAATAACCTTTATCTATTACTTTATTAAATATATATATTTAACTAAAACGTATTTTTACTAAATCTTTTATTAAGAATACTCTTTACTTAGTAGATTTCTTTATTTACTTTACTATAAGTAGTACTATAAGTATATTAAATATATAAATAAACTATTATATTTTATTACTATTTATTAAATATTTATATAAAGTTATTTTTTTACTTATATATATATTTTTATAGTTATAATACTACTTATAGTAAAGTAAAAAAAGAAATCCACTAAGTAGAGAATATTTAAGTAAAAAATCTAATAAAGAATACATTTAGACTAATATATATATTTAATAAGTTAATAAGTAAAGGTTATTTAAAAAGAAAAGTAAATACGTTATTAATATTAACCCCCTTTAGTAACTATAATACCTAAAGTTATTATAATAACTTCTACCTACTTACTTTTATACTACAAAGCGCAGCGCAGTAGTAGTAGTAATAACAATAATACTATTACTAATAGGCGGTAATGTTAAAATAAACCTTTACTTATATAAACCTTTAGTTAGAATACACTATACGTAGAGCCTAATAAGCCCTAGTAGCGTTTATAATTAAAGAAAAAGCCACTACTACTATAAGTAAGGCCTTTGTTAATTCCTCCTATCTTTTATATTTATATTTAATAATTCTTTAAAAGCTAAAATACTAAACTTACTAATAATAAGTTTAATATAGCTTAATAACTATACAATACCTAAGTACTTTAGTCTCTTAGCTATAGTCTATAAAGACTTATTTAGAGCTAGTTAGGCTATTAAAGCTATAGGTCTTAATGGTCTTAATAGTAGTACTAGCTTTATAGACCTTCTACCTAAAACGTAAGTAGCTATTACTATATTTAAACACTACCTACTACTAAAAAACAGCCTAGACCTATAAATTAAAACTATATATAATCTTTTATATAACCTCTTTATTAATAAGTCTATTAAAATAGTTAAAGTATAAGCGCGTTACTTAAGAGCCCTAGTTTAGTATAGTAGTGTAATAAACGTAATTACTATAGTTATTAAGGCCCTTAATAGTATAAAAAAAGCTAGAAATTAGTATATAGCTTAAGGCTTAAATATTAAGATATATACTAATAAAAATAGAGCAGATTCTTTAAGTAAAGTTAACTAATTATAGTAATATAGCCTATAATAACGGTATATTAGTTATAAAAGAGGTTAATATTTAAGAAAAGTAAAGGGGCGGTTTAAATTAGATTTAATAGGTTTAGAGAAATAGTAATAGTTAGGCGTAGGGGTATATAGAGGTGTATAAATAGTATTAGCAGTTTTAGTAGTATTAGTAGTATAATTGATAGTCTACTTTAAAATTAATTAAATACTACTATTACTTTAAATCTATAGAAGCTGCGTTACAGTAGGTAAATTCGCGTACTAATAACAATAAAAGTCAATTTTTTTTACTTATAATCTTTTATATTACTATTACTATTAATATTAATAACTTTACCTTTATTTTATACTATAACTACTTTTATAAAAACAAAACACTATATAGTTTTAGTATTATATTAACTTATAAAAACTACTTATATTTTACTTTAAAGTATATTTTATATAACTATAAAACTTATTATATAAATAAAGCTAGTTATTTAAAATATTAAAAAGTATCTATTCTTCTATATATAAATATTAAATACTTATATAGTAATTACTATTCTAATAGTGCTTTTTACTTAGTCGCCTTACTAGACGAGTACTAAATACTCAGACGACTCTCCGTTTTTCAAAGGCTGTACCCCGTTTTAGAAGAAACCCTTTCTTTTCATCTAATCCCCCGTCTGGTCTCAGAGAACCCACTCTAGACACCCTGCCCACTGGTTCAACCCATGTCTGTATCTAACCCCATGCTCCGCTGACTTGATCCGAAGTGATCTCCTCAATTCTGACAACGCCGATACCAACCAGGCCTCTCTCTCTCTCTCTCTCTCCATGGTAGCAAAAGGGTTGGCTGCAGTGACCATCGTACATCATTGCCTCTCAACACAATACCGCTAAAGTTGCGACAACCGTGACGTCCGTCCTCACCTTGCGTCACGGACGCCCATCATGTCTATTGGGCCCACGGCCAGCCGCCATGCCGCCGACGAGGAGGCTCGCGCCGAGGTCGACGTTCTTAACTCGCGACTGGAAAAGACCTCACAATTGACCAAGAAGATACAGGCATGTATGGGGAGGCTAGAAGCCACGGGGAAGAGCGTACGCGAAGTTGCGGGTCCCTTGAGTGGCGAGACGAAAAAGCTCCAGCTTTTAGGCAACAGTAGGTAACTATAGCTATTCTCTCCCTGCTCGCCCAAAGACGGCGACACACACAAACCATCCCGCGAAAATTCGACCAGAAGTAGCTTACTTGGGTCCCGCAAACAGACATAGACGCCGTTCTCGCCGCCATTGAGCGACTTCACCAACCCGCCGATAGCAAGAACGATGAGGAGCAAATCATCCGCGCAGGCCCAGATAAGGCTGGCTTGTCCAATTACCTCGCCTCTATCAAGCGACTCACCAAGTCCCTTGCCGAAATGCAAGCATCCAACTTGCGTGCGAATCAGCATACTATGACGGAGCTTGCCCGGCTCGTGAAGTCAGGGAACTCCCAGCTCGAGGGTCATTTTGACAAGCTGCTTCGAGGCGAAACTCCGCGATCAGTGGAACCGCTCCATTACATCACAAAAGACGTGCCTTTTCCGGTTCTCTCTCAAGATAAGGTCACACGTCTGGGGCTCGTGAGCTCGTACATTGCGAGCAATCACCGGCAGAACGGCGGCGCTGCGTCACCGCAAGACTCATCCACAGCCAAAATATACGCCGAAATACGTGGCCCATACTTGTCGTCTACGTTGGCCAACCTAGCTGCCGCCAGTGTGAACACGACGAAAAAAAAGAACCCGGACGCCATTTACCGCGTTGGCACCAACGGCATCGGCACCTACGCCCAGGCCATGGAGGGATTATTTCTGGCTGAGTACGACAACATTTGCAGTATATTCACCCGTGAAGATTGGGGTCCCCTCTTCCAGGCTACATGCCAGGCCGCACTAGCAGAGCTTGCCCGCACCCTGCGAGAGCTGAACAGCCACATTAAAGCCCACCTAAACACCGACTGCTACCTCGCCTACGAAATCACAGAAATCATGTCCGGTCTCTCCAGCAACTTGGAAACGCGTACGGGTGAGCTTAAGTCGTCACTCGCTGCTGCTCTGCGCCCAGTGCGTGAGACGGCCAAAGTCTCTCTGGGGGAGCTGTTGGATGATACGCGGCGGAGGGTTGCCGCCATGCAATCACTGCCCCAGGATGGGGCGCCGGTTCCAGTTGTGTCCGAAACGATGCAACGCCTACAGACCATGGTTGAGTTCTTACGACCAATCTCAAGCATCATGTTCTCATTGGGAGATGGGGGCTGGAAAACCAATGCTGCAGCCGACAGCCGGTCCGCCGACGCGATTCCGAGCCTAGCTTCGTTTGATATCGGCGCCGACGGAAAAGAAATATTCGCGCACTATTGCGCTGATACTGTGGACATGTTGCTGCTCTCACTAGATCAGAAGGCCAAGATGGTCTTGAAAGGTGGACGGGCCGTGATTGGTGTCTTCCTTGCCAACAGCGTCGTCATTATCGAGCGAATGATTCGCGATTCGGACCTCGCACCTCTGCTTGAACAGCGTATGGGGATGCTAGACCAGTGGCGCAAGAAGGCGACCGCCATGTATACGATGGACTGCAAGGAAGTCTCGGCGCATCTGTTTGATGTCATTCACACCAGCAAGCAGCGGCCCACATCAGGCCAGGCGGATTCCGCCTCCATTCTCAAGGGCCTCAGCAGCAGAGACAAGGACAACATCAAAGGTAAGTTTCAGGCTTTCAATGCCTCGTTCGATGAGATGGTCACCCGCCACAAGACATATAGCATGGAGAGGGAAGTGCGGCAAATGTTTGCCCGGGATATTCAACAGATGCTCGAGCCTCTTTACAACCGTTTCTGGGACCGGTATCACGAAGTCGACAAAGGCAAGGGGAAACACGTCAAGTATGACAAGGCCAGCATTGCTGCCGTATTCATGACTCTCTACTAGAGAACCCATAATTGCGCGGGAACGCTACGTTGGAGTGCCCATCTGCATTTTGTAACTTCGGCGAGGCGTTGCGGGTGCGGGTATGAATGCCTCCTTTCCTATATTCTTTCACGAGATATGGCGTCAACTTCGCGCATGATAAGACCAATTAAGAGCAGAATTCACGATGCTCTTCACGAACCCTGACCGCACAGCTTTCCTCCTCAGTCCTCAGCTTTCCTGAAGAGCAGGTCGATGCGCTGGGACCTATGCCAGACTATCAAGCCATCACTCTGGCGCTTGAACCAGAGAATTCTATGCTGAGGAATAAATTCCTCGTCAGTCTGTTCGCTCTTCCAGGCAGAAAGGGCCTTTTCTTGTGGCCCCAGGAAGCGGTCCTCGTAGCCAATAAGAAAATCGCTGCTGTCGATGTGCGGATCCCATCGTAGTCGATTGAGCACATCCAGGGCCGTTCGGAACTTGCCTGCTCTTTCCGGGTTGGAGACGACCGTGGGGCGCAGTCGTTTTGCCTTCGCCTTCGCCTTGACGTTTCTTTCGGCCGATAGCTGCGGCGCGCCATCTTGTTCCTCTTCCTCATCATCCGTGTCGGACTCGTCATCGCCATCCATGTACACGCCCCATTCTCGGTTGTCAAGCTTCAAATCACCCAGGTCACCTGCCTTAACAACGAGCGCGCTGAACCAAGACGTGCTTGGGTCGTAGTATTGCTCATCGCCGTGGATATGCTGTTCGAACTGTTGCAGCGCAGCACGCAGGTTACTTTGAACTGTCTCCAGTTCATCTCTTGTCGGCTTCTCTTCCGACCCTGTCATCAATTTCAAGCCGATGAGATATGAGCCTTGATAATCTGTCTGCTGAGCCTCGAGATCTTGGGAAGCCGTTTCGACAAACCGTGCCGGCCAGATCCTCGCAGCGAGGCCAGGCACCCTCCTATGAATGTCTAGGTGAACCCACGTCAGAATATTTGCCATTGTGGGTTACTAGGGGCGTCTTACCGACAAGGAGGGAGGCACAGCGGGACTCCAGCCAGCCAACAAGTCGAATTCCTCCTTCGAGTGACACTCCCCAGTAGTGAATGCGTAAGTTGATGTACGTGGGGAAGGAGGTGAGGAAGGCTGCCGCTGCTGCAGGCATAAAGTCGCTGGAATCTGTAGTTGGCGTCGGCAGTAATGATTCCCATGTTGCCCCTGCTTCCTGAAGTCGAGCATTGGCCAGACTGAACTCTTTCGAGATGATCTCCACAGTCGGGACAGATGCGGCGAGAGCGGTGTTAAGTGTCGGGGAATGCCAACCAAGAAGGCACATGGCTTCTCTCGGAGTCCGACGATATCTCAGTTGCCTGTGGAAGAACGGGTCGAATATGATATCGTTCTTCCAGTCAACCTGGGAATAGTGGTGGAAGAAGGTGGTGACTATGTCGGTGGCCGAGACTACACCGCCATCGTGCAGGAGCATTTTGCACAGTCTTGCAAGCATGACCGACAAGTGGATGCCCCCGAGATATCCGAACCTGGCCGCATAGATGCCGCGCGACTTGGCCCATGTCTTGATTACTCGATAGCAAAATCGAAATTGAGCAAGATCGGGAACAGACCGTTGTAGATAGAACAAGTCCCTTGCTGGCTTCAACTTCAACAGAGTCTGGGTAGGCAGGCTGAATGCCGGGTCTGAGGGAGGACGCTTCATCAGGTCAGGCCATAGAGAAGCCACGTCTGCTGCCTGGCAATACTGTAGGTCGCACTTCAATCCGAGGACCTCTACCTCAAGCATCGTGCCTGTCCTGGCTTTAACTTTCCGCATAACTCGAATCCCGGAGCCGGCCGCCTTCCTCAATCGTTGTCTAGCGAGGGTGAAAAATACTCTAGAGCTGATGGATCCAATGCAGAGACAGTCCATGTCGGATGACTTGGACCATACGCCAAGACCGTATGAGCCGACGGGGACCACCACAATGACGGGCCTGCCGCGTGTGTGCTCCGGATTTGACGGGTCGTTTTCCAGGATAACTTTCCGGAGCAACTCCAAAGCGTGTCTGCGATCGTCCTCTTCTGCATCGGTTGGTATGACATCGAGTCGTCCAAGACATCGTTTCAGGGTCGTAATATCTGCCAGATGATTCAATGCTTGCTTGAACTGAACTGGGACAACATCGGGACCAGTGCCGCTGTCTTTAAGTGCGGAGCGCTGCAAGAGACTGCGAATGCCCCAATGATCGCTTGCATATATGGTATCTCCTGCTGTTTCGCCCTCGCCGGTGATGAAGCCGAATTTGTTGAAACGTGAAATCTGTAGGGGACCTCCACTCTTAATTAACATGCGGTCGTATCGCTGCGGCCGGTTGTTGAGACCACTTCCGACCGTCTTGGCTGCATTCGGATTCTCCATGGGGTCGAAAGTTGCGCCTTGCTCGCCTTCAAAGACATCATTGACGTCTCTCCTGATACTATCACTTACCCCGGCTTCAACACGGGAAACCATCCACACATCGAGGAGACCGGCGTCCGCTAGTGTCGTCTCGATACCACGCAGGATATCCTTCGTCTGCGCCGTGATGGCACCCCGCTTCACTGATGCATCGATAGTGTATGCAGACGTAGTGATGTTGAAGTCTCCTACAATGACCCACTGATTTGTGGCATAATTGTCTTTCAAGTGACCGAGAATACGTTGGAGTTCCCTGAGTGGTTTGATGTATCAGCCTATGGCATCGGATTCCAAAGTAGTCGCCCCGTTTCAACCATGGTTGTGGACGTTACCTTTCCTTGGCAACAACGGCGCCGTCGGTCAAGCCTCTAGTGAGGTGACATGTCGCGATAACTAGGGGCAGGCTCGGCTCCCCTGTCTCACAATTCCCGAGGGTTTCGAACTCTAGAACGCAAGATCCTTTGTGCTGCCGTCCCGAAGGCAGATACTCCCACTTGAAGGGATATCTACTGAGAACCACACTGTTGAGTATGTTGGGTAGAGGGCCAGCGTTAGGATCTTCCGGAGGTCCTTCGCTCACGTAGTGGTAGAGTTCCACGATGCGCTCGTCCGCGAGCAAAAACAGGAGAAAATCATCCGTGACCTCCTGGAGGACCACAACGTCTGCGAGAGCGTTTCCCGAGAGGAGATTCTCCAAGATCAAGGGGTATCTAGCGTGAGAGGGCGGGTGACTGAACTCTGCAAGTACATTCCAACTGGCAATTACAACATTCTCTGGCGGGTTTGTCTGTGGTGGCGGCGATACCCCGGTAAAATCAACTGGACACCATCTGAGGCTCTGCTCGGAGAAGTGCCATGTCCGCTGCATGATGGGACCTGAAAGAATATGTCGGCCAGGGACTGGAGAGGGCTTTGACATGGCCAGTGACCGTGAGATGAGGTCGATCAGACCCCATTGCCGCATCTGCCCTGACGGGGATCGGACAAGAATGACCAGCTGGCTGGCCTCCCAGGAGATGGGTGGTAGACGACGGAGCTTTCCAAGCATGAACTCGAGTCTGGGCGAGGGAGCCGTGTCTTCACATTGGGCCATTGTCATATGCATGTTGAAAGACCCCGGTCGAGTTTGGCCAACGGCTTTAAGAATGAGGTCGCGTAACGCCACCAACCGGGAGAGCCTATTTTCGTCATCATCGCATAGATAGACGGTGCTACCGTTTCTATGCGGGAAGACACCTGTTGAATCCAGGCAGATGGGAAGAACAGCTGGAAAGTGGCTAGGATTGCAGGCTTCGAGACTCGATACCACAGCGCGGCAGGCCCGCTGCAGGTCTTCGCTGTCTGACGATTTGACAAAGGGGTAGATGAGGTTGATATGGGGCGGCCACTTAGGATAGGCTTTGTCGTTGTCGAGCCTTAGTCGTTCTATCAAGGGCCACTGCTCTCTAGGTGGAATGAGGCAGAGGGCTGTATCGTGGGATGTCGAGGTCTCCATCGTTTGCTGTTCCTGTTGTTGTTGTTGTTGTTGTTGTTGTTGTTGTTGTGGGTTTTTAGTTCTACCAAAGCCACGAACATGTAAATGAAGTAGGTCGAGTGTGCGTGCGATGTCGAGTCCTTCGCGATTGTGCCCCGTGGTGATAACCAAGTGCAAGCGGTGAAGGCAGATTTACCGGGTCTTAAGTAGCTAGGTGAGCGAATCAGACATGCCTCCCCTGCCTTCTGCCCAACCCATGGATCGTCAAAAAAGACGAGAAAGATGCTGGCGCCGGAGACACGAAAGAATGGAGCCGCCTGGCCGTATGTGTCAGACGGACGGGCACCACAAAACGAGATTCGCCGGGTGAGTCACTGGGTTGTGTGTCATGTACCGCAGAATAAATAGGCACCTAATACTACAACGAACATCTTCTTAGTGGCTTAGTGGAGGTAGTTGCCCGCTGCACGGACTGCGTGTCTAGTATGGAGGGTGAGGTGTGCACCTACCACAGGCTAGCTAGCCCCTTCTCGGTATATACCCGGGCAAGGTAGGTATCACAATTCACATCAGCAGCTCAATTCACATCAGCAGCTCTGGCGATGAGACTGGAGAAAAACAGTTACCAGGACCTTTCCCTCGCTAGGTAGTATGATTCACAAAGCACTGCACAATGCCTGCACTTGATGCCGTTCTTCAATGTTGCAATAGTCCCGTCAGATTACTGCACGGGCACATATATACTTATGCTTGTGTGAGAACACTTCTTCAGACTTGTGATGGGGAGTAAAAGCTAATCCGCCTCAAGTACTTAATGTGAATAACGGTAGACAGTTTGTTTGCACTAACAAAGTCAGGCTAGAACGAGAAAATTTCTGCCCCAGCGACATTTCGCCCCGGGTGCAAACGCCGTCCCATGTGCTGCTGGATCTGCCCTTGCTAAAAACATCTATGGCCACATTGGGGGATCGCCAAACGCCAAACGAGTACAGTGTGTGACGTCATACCATCACACGAGAATCGGGTTGCACGCCCCGAGAGGAAAGGGAAGTCGCCTCATACCAACTCAAAACCCTCGTCCTCGGCAGTGAGCACATAATCCCGACGGAGGTTTTGGCGAGCCTCACGGCCCTTGAGGATCTGACCATTCTCATTGAGAATCTCGTATTCTTTCTCGACCATGCGCTCCGTCTCTCGCCCAGTAGCCTTTTTGATGAACACGTCCAAGGATAGCGGTCGATAGGGACTCTCAGCCAAATCAAAGCTGTACTTCCAATCTTCCGAGGCGGTGAAGTTTCTCCAGCTACCGTGTGACGGTGCCAGATCCATGAGCGAGTGGCTGAGGGGGTCCTTAATCTGCTCTTTGGCCTGCATGGCTGACTGCAGGCGACCCCGAGGCAGCTCCCAGTGGGACCGAAACTTCGTTATGTTGTGCTGGGTTTTCTTATAGTGAGAGCTACAAAGTATGCATCAGAAAACATGCCATGAACGAGACGAGACGACGTTGGGCGTTCGAGAGTCGGTATACGTACGATTCACTGTTCTTGCCCCTGGGGCGCGACTTGGCCCGCTGCTGTTCAGTTCCACCGACAGCCTCTAGGGAAGCCCAATCTAGGAGGCAACCCGCAGAAGGGCGGGCCCCGTTAGCCCACTTGGACTGCGAGTCCTTGTCTCTTTTGTAGTCTTGGTGTGCACTTCGAAGATCTCGTTCATACTGGGCTTGGGAATGACTTGGGGCGGTCATGGTATCCATGCTCACTCGTAAGGGTATTGCGGAAGAGGAAATAGACGTTTTGGTTGACAACCAGTATTGGCTGCAGCAAGGTTCTAGACAGGATCCGAGGTTTGTTGACCTTGGTTGTTGTGACTTGAGAATTTATATAGTTGTAGGTAGGTTCAAAGTTTCGCTCGAGGGTCAGGTTGTTGGTAACGGTGCGTGTCCAGGAAGGGAATGATGGGCGGGTAGGTGACAGATGGATATGTATATGTGTAGGTATATATATCTTAGGTATGGGGAGGAGTCAGAGGGGCTTGACCGAGAAAACCTGGGTTATGCCCGTTTCGGTCCGGAAGAAGGGGGCACCTTGAGGCACCTAGGTATCCAGGTAGGAAAGAGAGCGCCCGTAATAAGTGGTGTTGGGATGGAAGTGGCCGGGTGAGTCACGGGGGCCAGCTGAGGACTCAAGGATGGGTGGCGGATAGATACGAGCTCGGTAAGCAGTGAATAGTGGTACCTGTAGTGCAGAGGCGGTGCAAGTCGAGAGGGTGAAAGCCCGCACGGAATCAAAATGATGCTGTCGCGGGGAGGGGGTTTTCTCAAGGAAATATACCAGGGAGGTAGTCTTATCAAGTGCAGCACGAGAGACGGTCACGGTGACGCAAAAATTGGCCCAGGCTGAGGCTGTGAACCACCTACAGGTTCCCGTCTTATCTTGGGATTATCTCAGCCCGCCGGTTGGGGGAGGATGAGGTAGCCGATAAAATGCCCATGACAGTAGGTACCTGGCAACCTGGGTAGGTATCTATTACCCACAGGTGACATGGATAGGAACCCAGGTATGGAATAGGTACCTAGGTAGACGTCACCTCACGTGCAATGGAGACACAATGATAAAGCTCGGGGGGTGGCAGTGACGGCGCAGCCGTCGGAAAGGGAGGGGTGTACACTGTATGAAGCACCTCGGCAGATTCGGTGCACTTGGTATAGTGTAATACACCACCTACCATAGGTAGTAGGTGGGGTGGATGGAGGCCCACTGGCAGATAACGCTCCTCCATGCCTACCTACAGTCAGAGTCCAAAAGTCTAGGGCCACCCGCCCCACTAGACCTCAATACCTCACTTACACTACGCAGTTAACGGGAGATTAATTAACCAAAATTAATTACCTAGTAATTTATATAGTAGTAAATTAAAGAGCTAAATACAGCGGTTAAAACCGTGTATATAAACCCCTAACCCTTTATACATTAGCCTAACGTTTAGTAATACTCTTACACAAGCGCTAAATAAACAGTAAAGGGATTATCCACCACACAATCCTTAAACATCTCTTTAACTCTACAATATCTTCCTCACTACTACTAATATTATTAAAATAAAGGAACGTTTTATATAAAAAGCGCTTTAAATAGGCCTAAATGTACTTAATAGGGTTAAAATTAAGTAAATAAAGTAGTTAGTTAATTACACTAATTCCTTTTAAAAAGAGCTACTTTATTAAAGCTATAGTTTTATAAATAGAAGCGTTATTTTATTAGAAATACTTCGTTTTATTATATACAAAATTAAGGCCTTTTTTAAGGGCCTGTATATAACTTCTTATAAAGAATCCTTATTAAAGGGCAGTTTTATTTCTTTTTATAAAAATTAACTATAACCTACCCATCTTTTAAATAACTACCTAGTATATAATTATAACCTAAGGACGGCTATAAGGCTATAAGTTAATAAATTCCTTATCCTACTTCTTAAAAGGGTACTACTATACTTATACGTCCTTTTTATTAATAGTATTTTAAATTAAATACTTATTAAAATAAATAGTCTAAACGTTAACTTATACTACGCTATATTAAAAAAGCTATACCTTAATTAATTTATCTTCTTTACTCTACTAGAACTTTATAGTACTAAACCTTACTTACTTATCTTTTTTTCTTAAAATAATCCGCTTTACTACTTTTTATTTATAGTAGTACTAGGCCCTAAAAGTCCGTTATATAGTTATAACTAAAATATCTTTATTAATAACTCCTATAAGTACTTTAACTACTATACAAGGGTTCCTTTTAATTAAATAGTATATATACTTAATATTCCGCTCTAAGAGCTTTTTAGGACGTTCTTTTTAGAGCTATAATACAAATATTATAGTTAAAGTAAATTATTAAAGGGATAGCTATACTATATACTAAGAGACCCTAAATACAGCTGTAATAGTACGCTAACTTACGCTACTTATAACAGTAGCGCAAATCACTATACGTACCTCTAACTTAAGCTTATAGCCCTTTTATTAATTACTAGTAATTTAAGATCTAAATCGCTTTATTTTAACGTGTTTTAGGTATTAAGGTTATAGATAAAAAAAATAGGATTTATATAGTGGTAAGGGTAAAATTCGTGGTTAAGGCCATCAGGGTAGGGGTAGCCCCAAACTTTTGGACCCCGACTGTACCCATTAGCTGTATCACTGCTAGCACTACTATCTACAGCCTACAATCTACAACTACGTGGCGGGGTGCGTGACGGGACGTGATAAGAATCCAGGACACTACGAGGAGATACACCAGGTATTGACGGGATAACTGTGTACAAGTACCTAGACTGCCTAGTACCTACCTAGGTAGTGCAGAGTGCTCTCCAGCATCCTGCAGGCTGCAGCTGCACGGGCATCCTGTGGGCGAAGTTGCGGCATTCCCATGGGAACGGATACAGAATGGTGCATTTCACACTCGGTCCACTCGAAGGTCATCGAGGAGGCGGGTGGGGGAATCCATACATCTAATGTCACCTAGGTAGTCTACCTAATATCCGATGTTGTTATCAGTGCCATCATCTACCGAGGTAAGTAGCGAGGCGCTATGGAGTGTATGTACTTACCCTGTATTCTGAATGTATAAGCGTGCGACTTCGACCTTATAAATGCATTAAGCGGAACGGTACTACAGTAATAACGAATCTACGTTCTGGATTATTATACACCTCCACAGAAATGACAAACGTTAGCGTGGCAGGGGTCCCACTGTTACTACCCAATACTAAACAGTATATAACGGTAAACAGTAGGATCCTGACCGCGCTAACATTTATCATCCCTGTGGAGGTATATGGGTAAGTGCTTTTTTTAGGTAAAACTGGAGAAGGAAGAGGTTTCTACGTATAAAAACATTTAGGGATCATGTATAACTGTATCCAATCTATGCGCATGGGCCTTCAGGCGGGGTTTCCCGCGAAGCCTCGCGCGAGGACTCACTGATGACGCTGCGCATACCAAGCGAGGACTCACTGATGACGCTGCGCATACCAAAGTATGTGGATGCATGCAGGCATTCATCACCTGAGGAGACGGGCAAGGGCGGCCCCCTCTCTCGTTGTATTCTGGCTGTCAGCCTGTCAGTGATACCCTATAGTGGGGACAAGTTCGATTCTTGTCAGCGCTATTGGCTTCCCCTTTTGGCTTCGCTGTCAGCTGGCAGCTTTGCGGTCTTGCTGATGTTTGCATGGCTGGTCATCAGACCTGGCCTGGTTGCCTGGCCCGGTCTGGCCCGGCTCCACGTGTGTGTGTGCCTCTGTCCACCAGTCTGGTGCCTGGGAAATGGATGAATTCTACTTTGTAAGGGAAAGTCCAGTAAACTCTTCTTCGGCGTGTCAGTCGCTTTTTGTGCGCTTCCAGTTGGGTGCTCATGCTCCCGTAAAAGCGAGAGACGCAAACCCAAGCCCGCAAAGCAACATCGACTGGACCGAAGCAGAAGCAGACATGGAGGTCGGCAAGTCGGGTCCGAAAACACTCGACGGATCCGGCCATCTCCGGCGCTTCGCTCTGTTCAAGCCGGTGCCGCGTCGCGTCGCGTCGCGCTGCACATGGTTCCAATTCTTACTACAAATATGTACTGTTAGGATCTGGCCAGTGACAACCTGCCCGCGGTGACCTGCGCCGGCGTTCATGCACGTAAGATACCTAGGTAGTGGTGGCACCCATGTAGGGACCCGCTCACCTGCGAGCAACGGGCCAACAGCATCATCACCTTTATTACAAAGGTTGTATTGGTGCTTACGGGCACCCTAGGAGTAGGAGAGGATGAAAATATAGAACAGCACACAAAACAACCAATAGTATAATACCCGGTGCTCCCTTACTAAGGCAACCAGGTAAGCAAGCTTAATTTCGTAATTCCCCACCTAGGTATGTGCCTACCGAGGGTAGTCCTGACTCCTAGGTACCTAGGTGCACTAGGTAATGGGCGCCGATAGACAGCGGGACCCGTAGGGTCCTTGCTTTGGCGCCCGTGCCTCACAGCGCCGCCGCCGCACGGTGTTGGCCACTGCAGTGAGGTAGGTCCACCTACGATTCACTGTCCAGGTACGGTGCACCGCGGCCGTGATCCCCCCGCACTGATCACCTCTTAATACCTACTACGGATACTCTTACACTCTAACCATCGCCTTGGGAACAGAGGTAGTACTAGGAAACCCACGAGCCCCTGCAATCTCCCTTCCCCGTCCCGGTCCGGCCCTCATGGTTGGTGGTGGATGTCAAAGTCAAAGTTCAAGTCCCGGCTCGATCTGCTATACATAGTAGCCACAACACGCCAACGAAACCATCACCAAACAACCCAGTTGCCCTTGGCAATGTCAATCAGCGTACGAGCAAGCGCACCGGGCCCGATCCTTGCACTTCGTGTCACTCGAGCTCCGTTCGCATCCACGACCACCGGGTCCGTGGAAGCCTCTGTCTCCGCGGCCAAGTATGTATCCGTATCCGTATGCTTGCACCGATGGGCTGCCGGCAGCCTCCCTCCTGTTCCAGGTACCTAGTAATGAGTATTGTCCTGCCCCCGGACTGCACTGGAATCGCACAATCTGGGCACGAGCCTATAAAGCAAAGCACATTCTGATTCAGCTGAGGCGGGACACCAAGCAAGATGGACAGGTAGTGTCATGTTACTATCGCTATGCTGCTGCACTACCTACACTACAGCTTTCACTGGAACATTTGGAGTTGAAACTGGTCATTGTGACCCCACTTTGATGGTGTTGCAAGTCTCGTGGTGCAGTGTGCTTGGCATGGTGCTGCTTTGGTGCCTCCTCCTACGGCCTGCCTAACTACCTATGACTAGGTAGTTGGTAGGTAGGTAGGAAGAAGGAGCCAAAGCTGACGGTATTTGCCAAGTCGAGCCGCGGTCACGAAGTGCGATCCTCTTCCACCGCAAGAGACCCCCAAAACCTGGCCCTTGCCCACGCCAAAGGCGAGGAAACCAGACTTGGGATGATGCCCAGAAGTCCAACGAACTTGGCACGGTATCGTGCTCGCGAACAAACGCCCCATCACACAACACACTGAACGCCGCGTCCGCTAACTATCAATACAGACAAGCCATGTAGCGCCTCCATTGCTGATTCTGGCCTTTGTCTGCCTTCTACCCAGCAGATGACAGGCCAGAGACATCCGACGTACGACCTACCTAAGTGGTGTAGTGAAGTGTGGTATACCTACCTACCTACCTAGGTTGCTGCAGACTGTAGTGCAGTCTGATATCATGGCAGCGGTGGCTGCTTCTCATCGACTTGACGCGCGAAATTTGAGCCGCTCCTGGCTAGTTCGAAGCCATCGAAACTCTCAAACTCTTCTTCTCCCCTTGTCATGTTTCGTCTTGTCTTGTTTCAGTGTGCCGGTCATTTTCAACGACGTCGTTTCTTTTCTCCTCATCCATTGTTCGCCCATGATGCTCTTTTCCTAAGCCGGCGAGCTGTCGACTCATTCAACCGCTTCGTTGGCATTTCCACGCGATAATCCCACGCGGTAATCTCAACCGACAAAGACGTTTGGGCATAATATGGGCATGCCTTGAACTGTTTCTTCATAACCGGTGGCCTTTGTCTCGCCCTGTAGATCAGGACATACGCCACCGTCCCACGGACGCCACGACCCAGCAGCCGGACCCTCGGAGCGCAACGCCCTGCTTTGGCCATGCTCCTTCTCGAGGCTCGCCTGTACTTGGCAGGACAGTCATTTCCACCGACTCTCTTCACCTGAGAGGACTATGCTTCATGCCCAGCTGGCGCGGCGGCTGCCTTTAGCGCGTTGCCGACCTGCTAAGTGGCAGATCAGACTGCGCCCCAGGCTTTGTCCGACGTCCATGTGGCATCGCTACCCATCTAGCCTTTTGTCGAGATGGAGATGGTAGCGCGCCTGAGCCAAGAACTCGAGTTGATCCGTCGGGTAGCCTAACACCTTGTCTTCGACTCCCAGTGTTGCGCTGCGCAGACCAGAGCACCACACCGCCCGACGATGTGTTGACACGAGGCATCGCGACGGCCCAGCGGCGCATATAACCTCTCACCCTTCCCCCCTTCAAACATGTAGACATCCATCCAACCATCAAACCCCATCATCGCCTTTGGCTAACAGTCTTTATCCTGGTTTCTTCTCCTTGAGAAGCGTCTTTCTTTTAGAAAAAGTATTTGCGTGGTTGACGACCGCCAAAATGCCTCTCACTTACGCATTAACTTTCCTCCTCGGCCTGGCTGGCACTGCTCACACGGCATGCTCCAACTTCCTCATCGACGACTTCTCGAGGCCTCTTACTAGCGGTGTCAACAATCTTCAGTCATGGACCAGTGACGACAATTCCATGGCAAAAATCTCTCTCGGCGGGGGAGTCCTCTCCTTCACGCCCAAATCTGACACCTCTTCCTACTACTACGAGACCCTGGGCTGCTTCAATGCTTCCACTCAAGGTTACAAGTCCATCTCTCTCAACATAAAGGGACCCAAGGACGCTTCTATGATGTTAGAGATTCAGACCAAGAGGGCTTGTACCGATAAGAACTACCAGAGTCAATGGGTGCAAATTACCGGAATGACTGGCTCAACGCAAACCATCGGAATCGCCCTGTCATCATTCCCCAACGCCAACTTGGATGTCATTACGGGTTTCGTTTGGTCGACGTTTTCCCAGTTTTCCGGGTACGAAATCAGCAACCTCCAGTTCACCTGTGCCAGCCCGACGGAATCCGTTACTTCAATCCTCCCAGCTTCGACAAGAAGTAGTGTGGTTTCCCAGTCTCTCAGCTCCACGTCCAGACCCACGAATGTCCAAACCAGTTCGTCAACCCGCATCTCTAACCCCTCCCTATCGACCTCTTCTACCCGGTCTACCCGGTCTACCCCTTCCCCGTCCTCTCCCTCCTCAAGGACATCGACATCATCCACCCCCGCATCAAAGACATCAGCGTCGTCATCTCGGGGAACTCTAAGCTCACAAGTTTCCTCGCGCACCTCAGCTACGGCTACTTCCAGCTCTCGCAGCTCTTCTCAGTCGTCGTCTCGGGTCTCCTCGTCTCCGATTCCCATCAGTAGCCGCTCGTCAACTGTCGCCCAGTCATCTTCACCTGCCCCGTCAAGCTGCAGCAATCTCTTAATCGACGATTGGTCATCACAGTCAAGATTGACGTTTCTTTTCTACAACTCCATGATGCAGCCAAGCAGCGATGATGGGAAAATGAAGGAGATCATTGTTTCTGATAACAACAGGGTGACGCTGAAGCCAAATGGCCCAGACTCTTACTTCTACAGCAAGACCGCATGCACCAATGCCGTAACTAGAGGGTACGGCGGTATCTCCATGCGCATAAACGCTCCTGCCGGCACTACATTTGGCGTTCAGCTGGCATCATCAACCAATTGTGGCGAGGATACTACATTCGGTTATCAGACAACCGGGGAGCTTGGGTGGAAGTTCGATGGCACCGAGAAGCTCTACAGCTTGCCGTTTTCCAAGTTCTCCACCGTCGACAAGGCCAAGGTCTCATCCATACTGTTCAGTTCTTTGTCTAAGGATGTGACGCTGGGACCCATGGCGTTTTATTGCGGCGACAATCCGTCCGAATACGTCATCAACACCCAACCTTCAGCAACGGCTCCCGTTCTCACAGTTCCTGCGCCCACCGGCACCAGCGCCCCCCTCGTCGTCGACCGCTTCACCCAGTCGGACGCAAACGCTCTTGGCCACTGGCACGGCGGCGACACCACTTCGGCTCTGAAATGGGGTAGCAATAGGGTCACCATCACGCCGCCGGATGCCGATTTCGCCTTCTACACGCAGCTCTCCGATACTTGCGGTGATTATGCCAAGTACGATGGTTCTTACTTGCACATCACCTTCACCGGGAGCAACAAGTTCTCGATTGCCATGCAGCAGCACAATCAACAGTGTGACGATTCTATCGCTCCGTTCCCCGAGACATGGGATTCTCTCGAGGCCGCACGCTACACGACTGCCAACGACATTTACATACCAATGTCGCACTTCAAGATCGAACGCAAGCGAGTAGTAGGCCTGGCCTTCAAGGGCTGGTATACCAGAGAAGCTACCACTCTGACAAAGGTCGAAATCGTTGCATCCGTGCCTGCTGGGGTCAGAATTCCAGAGAAGCTACCCTCCGGGAATCTTGTGTTCGCCTGCAAGCGTCCGAACTCCATAGCCTTCGCTATTGATGATGGAGACCCGAAGTACGCCCAGGAGGTCATGGACATCATCAGGTCCGAGAACATCAAAGTCACCTTCTTCACCGTCGGCGCCCCCTTGCGCGACAGCACCACCAACCTCAGTAATATTTACCAGGGCATGATGAAAGAAGGGCACCAGATGGCTTACCACAGCTATACCCACCCGCGCATGGAAGGCTTGCCCAACGATAGGGCTATCTTTTGGGAGTATGACGAAGATATCAAGGCTGTTGAGGATATGTTCAACCTGCGCACAAAGTACTTCCGCCCTCCATTTGGAAATGAAGGGGCCCGCATGCGCCAACAGTTGGTTCAGGCTACGGGTTCCCAGGATGCGTACATCGTCAACTGGAACATCGATGTTGAGGACTGGCTCTATGCCCAGTCGGACACCCCCGAGAAACAGTTGGAGTCGTTCAAGCGGGACCTGGACAAGGGCGGAAGTTTGGTGGTTATGCACTACCTGTACCCGAGCACGGTATCTTACTTGAGGCAGTTCATTCGAATGGCCAAGGCCACAGGCAAGCAACTCATGCGGGTAGATCAATGTATGATGGATCCGAATGCGCCCCCTGTTTAGTATAGGGAGCAGTCGGAGGTATATTACTGTAGCTATATTTTAGATGTATATAACTTGAATTGATTGGCAGTACTATAAGTTGATAAATTCGTAACCGCCTGAGTTGTGATATAAGACCTCCTGAATTTCCTGTGCTGCCCATATATCCTGCGTCACAGGGTCTTCCCTTGTGTGTAATTCAGCTCGCGGAAAGCGTCGTTGCGTAATTAAACTTATTAGATTACGTGCCTTAGTGCCCTGGCGCGCTGCGATATATAGGTGGATTTTAGTGTTTAAGGAGGCTAACTATTAGATTTTGTTAGATTTTATGTATATTATATATATTGACGTTGTGTTTTATTCCATAGTCTATAGCGTTGTTAACGCGTTTTTAACTTTAATAGTATTATAGGCCTTTAAGTCTCTAAATGTAGCTATAGCCTTTAAAGCTAGTAAAACGTTAGTTTAGAGCCGTTATTAGTCTCTTTAAATACTAAAATTTACTTATATATTATAATATACTAGTAGCTTTAAGCTATATAATTTAATATACCTCTTTAGTAAAAGCTTTATAAAGGCCTTATTCAACTTATTTATAAATAAAATTATATACTAATTATACTTTAACTACTTTATAGTTACTTTTATATAACTTACTTTCCTAAGGCTATAATCCTTTTAAAGTCCTTATTTTAAATAGTTTTATTATTTTTATTTTTAAAGTACTTAAAAACTATAATCCCTTTACTTTATTTATTTATGTTTTTTTTTTTAAGTAGTTATCTTATCTAGACATTTTTATAAGTTATTCTAAAAAGAATATACTATAGCTATATATTATTAAATAGTATAATTAAATAGAAGTATTTAATAGAGTATATTTAGTAGCTTTAACCCCCTTTAGCTTAAGTAGTTTTAAGTAGAGTTTAGTAGAGCGTACGTACCTTAACGCTTCTACTTACCTACCCTTTCTATAGTAATAATAATAATACTATCACTAATAGGCGGCGCTAAATATATTAAAATAAACCTTTACTTATATAAACCTTTAGCTAAATCACGCGTAGGGCCTAACAAGCCCTAGTAGCGTTTACTATTAAAAAAAAAGGTACTATAAACAAGGCCTTTATTAATTCCTCCCGTCTTCTATACACCTATACACAACAATAACTCTTAAAGCTATAATATCTAATAAAAAGTTACCTACTAACTCCCTCTATAGTTAGAATAAATACTATTCTATTACTATATAAATTAAAATAAACTATAATAAAGGCTATAACTACTTCTTTAGCCTAAGTATAGACTCTAATACTAATTTAACGCCTAACTAAGACAACCTTCTAAACAATATAAGAGTATCCCTTACTATATTTAGTACTCTAAGTTATTAAACTACTAAAAATTAACTTAAAGTAAATATAATAATATACAGATTATAAAATAGAACTACTATAAATTTCCTATAGTTTAAAAATAACTATAAATACTTTAATTAACTAAAAAATATAGTTACTAGTATTATAAAGCCCTAAGGGGCTACTTTAGTAATATTTAATATTAGTATATTTAGCAAGGCCTGTGTGTAATAATGTTAAAACGGATGCTAATAATAGTAGGGCTAAGCGGCTAAACCAGCCGTAGCTGCGCGGCCTATAACGACGGCGCGTCGGTCGCGGAGGGATATAACGGCCGAGGGAAGCAACGGGACGGTTTAGTTTAGATTCAATAGGTTCAGAGGGACGGTCTACTAGGAAGGCGTTAGTAGTTTTAGCGGTATTAATAGTATAATTAGTAGTCTACTTTAAAATTAATCAAAAATACCTATTACTTCGAATCCGTAGAAGCTACGTTACAGTAAGTGAATTTAAGTACTGTAATAAAAAAGATTAACGAGGTGGGTGGCTGGACGGTTCCCTAGAGTACGTAGCCTATGGGCCGTTAGTTACCCTAGAGGGGGTCTTTACTTTATTTATTATTAATAAAGTTAAGGCCTTTTAGTTACTTCTTTTAAAGTTTAATATTATAAAGTACTTAAAGTTATACTATTTAATTTACTATATTAAGTTATTTAAAGAAGATTTTAAAGTAAGTATTAGTAAGTAGTTCTATAAGGCTGTTTATTATAAGTTATACTATAGACTAGTATTTAACTATAATATAGCCTGTTTAGGTCTTTTAATATAACTAGTAGTTATAAATATTAAGATAGTAAAGCTTTATATATAGTTAAACTGTTTTTTTATTAATAAAATACATTATTTATTAATTATTATATTAAATATATATACTTAGTACTAGTATAGTAGGAGCAGCTATATTACTAAAGGTCTTTTTATTAAGATTAATATAAAGAGTAGTTATTAAATAACTTATAAAAATAGCCTTTTAGTTACTTAAAAAAGAGTAAGGAGCTTAGCTTTAGTTATAAATATAGTTATAGTATTTTACTTATTAGTTTATTAATTAATAATACTATTAAATAGTTTAATTATAAATACTTAAGAGTTTTTATAGTTTAGTATATTATTAGTAAAACTACTATTAAAAGTAATTATTAAACTATTATTAAAGCTGCCTTTTTTATAGTTAAATTTAAAGTAAAGGGTATACTTCATAGTAAGGTATTTAATAGTTTACTTAGCCTTTTTAAAATACTTAAAATTAAAATTATAATTAAAGTATATAAAATAACTTATAGTAAAGGCTATATTTAACTAAGTTATTATAGTACTATATATAATTAATATAGTAATAAAAGAAGATATAAAAGGCGGTCTAAAGTAGTTATATTATAAAAGGGACCCTCTTATAAAGAGTCCTAAATACTTAAGATCTATATACGCGTATTAGAGACCCCAGCACGGCCGTACAAGAGTCCTAGCTATAAAAGGCTTAACCGTGCCTCGCTATATACCCCCCTAGCTTAGAGTAAAAGCTTAAAGCTAAACATCTACTCTAAATACATAGAAATTAAGTACCTTAAAAGGAGGCTCTTTAAACGTCTTAAAATACTAAATAGACTATAAGTACAGTAGAGCAGCTTATAGTTACTTAGCTATATATATCCCTATAACCTCTAACTAACTATAAACGCCTAGCTTAGTCCTTATAGCTAGTTATTCTATAGTCTACTACTCCCGTACTTTAGCTATTATTTCTTATTACTCTAAATTACTTAACTATATAACCCTATAACTTCTAGCTAGCTATAAACGCCTAGCTTAGTCTTTATAGCTTATTATTCTATAGTTTATTTAAAGTGTTCTAGGATTAATTAATAATATCCCTAGGTAGCTCTAAGCTATTATTCTTCTTAGACTCCTTACTACCTAGTAACTAACTTAGTTCCTAAAGTACTATATAGAGGTTTATAAACTCCTTTTTTTATAAGTACTTTAGGATCTTTTCCTTTTTTACTACTATTAAAAAAAGAGTTTTATAATACTTATATATACCCCTAATAACTATCTTAACTATATTATACTAAATTAGTTTTTATTTATAAAACTAACTATATAAGTAATTTTTTATAATAACCCTAGTTTTTAGTAGAGTTAAGTAGGGGTAGTATATAGATTTTTTTCTCTAAAGTGCTAATACTAAAGGAAAGGTATTTAAATAGCCTATAAGGGTTAAAAAGACCCCTTTACTACTACTATTAATCGTTCTATAGCTTTTATTATTTATAATATTATAGTATATAATAGCTATAAATATTCTACTATATTCCTTAAGTGTTTAAATATACTCCTTATCCCTAATTTCTAAAGTAGTAACAAGCGCCTAAAACTTTAACTAAGCTTATAATAGTATAAATTTTACTTTAATAGCTGTTAAGAAGTCTTTTACTATAAGTAGGGGTATAACCTTAAGTACTTAGTACACCTTTACTCTTAAAAATACCTTCTACTACTCCTAATACTATATCTTAGTAACTAAGTTACTGTATTCTACGTTTTTTAATACTTAGTAGTATATATATTAAACTAATATAAGTATACTAAACTCTATAGGTATAAGGTTATACTTTAAGTATTATATAAATACTTAAAAATTAAAGTACCTTTACTCTATAAACTTACTTTATGTATTTAATAGTAATATATTCTTTACTATCTTATTAACTTATCTCTAAATAGTAAAGTATCTCTTTAAAATAATTTAGTAGTTAGTAGCTTTAGTATTATATTTTATAACTACTATATTATACTTTTTTAGTACTTTTTTATTATTAGTAAAAAATTTATTAAGTTACTATAGTTTAGGATCTATAGCTACTACTATAGTATTCTCCTTTTATATTTAATAATATCACTAAGCGGCCTATATATAATATCGTTTTTTAAATATCTCTTAAGCTAACTCGTTCTAAACTAATACTACTTTATTAAGTATTAAAGTATAGGGTCCTTATTTTATAATATTAAGGGTATTAAAGTTATTAGGGTTAATATATTCCTAGACCTCTCTTTAGTACACTTTAAATACTAACTATATCTTCTATACTAGCTAGTCTCATAACTCTTAAAGTAGAATCTTTGTTTTATAGATTAATACTATTATTAAATAGTTATAAATACGCTTTATAACGTGCCTTTTAATAGTCTATAGTAGTTAGAGTAAAAAAGAAAAAAACTAGGCTTATAATTATAGTAATAAAAGGAGGCGTAAAAGGTAGTTTAAAGTGGTTATATTATAAAAGGGACCCTTTTATAGAGAGTCCTAGATACTTAAGATCTATATATGCGTGTCAGGGACCCTAGCACAGCTATATAGGAGTCCTAGCTATAAGAGGCTTAACTATACCTTACTATAATTAATTTAATATTACTTTAGTATATATTAGTATTTATATATAAAGTAGAGCCCTTATAAGGGAGTAGTTTAAGTAATTAAATTAAAAAAGTATATAGTTATTTAATTTATAGACTTTACTTTTTTAGGTACTTAGTAACTTTATTAATATTATTAGTTTATTAAAGGGGGGTTTAAACGTTAAATCTTAATAAGTAGGTAGCTATAAAACTAGTAAAATAATAATATATTAGTATAGTAAAAGGGGCTAATATTAGCTATAGAAGTAGGGGGCTAGTTATAGGGGTAGTAGGGCCTAGGTTATATAACTATACCCCCTATAGAGCCCTATAGCTAACTACTATAGCTACTGCGGATTAATTAAAGTTAATCTACTATAGTTATACTAAAATATTATTCTAATATTAGTAGTTTCTACTTTTAAGGCCTAAGGCCCTTAATTAAAAATAATTATAATTATAAAAAGGGCAGTAATTAATATAGCTTAATAAATTACTACTCTTTAAAACAACAAAAAATCTTAAAAACCTCTATAGATATTAAGCGCCCTTATTTCTAATAGACCTAGGGCTACTAGTAGGCGCCTAAAGGCCACAGTTAGCTAGACTAGTAACACTAGTATAGCTTTTGTATAGTCCCTATATACTATTAATACTCTAATACCTATTTAATACCTCTATCTATTATATACCTCCTCTTATTACTATTTAACCTCCTTTTTATTACCTATAGATTTAACTAATGCTATAAAGCCTCTATACATATATTATATAAGTATACTTATATAGTATATATAGTATATATAGGGTCCCTATAGTACTAACTAAATCCCTAATAATATCTTTATAAAGCTAAAGCCATATAGCCCCTATATATATATATAGTATATACAGAGTCCCTAGGGCCCTAGTTAATACCTATACTATCCCTTAGTATCTTCCCTCTTAAGGCTATTATTATAACTAGGTCAATCGGCTAGCCGTTATTATAACTAAGCCGGTTAACCCTTAGGGGGGACAGGGATATTAGGGAAGCGCGGGGCTTAAAACAGGGCCCCTAGGGGGGGGACTATTAAATCCGTTACTTCTTAACAGGGGCCTTAAGGGGACCGTTAAATCTATTAAAAAGGAAAGAGGTTAAAAAACCTTACTAATCTATAGTTTAGTACTATAACGTCTATAATACCTTAGGGTATTACTAGTACTACTACTATAAGTTAAAAAGGTTATTATTAAGCTAAGGTCCTAAAAAAACAGGACCTTAGTAGTAAAAAAGAATCCCTTAGCCTATAAGTAGACTAGAGCCGTGGAATTAAAGGGGAAGGCTAGCCTCTAGTAAGGGAACAAGGCTAAAGGGCCTTTTTAAAGTTATTATAAATTAGGCTATAGGTAGTAGTAAGGGGATAAGGCTACTACTAGTACCTTTCTAAACCTTAAGGCTAGGGGCAGTAGAGCAAGGCTACTACTAGGGGGGCCCTAAAGTTATAAATTAAAGCCGGGTAGTAATAAGGAAGTAAGGCTACTACTAAGACTCTAAAGTTATAAATTAAAGCTAAGTAGTAGCGAAGAAGTAAGGCTACTACTAGGACTCTAAAGTTATAAATAGAGGCTTTAGTTAGTAGTAAAGCTACTAGAGGCCCTCGTAAGTTATAGTTATAAGCCTAAGGGCTTAAAGGAGCTAAGGGGGTTACTAGGCTAAAGATTAAAGCTACTATAGCCCTAGCTTACTTTAAACGTATTATAGATCGGATCCCTAGTAGTAGTAGGGAAATTAACTTATTAAATATAAGGTAATTATGTTTTAAATATAACCTCTTATACTATATTTATTAGAGGTTCTACCCTTAAAGTTAGAGTCGCTTTTTAAATTAAAAGTAAACTTAGTATAGTAATTAATACTTTAAAGGTCCTACCCTTAAAGTTAGAGTCGCAATATTAGTACTACTTTTTTTAAATAACCTTATTATAGTAGTCTTCCTAATAAGTAGGTTAACTACTAATTAGTATTAGTTTATTAAAGAGGGGTTTAAACGTTAAATCTTAATAAGTAAGTAGCTATAAAACTAATAGAATAATAATATATTAGTATAGTAAAGAGGGCTACTATTAGCTATAAAAGTAGGGAGCTAGCTATAGGGGCAGTAGGGCCTAAGTTATATAACTATAGGCTCTATAGGGCCCTATAGCTAACTACTAAAACTACTATAGATTAACTAAAGTTAATTTACTATAGCTATACTAGAATATTATTTTAATAAATATATATATATTATAAAAGCTAAAGGTGCTTTATAGTATAGTTATAAATAACTTTAATCCCTAGAAACTATTATAAGTCTTTATTATTTTTAAAAAAGTATTATTTTTAAAGCTTATTTATAAATAAAAGGGCCGTTTTATAGTATTTAAAAGGGAAGTAAAGAATATAGTTATTAATATAAAAGAAAAAGATAGTATAACTATTTATTTAATAGTAATTCTTATTTACTATATACTTTAATTTAAGCTTTTTAAAACTAGCTTTTAAATAGTAATACTATAAAAGTAAAAAGTAGTATAAACTATAAAGTACTTTATTAAACTTAAGGATATATTTAGGCCTTTAATAGTTAAGGGGTATATATATATATAAATATTCTTATTAAATAAAACTCTAATAAACATATTTATAGTATTATATTATAAAAGCTTTAAGTTAAAGTAGTTTATAATAGTTATAAGTATTTAAAATAATATACTAATAATATACTAGTAAGTATAAAAGTATAAGTATTTTAGTTATTTTTTAGTTATTAGTTACTATATATAATAAAGTGTACTTTAATTTTAAAAAGTCTTTCATATTTATTTAATTTATAAATATAAACTTAATAGTACTCTAGAATTTAAGCACCTTTAACTATACTTTTAAAGACCTCTTTTTAAGAGTTAGTCTTATAATAGTTTTATAAATAGTTTACTTTAACTACTTTAATTAAAGTAATATAGGAGTAGACTAATACTTTTATATAAAACGTAAGTAAAAGTTAGAGTTTTTACTAATAGGTACTACGTATAGAAGCTTTAGTTTATAGCTAGTTTATCCCTTTTTATAGTTAAATTTTACTATTAAAGTATTTAATATCTATATTTAAAAGAGTCTTACTAGTTGGGCAGTATCTACTAGCTGCCCGGGTAGTATCCCTACTTATCCTAGTTTTAAGCCTTTTTATTAGCTCTATAATTAACGCACTACAACTAGTGTTATTAACGCACTATAACTAACATAGTAACACTTTATAACTAGTGTGATTCACGCGCTATAACTAAAGAAATTAAGATACTAGACTTTATATATATAGGTATAATTAAGGTACTGTATTTACGACGCTATAACTATAGTAATTCCACTAAGTAGTAATTACACTATATAGTAATTATATTATAACTATAGTAATTACGCTGTAACTATAGTAATTACGCTATAACTATAGTAATTATACTACAACTATAGGTCCTTGGCATCCCTAAGCGGCTACTTAACTGTAGATGCGTTACTAGTAAAGACCCTACCGCTAAGGACCCCCCCCCCCTCTTAGGTAACTAACAGCCTTTAGGTCACATATAGGTAATAACAGTTAGCATACGAATTTACCTACTATAACGTAGCTTCTATAGATTTAAAGTAATAGTAGTATTTAATTAATTTCGAAGTAGACTACTAATTATGCTACTAACGCCACTAAAACTACTAATGCCGTCCGTACGCCTCTATATGCCCCCGCGCCCGACCGTTTAAACCGTTCCTCTAAACCTATTAGATCTAATCTAAACCGTCCCTCTATTTCCCTTAGCCGTTAACCTCCTTTATAACTAATATACTATTATTATAAACTGTATTACTATAGCTAGTTAACCTTATTTAAAGGATCCGCTCTGTCCTTGTTAGTATATATTTCAATATTTAAGCCTTAAACTATATACTAATTCCTAGCTTTCTTTATACTATTAAGGGCTTTAATAGCTATAGTAGTAGTATCTATTATACTACTATACTAGGCTAGGGTTCCTAAGTAACGCACCCACGCCCTAACCTCTTTTACTATATTTTTAATTAGTAGTTAGTATAGTTAATTATATAAAGGCTAGATTTATAAATCTTAGTAGTCCTTTAGTAGTAGAATATAATTAAACTTAATAATAGCTACCTACTTATATAATAATAGAGTCTTAAAGTTAGTATTACTATTAATATTATAAAGGCTTAGTATTTTAGTATTTAGGCTAGTTCTAAAGACGTCCCTATAGACTATAGCTAAGGGACTATAGTTCTTAAGTATTATAAAGTAGTTAGGCTGTTTTAAACTTATTATTAGGTTATTAACTATAAATATAAAAGATAGAAGGAATTAATAAAGGCCTTACTTATAGTAGTAGTGCTTTTTTCTTTAATTATAAACGCTACTAGGGCTTGTCAGGCCCTATGCATAGTGTGATCTAGCCAAAGGTTCGCACAAGTAAAGGTTTATTTTAACATATTCAGCACCACCTATTAGTAATAGTATTGTCGTTATTACTACAGCTACTACGCTACGCTTTGTAGCGCAAGAGTAGGTAGGCGAAAGTTATTATAATAACTTTAGGCGTTATGGTTAGCATAGCTAGAGGGGGTTAATATTAGCAACGCATCTACTCTTCTTTTTAAATAACCTTTACCTATTAACTTACTAGATATATATATTAGCCTAAATACATTCTTTACTGGATTTTTTACTTAGAATATTCTCTACTTAGTGGATTTCTTTTTTTACTTTACTATAAGCGGTATTGTAACTATAAAAACACATATATACTATAACTATAGTAATTATACTATAACTATAGTATTTATACTATAACTAATATATATAATCCTATTAGCTAGAAAAGTAGAGACACTACTTGAGTAGCTAAATAATACTACCCAGTTAGTAGAACTTTTTTAAAATACTTTTATAGTATATTAAATACTAAGGGTCCCCTTTAATATATTATAAATAACTAAGTAGTTAATTTAAAAGTAGCTTTACTATAAAGTATTTTAAAATAATAATAAAGTACTAATTAAAAAAGTAACTTTATGAAATATTTATTTATACTAGAGTATATAAGTTACTAGGGTAACTTAGTTTATAGGTTTAGTTATAAATATAACCTAGTAAAGTAGGTTTACAAACTTAATTATAAATATAAACTAATAAGGACTTATAAAGTAGAGTTTTTCATTTATTAACTTAGCTATAGTCTACCTTTTTAGGTATTAGCTTTTTTTAATTAATACTTAAAAGAATAAAATAAGTAAATTAAATAGAGTAAGTAGGTCCTTAGTATCCCTAAGTAGTTACTTAACTATAAATGCGTTACTAGTAGAGACTCTACTACTAAGGACCCCTCCCCCCTCCCCCTAACTAATAGCCTATATATTACGTATAGCCTTAAAAGTTAAGTTATTCTTTAACTAGCCTCTTTACCTTTTGTTGTTATTAACAAACAAATTCACCTACTATAACACAGCTACTACGGATTTAAAGTAATAGGAGTATTTAATTAAAACCAACTAAATTACCTATACTACCTATATATCCTGCCTATATAGGGCATCCCCTACTACCTATCCCTGGGCTTTTATTAGTTAGATTAGGTTATAATTAAAAAACGGCTACGGTTATAAATAACATAAACAATAAAAACAACAAAAACAATAAAAACAATAAAAAATATAGTTTATATAGCTAGCTCTAATTCGCTTAAAACTAAAGAGTTTTTAATTTTTAATTAAATATTATATCTTTTCTACTATTATAACTATACCTAATTAAGCTTAACTACTTAAGTAATTATATATATAAAGTTAGGAATTAATCCCCCTAGCCTTAGAATTAATAGCTAGATCGCTCCTAGTTATTTTAAGGCCTAGTAAATATCTTAAGGGTATAAACCTAATTTATTTTTATTTATCCTACTTTATTTATGTTTTTTTTAAGTAGTTGTCTTGTCTAGACATTTCTATAAGTTGTTCTAAAAAGAATACACTATAGCTATATATTATTAAGTAGTGTAATTAAATAGAAGTATTTAATAGGGTATATTTAGTAGCTTTAACCCCCTCTAGCTTTTGAAAGTTCTACTTACCTACTCTTCCTATAGCAATAATAATAATACTATTACTAATAAATAGTACTAAATATATTAAAATAAACCTTTACTTATATAAACCTTTAGCCGAATTATACTGTATATAGGGCCTAATAAGCCCTAGTAGTGTTTATAATTAAAGAAAAAGGTACTACTACTATAAGTAAGCCCTTTGTCGATTCTTCCTATTTTCTATATTTATATCTAATAATCCTTTCAAGTAATAAAATAGTAAAAACTACTATAGATATAAAAGTCCCCTAGTTACTAAATACTAAATACTATAACCTAGTTACTATAGTTAAAAATAATATTAAATAGCTTAGTAACATAGCTATATAGTTTAGTATTAATACTATTAATATATAGTATAGCTAACTAGTTTAACCCTTAAATATAAAGATTTAAATTACTATTTTTAGTCTTTACCTTCTTTAAACTAGTAGTAATAGGGACTAAATAAAAAATATTAAATAGAACCTATTAACTAGTTTAATACTAAAATAGATTTTAAACTTACTATTTTTAGAAAATAACTAATACTACTTTAAGTAAGTAATAAAAGTAGTAATAATAACTATAGATCCCGTAGAGTCTATAAGAGACTAGTATATTTAATAAAGTATATTAAGACGTTTATTAATAAGTATAAGGAAAAGTGGTTTAATTAGGTTAACTAGCTGTAGTGTAGTTAAGGGAAGGGACGGTTTAATTTAGTTTAAATTAGATCTAATAGGTTTAGAGGGACAGTTTACTAAAAAGGCATTAGTGGTTTTAGTAGTGTTAATAGCGTAATTAGTAGTTTATAAAATTAATTAAAAACACCTATTACTTTAAATCTATAAAAGCTGTGTTATAGTAAGTAAATTTAAGTACTATTTATTTTTATATAATAGCTACTTTTACTAATAAAAATAGTTAAAACTTATATAGTAGATTGTTTTAAGTAGAATATAAATAGTAGAGATACTATAACTAATATTAATAATAGTAAAGGCGTATAGTGTGATTATAAATAGGGAATAGTTTTTAATTATAATACTACTATAGCTAAGAACCTTAATTACAACTAGAGATACCCTTACTTAAATAGCTTTTTAAAAACCTATACTAAATAGTATGACTTAATATAGCTATTGTGTTTTATAAGTCAAAAACTTTCTTTTGTTAAGTTACTTAAACGGACTTTTTAAGCTTAAAAGCGTTAATAAAACCCTAACTAGGCTTTAGTCTTTTTTTTATATTCCTTAACCCTATATATATTTACTCTATAATAACATTAGTATAACTACTACTGTTATTTACTCTATACTGACTCTGAATAAAAAGCCCCGCGACTTATAATTATTTATAAAAATAAATTAAGAGAAATTTAGGATAAAAGCTTATAATTACGGGCTTTACTATATCTTTAATAATAATAAAAACCCTAGTTAGGATACCCTCTTTATAAATAAAAAGATCTAGTTCGCTCTGTTTTTACTTAACTTTATTAAAAGTAGTAGTAACTATACTAAAGTAGCTAGGATTAGAGCCTTATACTAGAGCCTAATTTAACCTAATAACTACTACTTTGTTATTTTAGAGTTAAATAACTACTATAAATACTTTACTTAAGTAATTTAAGTAGCTTATAAGTACCTAGTGCCTAATAGGCCTAGAAATTAATATATTAAGAGCTAGTTAAAGTCTAGCTATATATATTAGGATATTTATTAATAAGTATAGAGTTTATTAGTTAAATTAAGTAAACTAGTTGTAGTAGCACACTTAAAGTCTAATAAAAGGAAATAGGTAATTTAAGTTAATAAAAGGTTTTTAAAAGCATTAAGGGCATTAGGGGCATTAATAGTAATTAGTAGTAATTAGATATAATTATTAGTTAATAGTAATTAATTAATAGAAGTATTACAGCCAGCCTTCTAACAGTGAGGTTTGTGTTAATAGAAGCTAAGGTTTAACACTAGAAGCAGTACTATAGTCACTAATAGGATCCTAGGTTTAAAGCACATAAGTAATCAGTTTAAGTATCTAACAAAAAGGCCGTAGTAGTCACTACTAAAGGGCTAAAAGTATTTAAAGATTAATACAAAGTTAATAACTAAAGAACTATAAAAAAGAGGACTTAAAGTACTTAAGTTCTAACTATATATAAGTTCCGTTTCTATAAATATATCCCTTTATCTTTAGGACTAACATTAGGTATATCGGTCTATTACTATAGACCGCCCTTAGTACTATTAATTCTATCCTAGAACTACTTATTATATATTAGTTTTATTTATTATTACGTAATTTATATCCTAGTTCTTCTACTCTATAGGGCTATTATACTATCCGGGGCTAATGTACTTATTTAACTACTAAGCCCCCTATAGAGTTATTGTTAAAGATTTATTAACTAATAGGTTATAACATCAGCTCCTTTCTTAAAAAGTCTTGCCCTTAAGACTTTATTATAAATAAATCACTAGTCCTAAGTTAAGGATCTACAATTGTATTTCCTTATTTTCTATAGTACTAATACTATATTAAGTTGTATTTAGAAATTAAAATTATATTTAACTATAATTAAAAATTGTAAAAGAGTTGTACTTATTAAGTATATTAAGTTTTGGTTAGTTAATAGTAATATGCCTTATACCCGTTATGGTTGTATAAAGGTTCTTTATTGTTTTAGTAAAAAGTCTACTTATTATTAGATATACATTGTAGTAAAAAAGCCTTATAATAGGGTTTTAGTTATGTCTACTTATAAGTTATCCTTTTTTTAGTTAGTCTTTATAATACTAATTTTGTATAGTATAGAAGTTAAATTCCTAGTAGAAAGAGTAGGATAAGAAGGAGGAAAAGGCTAGTAAAGAGCTCTTAGTGCTTTATTGTAAGTTTGTATACTTATAATCCTAGATAGTAGAAGTAGTAAGTTGTTTAAGTTATATTTGTATAATTTAAAAGAAAGTTTATAAAAAATAAACTAAAGCCTTTAAGTGGGGTATATAAAAGATTAATTAAAAGAATAGAGTTTTTTTTAAAGGTAATTTATTATTAGTATTAAATACTTATAAGAGGTTTGTGGTGAGTAATTTTTAGGTAGTGGGTTTAGAGAATGAGCTACTTTAGTTGGTGTTTGGTTTTAGTAATAACTTCGCTAATCTAAGTCTATTAGTTACTAGTATATTAATAAAGGGTTCTTAGTTCTACTTTAAGCTAGGCGTTTTTAAGTAAAGAAACGTTTATTTTATCTTAAGTCCCTTAATTAATTAAATCTTAAGTTAAGGCTAGAAGAGGCGTAATTTATTTACTAGTATCTTTATAACTTAAGTATGTTACCTTTCTTACTACTAGGTCTAGTATTCTTACAGCTTACTTTATGTATTAGTAAAGTTTAATACAGGTTCCTATATATTATTTTTGTATTTATAGTTTTTTTATTTAATTAAGTACTTAATCTTAGTATTATTTTACTAATTAATATAGTTAATAATCCGTTTAATTTTATAGTCTTATTTAAGGTTAACTTTAATATAATCCATTGTTTATAACCCCTATAGTACTAGTTTAAGTAGTAAAATATAGAAAACTAAGTGATATTTTATAGTATTTAGTAGTACAAGTTTATAATTAACTTCTAAGATTTTCTTAATAATTTTAAAGGGTCCGAGTTTCTTAAAGTCTAACTTATTACTTAGTTGTTTTGTTTTAATATTACGTTAAATAAAGTACACACTATCTCCTTCTTTAAAGGATAGTCCCTTTATTCTTAAAGTATTAGTATATTTACGTATATATTATCTAATAAATTCTAAGTCTTAACGGAGTTTTATATAAATATCCTTTATTTACCTAATCTAAGTCTTAGCCTTCACTACTAATAGTTCTATTCTTAGTTCTCTATAAATAGTTAATTAGTACCTATAATTAAAAAAAAAAGTAAGTTTTATATACTTTCTCCTACTACGCTATTATAAGCAAATTAAGCTATTAGTAACAATATAACCTAATTATCTTATTAATAGTTAATATAACATCTTAAGTATATTTCTAGAATTTAATTAATCCTTTCTATTTATCCGTTAGTCTAAGGGTAAAAAGCAGTAAACAGTCGTAGTTCAAATCCTAGCTACAAAATCAAAAATTTCCAAAACTTAAAAATAAACTACGTTCCTCTATCTAACACTATTTCCAGTAGTAAACCATATTAACTAAAAATATACTTTATAAAAATATAAGTAAGCTCTTTAGCAGTACTCACTTCGATCTATAGAATAAAGTATATATACTTAGTAAGTCTATTAATAATAACCAAAATAGTATTAAACCATTTTCCTATAAGTAGTTCCTTTAATTGTAGTAGTTTAATAATAAAATTAAGGGAAATAAATTACTATAGTTTTTTAAGTATAAAGAGTAGTTATAGTTATTTATATAGCTTATAGTATACAGGTTTACTTTTATTATAAATATTATAGTGCCTAATAACTTAGGTAACTTATTCCTTAGTAACTTTATTACTATAGTACTACCTAATTTATTTCTAAGTCTTAGTAATTCCTTAGTATCTATATACTTTAGTACTATAAATTATTTTAATTATCTTATTAATTATCTATCTAAGTATACTAGTACTAACTTATTTAGTAATTATTAAAAAGTGGATAACTAATATAAAGTTTTATTTAAATCCTCTTTAAGGATTACTTAAGTCTTATTTAGAACTATTATTTCTAGGTCTAACTATTTACTAAAAGTATTTACTCTTCTATTTTCTAATTCTTTTCTATATATAATATAAAAGTTAAATTCTAAAAGGAATTTTAACTATCTAATTTGTTATTTATTAAGGTCCTTAAATATAGTAAAGTGTATAAGGTTCTTATAATCCGTATATACTATAACTTCGTAATTTATTCCTAAAAGGTAGGGTTTCTATTTCTTAAAAGCTTTAATAATAGCTATAAGTTCTTTATTATAAATTTAGTAATTAAGTTTTAGTCTACTAAGTTTTTTTAAGTAGAAGGTGTATAGGTATAAGTGTCCTTCTTTATTATATTAACTAAGTTATTTACTAATAGTATAGTCTAAAGTATTAGTTTTAACTTTAAATAGTAGGTTTAGGTTAGGTATTATAGGTACGGATTTACTAAGTACTTAGTCTTTAATTTTCTTAAATACTTCCTTTTATTTATTTATCCAATTCTATTTAGCGTTTTTCTTTATAAGGTTAGTTAGGACTCTAATATTTCTAGAGTATCCTTTAAGGAATCATTAGTAGAAGTTAATAAATCTAAAGAATAACTAAACGTTCTTAATATTTTAGAGTATTAACTATTCCTTAACTATAGTAATTTTCTTATTTAATATTTTAATAATTCTAAGTATAATCATAAACCTAAAGTAATCTACTTTTTATATATAAAACTCACTTTTCTTTAGTTTAATAAGGAGTTTAGTTTTTTAAAGTTTTTAAAGTAAGTTTTACTATTAGGGCAGATACTTTTAGCTATTAGGGCAGATACTCTACCTTTTTCACTTAACAACAACCCACACAATCCAAATACAATAATTACAGTACTATACCTATAGTAATTTAAGTACTATTATTTAAAGTATTACAACTATAAGAAGTAAGCCGTTGCGACCGTGTAATTAAGCTGTTGTAACTGTGTAATTAAGCCACTGTGACCAACGATAATTCGGCCGTTGCGCCCGTGTAATTAAGCCGTTGCAACCGTATAGTTAAGCCGTTACGACCGTATAATTGAGCCGTTATGACCGTGTAATATAATTAAACTGTCACAACTAATATAACAAAGGTACTTAAATCCAACTAAGAAGACTATAGTAATTAAGGTATTAGTGTTTGACTATAGCTAGTAGTTAAGGGTATCCGCCCTAATAGCTAAAAGTATCTACCCCAATAGTAAAACTCTTTAAAGTACCTAGTATATATATTATTTATACTCTTTAAGGGTTTTTTTAAAAAATAAGGATATTATTAAGATATATAATTACAAAGATATTAAGTTTTTCTTATAGGACGTAATTAAGACCCCCTCTAGGGTGACTAACGGCCTACGGGCTACGTACTCTAGGGAATAGCCGTCTAGCCACCCACCTCGTTAATCTTTTTTATTATTAGTTACAATAAACAGCACTTAAATTCACTTACTATAATATAGCTTTTATAGATTTAAAGTAATAGGTGTTTTTAATTAATTTTAAAGTAGACTATTAATTACGCCGTTAATACTATTAATACTACTAAAACTACTAACACCTTCTATACGCCTCCCTAGTAAACTATCCCTCTAAACTTATTAAATCTAATCTAAACCGTCCCGTTACTTCCCTCGCAGGCTGCGCAGCTACAGCTAGTTTAGCCGCTCCCTACTATTATTAGTATCCGTCTTAATATTACCTTACTAAATATACCGATATTAGTAGCTATTTAAGTTAATAAAACTCTAATAGCCGCGTCCTTTAACTAGTTAAAGTATTTATAGTTAGCTTTAAACTATAGGATACTTAAAGAGGTTTTATTTATTAATTTAGTTATTATTACGTTTATATAAGACTAATTATTAGTAGTTTAATAGTAGTAAATTCTAATAATAGTAAGCTTTTTTTTTTCCTTATTAAAAAATACGCGCTAGTTACGGGTTAAGTTAATTTTATTAACCCCTTTAGCTATAAAGTACTTATTACTAGTTTTATAGTTAGTTAATGACTATAAAGTTATATAATAGTTATTATTCTAGGGGTAGGGGCTAGTAGTAGGTAGCCTTTTATTAAATATTGTAGTAAGTGGTTTACTTAATAGGGTGCTTTTAGATTATTATTATATATATATAGAAGACGGGAGGAATTAACAAAGGCCTTACTCGTAGTAGTAGTACCTTTTTCTTTGATTGTGAACGCTACTAGGGCTTGTTAGGCCCTATAGTACGTTATAGCGCTGTGATGTGATCCGGCCGAAGGTTTGCACAAGTAAAGGTTTGTTTTGACATTACTGCTTATTGGTAATGGTATTGTTGTTATTGCTATAGGAAGAGTAGGTAAGTGGAATTATTAAGGTAGAGCTAGAGGGGGTTAAAGCTACTAGATATACTCTATTAGATACTTCTATTTAATTATACTATTTAATAATATATAGCTATAATATATTCTTTTTAGAACCCCTTATAGAAATGTCCGCATAAGATACTATATATAAACATAAATAGGACGTAATTAATTATATTCTAAAATATTATAGGGGTATTAGTAAGTCTAAAAGATATTATAAAATATTTAAAATATCCTTTATAAAAGTAGAATATAGTCTTTTACTCCTTCCTTTTTTTAATTCTAATTAAATTATAAGTTCCTTTAAAATCTAGGGCTATAAACTAATTAACTCTATAAAATAAGTCTCTTAGTTCTAAGATAAATAGTAGTGGGTAGTAGTTTTTTATAGTAATATTATTAAGTTATCTATAGTTAATACACAGTTATAGTTTACTATTCTTTTTTAGTATAAATAGGATAGGATACTCTGTAGGGGATATTAATTCTTTAATATAGCCCTTAGTTAAATATTCGTTAATATATTTATTAAGTGCTTTTATTTCTTATTAATTTAACTAGTAAACTTTATTAAATACTAGTATCTATCCTTCTTTAATAGGGATTTTATAGTTAAAGGCACTATATTCTAGTAGGTCTGTTTTTAGTGTTAAAGTAAATAGCTTTTTATACACCTTATATTCTTCTAGGATAAATAAAAGTTAATTTTTATTCATAATTAAGTCTTTTTATATTATAGTAAAGTCCTTTTCTTATAATAGCCTAGTAGCTACTTCCTTAACCTTTAAGTAAGTAATATATCGTTTCGCGTGTGTCACCGGCGTTTCTTAGTAGGGTTTATTTAAAGCTAGTAGTTAACTATATCCTTTAGTAACTAAACTCTTTTTATAGTTCTAATAGAAGTAGTAATTCTTTTATTTTATTTATAGGTTTTTATTATATAACTATAGTAGTTCTAGAATAATGTTTTAGTATTTAATATTTATAATATTAAAGTAGTAGTATATCTTTTAGTTATAGTAGCTTAAAGTAAGGGGCGTAGTCTTTTTATTAACAATACCTCTACTATACTATACTCCCTCTCCTTTTACATTACAAAGCGCGTAGGGGTTCTCTTTTTTGTTTTATAGTAATTACAAGTCATTCACAACCCGTAGTAATATAAAGTTACCTTAGGCACTACTATTAATTAAGGCTCTAACTCGTATTCTGTTTACTATTAAGTTAAAGTAAAGGTATTTATCGTTCTTACTTACTTTTATAGTTAAACTAATAAATTTTATTATAGCTACTTATTATAATCCTTTTATAGTAGGTAAGTTTAGTTTTTTAACTACTTAAGCCTCTATTCTATATATATCCCGTCGCTATTAAAGTATTTAACTACTCCTCCCTTTTAAAGAGTATCCTTAATATTAAAAACTAAAAGTATAAAGTTAGTTCCTTTTTTTTTTAAAATCGTTTCCTTTTAAGGGTTTATACTTTTTTTATATAGTACACTTAGTATTAATTAATATAGTAATTTAACTAGTTTATACTATTATTATATAGGTAGTATATTAGGAATTAAGGGTTTAGTTTAAAAACTACTTCTTTAGTTCCTTTAGATTCCTAGATAATCTATATATAGAGTTTTTTTATAAAGTAGATATTTCTATATAGTACTTCCTTTTTTTAACAAAGGAAGAATTGTAAATCAAGTTTTTCCACAAAGTATATTTAACATTCGTTCTTAAGGTATTATAACTAAAAAACGTTGCAGTACTTTTTATACAGTATATTCAGCTATTTATAGTCTCCTAGTATATATTTAAGTAGCTATTTTTTAGTTTTTTTAACAGAATTAGTTCTATAAAATAGGATTTATTATTAATTATTATTTAAGGGGACGTATAATAGGTATTTTCATTCTTTCTTCTACATCAAAGGTTCCTCTTTAAAATCTAAGTCCTAGGTATTAAGTCGTACCCCCTAAGTAATTTTATTCTAAGTACGTCGATAAGTAACATCGCAAAGTTTATCTAAATTATAGGGTATATTACATTCTTATTTAATTTCCTAAGTTATAGAGTAGGCTATAATTCTTTCTCTTTTAGTATTTTTTATATTAAGTTATTTAAGTTTAGGTAGGTTAGTACGTACTACTATCCTTTTGTTTTTTTAAGTAAGTAGCGTTTAAGTATATTCTATATAGTTTTTATTAAGCTCTATATTAGTAGTATACTATAGTTCTTTAATTAACTCGTTAAGTTTCTAAATAATTCGTTCGTTTTTATACTTAACTTCTTTATTACTAGGTATTATTAAATTATAGTATACTTATTATAGACTTATACTATTAAGCTACTCTTAGGCTTTTTAGTTTAGTTTCTAGTAAAGTACTTTATAAGTAATAGTAAGTATTCTTTTAAGGATATTAGTAGTATTATAGCTAGAATAACTAGTATTTTTAAAGTACTATTTAGCGTTCTTTTTACTACTTTTATAAATTATACATTTATTATTATAATATACTATTTATAAGAGTTTAGTATAGTCTTTTTTTTTAAAAGCAGTACTAAGTTACTTACTTCTTAGTACTAACTACTATTATTACTTCTTAAGTTAGTAATAGTCCTTAACTATATATCCGGGCTTATTATAGTTATAGTACTTAAAAGTATATTCCTTATAGGGTTTTTATTATTTAGTAGTACTAAAGTCTATAGGGCCTATATAATATCTATAGATAGTACTTTATTAATTTTAGTTTTAGTTTAACTAGTTATTTTATTAAAGTAGCTATCCCTAGTTATAGTACTAAAGTTATTATAGAGTTTTACTATCCGGGAGGTACTTTCTAGCTATCCGGGAGGTACCCCACTTATCCTACTTCCTAGCCATCTAATTAACTAAGTAAGCTTATACCCATTAGTATAATTAAGTTATTATAACTAGGTGTATTTAAGCTATTACAACCGCTATAATTAGGGTACTATAATTACTATATAATTTATACTATAATTAAAGTACTAGATTTAAGCCATTACGACTATTATAATTAAACTATTACAACTATTATAATTAAGCTATTATAACCGTTATAATTAAACTATTATAACTATTATAATTAAACTATTACAACCATTATAATTAAGCTATTACAACTATTATAATTAAGTTAATACAACTAAGTATAATTAAGCTATTACAACCATTATAATTAGGGTACTATAACTACTATATAATTTATACTATAATTAAAGTACTAGATTTAAGCCGTTACAACCGTTATAATTACGCCATTACAACCGGGCGCAATTAAGCTGCGATTAATCTAATTAATCCTATTAGTTGGATAAGTGGGGTACCTCCCGGATAGCTAGAAAGTACCTCCCGGATAGCAAAACTCTTATTATAAGTGCTATTAGTACTTCCTACTAGAGTTAGTATTAGGTCGTTATTCTCCTTTTTTATAGTGTCTTTTTTAAAAGTAGTTATTGATTTTAATTATAAGTTTAGTATACTAAAAGAAGTCTTTAGAGTAGTTAATTTTAATAAGTTTATTCTTAACTTTATCCTTTAAGCCTTAATAGAATATAAAGATTCTAAATTCCTTAGTAAGGTCTAGCTAGGTGCTAATACGTTAGAATTTAGTAGTATAGTAAGTTACGGACTTAGTCTACTAAAGTATAGTAAAGTCGTACTTAGTTTATTATTTCTAATTAGGGTCTTAGAATAAAGTTTAAAGAGTATATTTAAATCCTTTAAAAGTAGAAAAAATATTCCTAACTTTAAAAGTATAGTTATCTAAGGTTTTAGCTTTAAGGAACTATTTCTAGAAAGGTTTAATTTACTAAAGAGTATACCTATAGAGGAACGTAGTAGTATAAATAACTTATTTAATATTATTTTTAAAGCTATTATAATAGAAGCTTTAATAGTTTTTAATTTAAATTAAAAATCCTTTGAGTTATCTAGGGGTTCTATTATAAATAACAGGTAAGTTAAACTTAAGTTTTTTATATTTATTTTAAATAGGGGTAGTAATAATATTAGTAGTAGTATAGAGTATTTTAAGTTTGTTTTTTATATTTATATATTTAATGTATTTATAGTACTGCTTATAGTAAGGTAAACGAATAAATCTACTAAATAAAGAATATTTTTAGTAAAAAATTCAGTAAAAATGCGTTTTAGCTAAATATATATATCTAGTAAAGTAATGGGTAAAGGTTGTTTAAAAAAAAGATACGTTACTAATGTTGACCCCCTTTAGTAACTATAACGCCCGAAGTTATTACGATAACTTCCGCCTGCCTGCTCTTGCGCTACAAAGCGCGGCGCAGTGGCAGCTATAGTGATAACGACGATACTATTACTAATAGGTGGCGCTGAATATATCGAAATAAACCTTTACTTGTACGAACCTTTAGCCGGATTACGTATAGGGCCTGACGAGCCCTGGTGGCGTTTATAATTAAAGAAAAAGGTACTACTATAAGTAAGGCCTTTATTAATTCCTCCTGTCTTTTATATTCTTACGTATTTAATAATTCTAAAATACTAAACTTACTAACAATAAGTTTAATATAACTTAATAACTATATAATACCTAAAGGCTTAAGCTTTTTAGTTATAGCCTTTAAAGACTTTTTTAAAGCTAGCTAAGCTATTAAAGACATAGGCCTTAGTAGCTTTAATAGTAGTACTAACTTTATAGACCTTCTACTTAAAACGTAAGTAGCTATTACTAAGTTTAAATACTACTTACTATTAAAGAACTACCTAGATCTATAGATCCGGCCCTTATATAATTAACTATACTAGCTACTAATTAAAGATATGGTAGAAGAGGTTAGGGTATAGGTACGTTACTTAAAAGCCCTAGCCTAGTATAGTAGTATAATAAGTACTACTATTATAGCTATTAAGGCCCTTAATAGTATAAAGGAAGCTAGGAATTAGTACATAGCCCGAGGCTTAACTATAATATATTAAGATATATACTAATAAAGGTAGGGCGGATCCTTTAAATAAGGTTAACTAGCTGTGGTAATACGGTTGAGGGAAGTGGAGGGATGGTTTGGATTGGATTTGATGGGTTTGGAGGGACGGTGGAGGTGTATGGATGGTGTTGGTGGTTTTGGAGGCGTTAGTAGCGTAATTAGTAGTTAAAATTAATTAAATACTTTTATTACTTTAAATCTATAGTAGCTGCGTTATAGTAGGTGAATTCGTGTGCTAATTACTTATACGTGACGTATGGGCTGTTAGTTAGGGGGAGGGGGGAGGGGTCCTTGGTGGTAGGGTCTTTACTAGTAACGCATTTATAGTTAAGTAGCTGCTTGGGGATGCTAAGGATAAGTTTGTTTTTATATTAAGGATATATTAAGGTTTATTACTAAATTACTATATTATTTATTTAAAGTTATAAAACTCTAGGGTATTTTTATTATAAAGTTTTTAAATTTTACTAATATCTTTATAGGCCTTCTAGAGTTATTCCTTAGTATTGTTATTATTACTAGTTTCTTTATTATTCTTTATATATTATTCTTTAAGTTCCTAAGTAAAGTTATAAATTTATTTACCTAAGGATTTAGATAAACGTAGGGTAGTTTTAATAGTTCTAGAGGAAGATATTGTAGAATACTATTCGTTAGTGTTAAAAATTAACTTACTAAATAAGAGCTATTAAAATATTATAACTAGCCTTTTAATAGTAAAGTTTATATTAATAAAAACTAAGGTTTAATACTAAAAGTAGTACTATAGTTACGAATAGAATCCTAGGTTTAAGGTATATAAGTAATTAATTTAAGTATCTAATAAAAGGGTCGTAGTAGTTACTACTAAAGAACTAAAAGTATTTAAAGATTAATATAAAGTTAATAACTAAAAAACTATAAAAAGGAGAACTTAAGGTACTCAAGTCCTAACTATATATAAGTCCTATTCCTATAAATATATCCCTTTATTTTTAAAACTAATATTAAGTATATTAATTTATTACTATAGACTACCCTTAGTACTATTAGTCCTATCCTAGGACTGCTTATTATGTATTAGTCCTACTTATTATTATATAACTTATATCCTAGTTCTTCTACTCTATAAGGCTATTATACTATCTAGAGCTAACGTACCTATTTAACTACTAAGCCCCTTATAGGGTCGTTATTAGAGGTCTATTAACTAATAGGTTATAATAAGGAGTGTTTTAAATTTATTATAATTGCGTTATTATAAGTAAAATTATAAACTTTTTATTAAATATATAAGGAGGTAGTTTATTAATAAGAAAAGGTTAAAGAGAGATATTATTAGTTAAAGAAAAGTTAAGTGACGTAGATCTAAATTCTAGTGTTACATAACTAAAAAGTTGTTAATACAGTAGCTATAGCTAGTACTGCGTTGTAGTGAAAATTGTGGAGAGTAAATAGTAATAGTCTGAGAACCTTAAGTACTATAATAAAAAAGATTAATAAAGTAGGTAGCTAGACGGTTCCCTAGAGTACGTGGCTCGTAGGCTATTAGTTACTCTAGAGGGGGTGTTATCCTACTTTACTAAGGCTAAAGCTAATCCTCTTTTATAATTCTAACCGTAGCCCCGTCCCTAACGTCCTCTATAACTCCAGCTTCTATAAGAACAACTATACAGCCCTACTACTAGTAGTAGTATAATAATTAGTATTATAAAAGGGATTATAAAAGGCCTTATAAAAAGCCTTATAAAGTATAGTAAAAGGAATTATAAAAGGTATTATAAAAAGTATAGTAAAAGGTATTATAATAAGTAGTATTATATCAAAGCTACTAATTAAAGAGGCTAATTGCAAAAAAAACAACTAAGTTAAAAAAACGGCTATTAAGTATAGGAAAGAGTTAGTAGTAGTGCTAACTTAATTTAACTAATAAAAGCCTAGAAATAGGTAGTAGGGACTGCCCTACATAAAAAGGATATACGGGCAGTACAGGAAATTTAGTCGGTCTTATTTAGTTAATTTCACAAACTACTAATTACACTACTAACACCTCTAAACTACTATTACTATTTATATACCTTTAAGTAGACCGTCCCTTTAAACCTATTAAATCTAATCTAAACTATCCCTCTACTTCCCTTAGCTATTAACCTCCTCTATAACTAATATACTATTACTATATCACTATAGCTAGTTAACCTTATTTAAAGGATCTACTTTACCTTTATTAGTATACGTTTTAATATTTAAGCTTTAAGTTATATATTAATTCCTAGTAGCTCCCTTTATACTATTAAGGGCCTTAATAGTTATAGTAGTAGTACCTATTATATTACTATACTAAGTTAGGGCTTTTAAGTAATACACCTATACTTTAACTTCTTTTACTATATTAGCCCTTTTAGGCTCTAGCCTTATAAGCCGCGCTTTAGGCACTAGAGTAACTAAGTATAGATATAATGCTTTAATAAGTATAGTGCTTTATAGTATAAAACTCTTTTATAAATAACTATAATTTAATACTTACTTATACGCCCTAATACTTACTATAGTTATAAGCCTAGTTTATTTTTAACTAGTATTTATTATTCTTAACTACTTAAGTAAGGTATATAAGCTTTAGGCTCTTTTTTTTTTATTTCTTTTAAGCTCTTAGTAGTATTATAGTATTCTATAATAGATACTTTAACTATTCTCTATAATACCTTAACGAGCTTAATAATTATCCTTAAGTCCTTAAGTAACTAGCTAAGGTTCTATAGTAAACTCTATTATTAAGCTAAGTTTTATAGTATTTAGGTATACTTTAATTTAAAGGGCCCTAATACTTTAAGTATAAATACTATTTATAAAATTAATCCTACATACTATAAATACTTTATAACGGTTAATAGAAACGTAAAGAGATAATACTAAGTAGACTTTAATAACTAGACTATAAAATTAAACTATCCTAATATAAGTAAGGTCCTTTTAGACACTAATCCGCCTCTATAATAACTGGTTAAATGAGTATTAGAAGATATTTAAGTAAAATATATAGATAATATTAAATACTCTTTTTAACTATAAGCTTAATAAGTAGTTCTTTTAGTTACTTTAAGAGAAGTTTAGTGATAGGTTAATAAGTCTGTGGATTTAAAGTACGTGGGTCTAGTATATTAAAAGCTTATTATTCTAGAAATATATACACCTTAAGTATATATTTATAAGCTTTAAAACTACTTTATACTAAACGCCCTTATTTTTAAAATACTACTATAGAATAAATACATTATTATTTTTAAAAATACTAAATATATAAATCTTAATTTTATAAAATAGTATAGTTACTAGTATAACTGCTTTTTATAAGTTATATATAGAAATATTTTAAATATTTAAAGTCCCTAGGGGGTATAGAGTTTTTTTAAAGTAGTTAGTACTTAATATAACTCTATATAAGGATAGTAGTAGCTTAATAGACTCTAAAAGAAGCTTTATTATAGTATAGAGCCCTTAACTCTTAAGAATTATAGAGTACTCTTTTACGCAAAAGTTAAAGATAAATTAATACATTAGCCGGGGGCCCGTAGTAGAACTACGTTTTTTACTCTTATAGGTCGGACTAACTCACCGTTTAGTATTTAAAATTACCCTTATAAAACACTTTACTACTAGTTTACCTATACTTATAAACGTTTTAATAAGGCTTTAATAGACTACTTTAAGTATATTTAGTCTTTTTTAAATACTAAAATTAATAGTATTAAAATAGTTTTAGTAAATTTAAAGTAAAAAGACTTTAAAAAAAAGCTTATTAAGTATAACTAGTTAAATAAAAATATACTTTTATAGCCTAAGAAGTAATATTAAAGACATAGTAGTAATAATAAAGATTCCTTAAGTACTATAAATAATAGCTTAAAAGTTTTAAAAAATATTATTAATATTATTTTTTTACTTAATACCTTTTTAAGAAGTAATATAATTAAATATTTAGTTTTTTTAACTATTATATTAACCTACTTATTTTTTTAAAGTACTATATATAATAATTATAGCTTAACTTACTTTATTAACTATATAGCTTTTATTAAACTAAATACATTTAAGGCCTTTAGCTTAAAGAACTATATTAACGCTAGTATAAATAGAATTTTAGTTCTTAAACATAGTACCCGCGTTATATAAAGTATTTTAAGGAATAAAAAGAGTAACTTTACATTAAACTTAATACTTATAAACGTTATAGTAATAAAGGGTTTTTATATTAATATTATCTTTAAAGTAGTTCTTTTTAAAATTAATATTTAGTACTATAGTTTTAACTATATACTTAGAGTTAAAACGTTAAATAAAAGTACTATAATAAAGACTCTAAAACACTATAATAATATGTATTTTTTTAAATATAAGCTATTTTCCTCTTACTTATATTTTATATCTATTAGTAATACTATAATAGTATACATAACTTAGCTTACTAAATATATAAAATACTATTCTAACTACTAACCTCTATATAACTATATTAACTTAGTAATACTTTAGTACTTTAGAGTAAACTATTTTAGTTATAAAACTCTTAAGTACTTAGTATACTATACTTAAGAAGTAAAGATCTATAACTTAACCTAAATATAGTACTAAAACTATATAGTTACTTATATAATATAATAAATATTATATAAAGTATTTAAGAATAAAGCTAGTTAACTATATTACTATATCTTTTAAAACCTTTTTAACTTTACTTATATATATAATAGTAATAGTTAGTTACTAGTTATTAAAAATAAGTACTTTAGTAAGCTCTTTAGCTTTACTCTTTTTAAAAAGAATTACTTTAAAATATTTAAAGTTTTTTAAACGTTTAAAAAATAAGTTAAATAATATAAGGGAGTTAATATTTATAAAATATATATAAATAATAAGTATACTATAATTACTATTAAAGGCGTTACTAGTTTTTAGATATAGGTATAAAAAGAAACTATTAATTTTAAAATACTATTAGTATATACTAAAGAGTTTATAGAAAGTAGTAAGTATACTAAATAAAAGGGTATAAACTAGGGGATTTATATAAAAAAGGGAGTAGGCTTTTTTAAGTACTTTTAAAGAGAGTTAGTACTTATAAGTATTAATATTCATAATATAAGTTTATATAAATTAAGTTTATAGTACTTTTTAAATAAAGTTAAAGTAGAATAGTTTAAGTATTACTTTAAGTAATAGGCTTTAGCTTATAACTACTTTATAAACTAGGATTTATACTCTTATTAAAGTAAACTCTATACTTATAAATACTAAGTTTACTCCTTTAAGTATAAAAAAGAAATAGAAATTAAAAAGAAATAGTTTAAAGTTATATTAAAAGTATATATTAAATACTTTATAGGATATATTTTTAAAATAATAAACTTATATAGAATTTAAGTACCTATACTTAATTAAGTTATTATTATATATAACGTTACTTTTAATAAAACAAAATTCTATTTAAAGGATAATACTAAATATACTTTTTATTTAAAGATTATATATATAGTTATTTTAAAATTTAAAAAGTTTATTAAGTTTTAAAGTAAAGTTATAAAACTCTAAAAGACTTTAAGGGTAACTAAAAAAAAGCTAATAATAAGTTTATTAAACTATAAAACGCTAAACTTACTTAATAAAACGTTATTAAGTTAAGTAATACTCCTATATATAAATAGTATAGTATACTATAACGTAGGGGGTTAATATCCCCTAACCTTACTTCTAAGCCGGTTCTATAAGACCTTAAGAGTAAAAGGCTGTGTAAAGTAACTATTAATACTAAAGGACTTAAAATAAATAAAGTTAAGTTAATAGAACCCTTTAAATTAGTTAAACTTATAAATAACTAGGTCTATATATATATAGGAGATTTTATAGAATACTTAGGATTTTTAACTATTAAGTATAAACCTTTAACTACTTAAATAAAAAAAGCCTAGTTAACTAGTAAAAATAACTTAAATAATATTATTCCTTTAAACATTTTAAGAATACTTTAAAATATACTAGCTTTATTTATATATAGTAACTAGTACTTAATAGGACTTAATTTAGAGTTTAAGAGAAGAAATTACGTTATTTATATATATATTAATAATATATATTAAATACTATATAGTAGTTTAAGTAATACCTTTTTTATAATATTTATACTTAATTAGTAAAAAGTATTTAAGGATAAAGGATATAATTATATTTAATCATACTATATTATTTAAAACACAGTTTATATAATACCCTATAACTATAAATATACTATAAAAAAGGGAAAATTTTATATAGATAACTTTATTAGTACTTTAAAGTTATAGAAGGTAATAAAAAAGCTTCCCCTAAAGCTCTAAGAGTTTTTTATAAATACAGTATATAAAGAAATATATAAACTTACTTTTATAGAAACGTAATAAAAACTAAACTATTAAAAGGCCTTATTATAACCCCTTTTTTTAAAATAAGTCTTTACTTATAAATTTAAACTTAATAAAGTCCTTAACTACTATAAAGTACGTATTTATATTTAAGGAGACCTTTAAAATATAGATCTATTATAATATATATACACTACTACTTTTATAACACAATCCTTTTACCTTTTAATGTTTTTTAAAGTATAGTTTAATTATAATATTTAGTAATTTAATATTATAAATGCCTTTTTAAACATAAAACTTAACCCCAATACTCTACCTATTTACTATAAACTCCTAAACAGTTTTTATTAACTAGGGAAGTATATTAAGCTTAAGTAGGCGCTTTATAAACTATATAATACTTCTTTTTTATAGTATAAGGAGTTCTTTAAAACGCTTTATAGCCTTAGCCTTAAGTACTATAATAAAGCACCCCCTCCAGGGTGACTAACAGCCCACGGGCCACGTGCTCTAGGGAATAGCCGTCCAGCCACCCACCTCGTCGATCTTTTTTGTTATCAGTCAGTAACAATAGACAGCACTCAAATTCACTTACTATAACACAGCTTCTATAGATTTAAAGTAATAGGTATATTTAATTAATTTCAACTACTAATTATACCGTCAACGCCGTTAATACCGCCGAAACCACCAACGCCTTCTATACGCCTCCTACTATCCCTCTAAACCCATTAAATCTAATCTAAACTAAACTATCCCTTCCCTTAGCCGCGCAGCTATAGCTAGTTTAGCCGCTCCCTACCATTATTAGCATCCGTCTTAACATTATCATACATAGGCCTTGCTAAATATACTAATATTAGCTATTTAAGCTAATAAAACTTTAGTAACCGTATCCTTTAACTAGTTAAAGTACTCGTAGTTATTCTTAGTATTTAGAGTTTCTATATTAACTTAATTCCCCTAATATAAGTTATTTATAGTTATCTAGGTGTTATAGCTATTATTAGTAGTTTTATAGTAGTAGATTCTAGTAATAGTAAGCTTTATTTTATTATTATTTAAAAATTCTTACTAGTTATAGGTTAAGTTAATTATATTAACCCCCTTAACTATAAAGTACTTATTATAGTTTATATAGTTAGTTAATATTTATAGAGTTATATTTTAGTATATATCTTAGTATTAAGTAAATGGAGCGGGGATTTTTTTTTTAAATATTATAAGTTATTATTTATATAAGTATATAGAAGATAGAGGAATCGATAAAGGCTTTACTTATAGTGCCTTTTTTTTAATAGTAAACGCTACTAGGGCTTATTAGGCCCTATAGTACGTTATAGTACCTATAGCGTAATCCAGCCGAAGGTTTGTATAAGTAAAGGTTTGTTTCGATATCGCCGCCTATTAGTAATAGTATTATCGTTATTACTGTAGGAAGAGTAGGTAAGTGGAATTTTTAAGGTAGAGCTAGAGGGGGTTAAAGCTACTAGATACACCCTATTAGATACTTTTATTTAATTATACTGCTTGAAAATATATAGCTATAATGCATTCTTTTTGGAACCCCTTATTAAAATATCCGCACTAGATACTATAAAAAAATACAAAAGTACTATAATAAAGAACTATGTTTTTTTAAAACCCTTAGAGACGCGTATTTATAATATTTTATATTAACAATATTTTTATAGCGTACTACCTAGACAAGGCTAAGTATATTTAAATAATAATTAGGGGTATTAAGGACGTATATAAGCTTAAGGAGTAAGGCCCTATAGAGTATTTCTTTAGTATTAAAGTAATTAAAGACTATTCTAGATAATATATTCTTTTAGTTTATAATATATATATTAATAAAATAGCTAAGAAGTACGACCTTACTAATGCGCTATACCTAGCTATACTGCTACTAATAATTAACTTTATTAAGAACTTAGGCTAAGTAACGCGTTAAGAGGTTAAGGAGTTTTAGAAAAAGTCAGCTTAATTCTTTATACTACTATTATAATCTGCCTAGACGTTGCCTTTACTACTTTATAACTTTTGTACTTTTTAATAAATTCCTTTTAAGTATATTTTAAAGTTATTAATTAAGTTATTTATTATTTTTACTTAATACGTTACTTTATTATACACTATAGTAATATAGGGGGTAATGTGGAGGCGCTTTTTATAGTAGGAGATGCTTTTTTTATAGATAATAAGGAAATAAGAAGATTGTTTTATAGATATATTATTAAGCTTTTTAGTGGTTTACTTTACTAAAAGGCTAGTTAATAGAATATAGTTATAATATTAATAACTAAAGTAGAGCTTTTAATACTTAAGTATACTACTAAAGAGTCTATAGTACTTTAATAACTATTTAAAGAGATAGATCTAGACTTTAAAGATACTTAAAAGGTTTACTATAATAACTAGTAAATAATTTAATTTATAGTAAGTAAAGGAGAGTATATAGTTATATACTTAAAGTATATAGATATTTAGAATATATAGCTCTATTAAGAGTATACTAAACGCTTTTTTAATATTATATATATACTTATAAATAATATACTAGTTAATAGACTTATTAAAAACTTTATAAAAAGTAAGTTTAAGTACTTTAAAGTACTTCTTAACTTTTATAATACTTTAATATATATTATAATAGTATAGGGGAAAGAAAGGAGTACTTAAGTAGAGAAAAAAGACGGTTTATAAGTAAGTTATTATATTAAACTAAAAGGCTTGTGCTACTTTATTAGGTATATAAAAGGAAGTAAAGTAATTATAGCTTAAAGGCCTTAAATACTAGAGATAGATATAATAGCCTAGAAGGTACTTTTAAAGTATAAGGGTATTAATTAGCTTTATAAAAAGCTAATAAATACCCCTTTAAATTACTTAAATGTAGTTATAGGTAGTAAAGAGCTTATTTATAAGTTAGTAGATACCCCCTATAATAGCCTTAGTATAGAGTTAGTATATAGTACGTCCTATAGGTATACTAGTAATCTCCTCTTTATTCTTCTTTAAGTTAGGCTCTTTCTCCTTTTTAAACTACTCTTCTTTTTCCTTTTTAAACTCCTTTTCTTCTTCCTTTTTAAACTTATACTTTTTTTCCTTTTCTTTCTTAACTTTACTTTTAATAAAAAAAGGTATAGAATTAAACTTAATAACTTTATAAAGATTATTATATACTTTATAAACTTACTATAAAATCTACTATATTAGTTATAAACTATTAAAAGTATAAAAAGAAACTTATATAACACAATCCTTTTAAAAGGTATACTATAATAAATTAGTAGTATTAAGAGACGGCGTTTTAGTAGAAGTTAGTATACTACTTATAGCTATTAATATAGTATATATAGTAGGTCTTTTTGCCTTTAGTAATAAAGTAATAACTAAAAGAGTAGCCCTTAAGGCTAGAGTTAGTATACCCCTTATAAAGGAGGTTATACTTAATATTATTTTTATTAAATAGTATAAAGGCGCAGTTCTTCTTATATAGAGTATAAAAGGGAGGAGGTATAAAAAAGGAATAGGGGGGAGGGGTTACTAAGTACTTAAGTTTATTATTTTCTTTTTATTCTTCTTCCTTTTTCTCTTCTTTATTATTACTATAACTACTATTACTATTAGTATTAGTACTAGTAGTAGTATTAAGGGGGTTAGTAGAGTTAGTAGAGCTGCTATGCGCCTTACGCCTATGCGCGAGCCTAGTGCGCTTCTTGCCCTTAGTAATCTTTACTTTATACTCCTTAAACTACTTATACTTAGAAGGTATTTTTAACTATTTAATTTTTATATTCTTATTAGTAAAAACGTTTTAGGAGTAGTATATAAAGTATAGAGGTAATAAAGTAGTAACTTATAATTTATTAAAATAAGTATATTAAAAAGAAGAAAAAGAGGATTTTAAGTAGTAGTTAAAAAAATTATATATATTCTACTATTTATAGCTTATTTAGTAAAAAATCTTTATACTTTAAAAAATAGTAATTACAATTTTAGCTACAATTATAAGTACTTTTTACAACTAATATAACTATAAGAAATATTCCCTTTATATAATTTTATTTATATAACTTTAATAAGTACTTTAAATACTTTATTTACTTATATTTAGAATAAAAAAGAAGTAAGGGATATAGGTTTAACGCGGCTAATAGTAACGTTACTATTACTAGGGGGTGTGTTGTAATAAGCCCTCTTAGGCTCTAGCCTTACGAGCCGCGCCTTAGGCACTAGGGTAACTAAGTATAGATATAACCCTTTAATAAGTATAGCGCCTTATAGTATAGAACTCTTCTATAGACAACTATAATTTAATACTTACTTATACGCCCTAATACTCGCTATATAACTAGTATAGTTAATTATATAAAAGTTAAATTTATAGATTTAAGTAGTTTTTTAGTAGTAAGTAGTATTTAAACTTAGTAATAGCTACTTATATTTTAAGTAAAAGGTCTATAAAGTTAGTATTACTATTAAAGCTATTAAGGTCTATATCTTTAGTAGCTTAGTTAACTCTAAAAAAGTCTCTATAAGCTATAGCTAAAAAACTAAAGTACTTAAGTATTATATAGTTATTAGGCTATATTAAACTTATTATATATATAGAAGATAGAGGAATTAATAAAAGCCTTACTTATAGTAGTAGTGCCTTTTAATTAATTATAAACGCCACTAGGGCTCGTTAGGCCCTATATATGGTATAATTTAAATTAAGGTTTATAGAGGCGAAGGTTTATTTTAACATGTTAGTCGTACCGTTCAGCACCGCCTATTAGTAATAGTATCGTTGTTATTACTACTACCACCATACTGTGCTTCGTGGCGTAAGAGTAGGCAGGTAGAAGTTATTGTAATTACTTTAGGCGTTATAGTTAGTACAGCTAGAGGGGGTTAATATTAGTAACGTATCTTTTTTTTTAAATAACCTTTACTTATTACCTTACTAGATATATGTATTTAGCTAAAACGCATTTTTACTAGATTTTCTACTAGGAATATTATTTATTTAGTAGATTTCTTTGTTTACTTTACTATAAGTAGTACTATAAATATATTAAATATAAAAATAATAAAAAGACTATATTATTAATAAAATATCTATTTATAAAAATAAATAGTTTATTAATAGTATATAGTAAGGTACTATTAAGCCTCTTATAGCTAGGACGTCTCTACTAGGGTCTCGAATACGCGTATATAGATCTTAAGCGCTAGGACTCTCTATAAGAGAGTCCCTCTTATAATACAACTACTTTAGACTACTTTTTAAGCCTACTTTCGTTACTATAGTTATAAGCCTAGCTTTTTTTCTTTTTACCTTAACTACTATAAACTATTAAAAGGCTTACTATAAAGTATATTTACGTTTATTTAATAATAGTATTAACTTATACTATAGGTACTTAGCTTAAAGAGCTAAAAAACTAGTCTATATAAAATATATAGTTTACTTTTAAGGCTTACTAGTAGGAAGTCTAGGAATATATTAATCCTAAAGTACTTAATACCCCTAATATCCTTTAAAAAGGCCTACTAGCTTTAATACTTTAAAAGACTATTAAAGTAAAAAACGCGTTTAACTAAGTAGTATATAAATAGTAATACTAGGTATAGGCCACCTACTACCATAGGAGGACACTAAATAAAGAACCCGTTACTACTCTAAACGACCCTAAGCTATAGTAGTAAATAGATTTATATAAGAATAATCATAAGGTTTAGTAGTACTATAATAATACTCTAAAACGCTACTAATAAGAGGCTATAAACTACTATATTGTTTTATAAGAATATTTTACTATATAGGTATAAGTAATAAAAATAGTTAATAAGGGATCAATAGAAGTAGTATAAAATAAACTTATAGCTAAGGGGTATATTAGTCTTTAGATATTAATTTAATCTTTAAAGCGCTCTCTTACTCCTATAGAGTATAGTATACTTATAACTATTAAAAAGGAGTATACTAAGGTCCTAAAGAGTACTTAATATAGTAATTAGGACTCTAAGAATTAGTATATAGAATAGAGAAAAGCCTTTTTATATATAGAGGTATATCAAGCGCTTAAAGTTATACTTCTAATTAACTTAAAAGACTTTTTAATAACTATATAAGTATAATTTATATTATTATAGGTATAAATAGAACTTTAGGTACTTATTATAACTATAGAGATAGGTAACTTTAAGTACGTATATAAAGGAAATATCTTATTATGTAGCCTTAGGGGGGTATTTATAACTCTTACTAGCTATTTAAATAAGGTCCTTTTAGTATTAGTAACTTAAAGTAAAAACTCTACTACGTAGGGTCCCTAGCTTAGCTAGTAGACCCTTTATTAGTAGCCTAAAAATTAAGCTAATAAATGCCTATACATAAGATTATAAATAAAATCTTCGAGACTTTTAATAGATTTTTTAGAATATAATATAAATAAGGCTGGCTTATTTATATTAGTAGGGTAACGAAAAAGTATATAAGAAACACAGTATATAAGGGTATTTTACAGTAGTAATTATAGTAGTATTAGTTAATTTACTTGCTTAATATTAGTTCTTTAAAATCTATAAGGTAGAGGATTCTCTCTAAATATATAGAAGATTTTCCCGTATAAATAGATTCCTTAATAGAAACTATTTACTTACTTTTACTATTACGTAGATCTAATAGCCCTATTTTATAGCCTTTTCACATTATTAATATCCTTCTATGTAAAAAACGCGTTACTGCTTAACTAGTCGCGTATAATAGAGTTAACTTTGTAAGGCTTAATAGCTTTATAATAGGAAAGGGATCTAATAAGGTCGCGTTGTGTATTAGTAAGTTTATAGTAGGTAGAATAGATAGAAGGATTAAGAAATAGGCTATAGTTATACTTTTTATACTTAATAACCTAGGTTTAGTACTAATTATTACTAGTATAAGTAGTAGTTAGTTTATACTAGGAGTAGTTTTATTTACTTATTATAGTTTTATAGAGACTAACTCCTTTAATTTAATATATAGTATTAGAGTTATATTTAAATCAATACTTAGTATATTTACTAAAGTAGGGGTTACTGCTCTATTTACTAATAATTATAAAGCTACTAGGACGGGTATATATTTTATTAAAGTAATTTTAGAGTTCTTAAATTGTCACTACTAGTACACTATTAATACTGCCTCTTAAAGGGTTAAGAATAGCTTTATATTAAGGCATAGGCGGCGCGCCTTTGTCGCGGGCGAAATCTATTATAGTTATAGTGTTATAGTAGTTATAACGGGAAGGTTTTTTGCTACGCAGTGCGCAGCGGAAGAAATTACATAGGCGCGGCGCGGAGGGATCCTATTAATCTAATTAGTTGAATAAATAAAGAGTACCCGGCTAGCTACTTAATAGTGCCCGGATAGTAAAACTCTAATAGTATTATACTTTAAAAGGTTATTAATAAAGCTCTACTAAGTACTAATAAGTTAGTAATAAATAGTATAGGTAGAGGGGTTAAGAAACGCTAGATAGGTATACTTCTTATAGTCCTTCTTTAATTTCTAAATAAACTTTTAGTGAATAGACTTTATAGTAGTAGTAATGCTTTATTAAGTATAGTTAACCTTTTGTATTATAGTTTTTCTAAGGCCAATACCCTTAGTAGGGCGTATAGTATTATAGTTATATTTAAGAGCTTACTATATATTAATACTGTTGTACTTAGTAGAGCCGTTTTTTTATATAATCACAAAGCTATACTAGCGCACAAAAACGTTAAAACAGTTCTAAAGCTTTTTAATTATATTTATAAGCACACTATTAATACTACCCTTAAGAGGATTAAGAATAGCTTTATATTTATTATTAGTAACGTTAGTAATCTTAGTAATGTTAGTAACGTTAATTAAGAGCGTAGGTATAGCTATTTTTGCGTTAGTAATAATATTATAGTAGTTAAAAGAAGTTAGGTTGTAGTTAATGTAGGCTGTAAAAAGGATTTAGTAGTAGAATTAATCTATATAGTTTAATTAGTTAGAAAAGTAGAGTATTTAATTCAATAGCTAAAAGTATCCGCCTTAATAGTAAAACTTAATTAATAACTAGTATAGTTATTTATATAAAAGTTAAACCTATATATTTTAGTAGTTCTTTAGTAGTAAAATATAATTAAATTCAATAATACTTATTTATTTATATAATAATAAAGCTTTAAAGTTAGTATTACTATTAATATTATAAAGGCTTAATAATTCAGTATTTAAGTTAGTTTTAAAAACGTTTCTATACGTTATAACTAAAAGACTATATTCTTAGTATCTCTAAGTAACTATTTAAGTATAAATATACTACTAGTAAAAGCTATACTACTAAGAACCACTCCCCTCTTTAAGTAATAAATAAGTTATAAGTTATATATAAATAATAATTAATTACCTTTTTAACTTTTATTTTTAACTAGTAATTAGTATATAAACTTATTTATTATAATATAACTACTTTAAGTTTAAAGTAATAGTAGTATTTAATTACCTTAAAGTAATTTACTAATTATACTACTAATACTATAAAAACTACTAATACTATTTAGATATTTTCTAAACTACCCCTTTAAAACTATCAAATTTAATATAAACTATCTCTTTACTTTCCTTATATATATATTCTTATAGTTATAATACCGCTTATAGTAAAGTAAAAAAAGAAATCTACTAAGTAAAGAATATTCTAAGTAAAGAATCTAGTAAAGAATGTATTTAGGCTAATGTATATATCTAGTAAGTTAATAAGTAAAGGCTGTTTAAAAAAAAGAGTAGATACGTTACTAATATTAACCCCCTTTAGCTGTACTAACTATAACGCCTAAAGTTATTATAGGTAGTGACTATACTTATAATAACTTCTACTTACCTACTCTTATACTACAAAGCACAGCGCAGTAGTAGCTACTATAGCGGTAGATATAAACGTAGACGTAACGTACTAGTAATAATAATAATACTATTACTAATAAATAGTAGGCGCGACTAATATATTAAAACAAACCTTTACTTATATAAACCTTTAGCTAGATCACGCTATAGGCACTGTAATATACTATAGGGCCTAACAAGCCCTAGTAGTATTTATAATTAAAGAAAAAGGCACTACTACTACGAGTAAGGCCTTTATTAATTCCTTTAGTCTTTTATATTCGTATTTAATAATCCTTTAAAATTAAAATACTAAGTTTACTAATAATAAGTTTAATATAACTTAATAAATATATAAAACCTAAGTACTTTAGTTTTTTAGTTATAATATATAGAGACTTCTTTAAAGCTAGTTAAGCTACTAAAGATATAGACTTTAATAGCTTTAATAGTAGTATTAACTTTATAAACCTTTTACTTAAAATATAAAGGGCTATTACTAAGTTTAAATACTACTTATTACTCAAAAATAGCTTAAAACTATAGATTAGAATTATATATAATCTTTTATATAGCCTTTTTATTAATATATCTATTAAAATAATTTAAGTATAAGCGCGTTACCTTAAAGCCCTAGCCTAATATAGTAGCGTAATAGGTGCTACTACTATAGCTATTAAGGCCCTTAATAGTATAAAAAAAGCTACTAAGAATTAGTACGTAGCTCGAAGCTTAACTATAATATATTAAGACGTATACTAATGAAGGCAGGGCAGATCCTTTAAATAAAGTTAACTAGCTGTAGTAACGCAGTTAATAACGGTGTATTAGTCGCGGAGAAGGTTAATAGCTAAGGGAAGTGGAGGGATAGTTTGGATTAGATTAGATAGGCTTAGAGGGATAGTTTACTAAGTGTTAGTGGTTTTGGCGGCGTTAGCGGCGTAATTAGTAGTCTGTGAAATTAATTACATACTACTATTACTTTAAATCCATAGAAGCTGCGTTATAGTAGGTAAATTCGCGTGTTAACTATTAGATTAAAGTCGAAGAAGGTGGTTAATTAAAAGTAATTCGACCTTTAGACTTGTACTAACTATACGTGACCCGTGGGCTATTAGTTACTTAAGAGGGGGGGGGTCCTTAGTAGTAGGGTTTCTACTAGTAACGTATCTATAGTTAAGTAGCTACTTAGGGATACTAAGGACCTTTACTTTCCTTATAAGTTATATTACTATAGTTAATTAACTTTATTTAAAAAAAATTTCTTTATCTTTATTAGTATATATTTTAATATTTAAGCCTTAGGCTATATAGTAACTCCTAGTAGCTTTTTATATACTATTAAGGGACTTAATGACTATAATAATAATACTAACTTTATAAGTCTTTTATTTAAAATATAAGTAGTTATTATTATGTTTAAATACTACTTGCTACTAAAAAATAATATATACTTATAAACTAAAACTATATATAATCTTTTATATAATCTTTTTATTAGTAAGTTTATTAGAATAATTAAAGTATAGATATAATAATTAAAAGTCTTAATTTAATATAGTAGTATAATAAATATAGTTACTATAGTTATTAAAGCTTTTAATAGTATAAAAAAGCTAGGAGTTAGTATATAGCTTAAGGGTTAACTATAGTATATTAAACTATATATAAAGAGTTCTACTAGCTAGGTAGTATTATTTAACTACCTAGGTAGTATCTCTACTCTTTTAGCTAATAGAATAATATATATTAGTCGTAGTACAATTACTATAGTTATAGCGTAATTACTACGTAGTATAATTACTACCTACCGTAATTACTACAGTTATAGCGCAATTATTATAGTTATAGTGTTATAAATACAGTACCTTAATTATACCTATTATTATATACAAAGTCTAGTATCTTAATTTTTAGTCACTGCGCGTAAATACACTAGTCGCAAAGTGTTAATTACGCCGGTTATAAAGTATCAATTGCGCCAGTCGCAGTATATTAATAACACTAGTCGTAGTGCGTTAATAACGCCGGTCGCAGGGCGTCAATTATAGGGCTAATAAAAAGGCTTAAAACTAAGATAAGTAGGGACACTACCTAAGTAGCTAGTAGATACTACGTAGCTAGTAAAACTTATATATAAATAAAGATAGAGTATATCTTTTAAATAAAGTTAAGTAACTATAGTAGTATAGAAAATAATAATATATTAGTTGTAAAAAAGTTAATAGTTTAGGAAAGTAAAGAAATAGTTTAAATTAAATTTAATAGGTTTTAAGAAATAGTAAAGATATATAAATAGTATTAATAGTTTTAGTAGTATTAGTAGTATAATTAGTAGTTTACTTTAAAATTAATTAAATACTACTATTACTTTAAATTTATTATAGTTATATTATAGTATATAAATTTATATACTAACTATTAAATAAAAGCTTAAAAATAGTTAATTATTATTTATATATAATCTATAAACTATTAGTTACTTAAAGGGGGGGGGGGGGTTAGTAGTAGAGTCTTTACTAGTAATATATTTATAATTAAGTAGTTATTTAAAAATACTAAGGACTTAACTTATATATATAACTTATATATATAAGTTATACTATTTTATTTATATGTTTAATATATTTACAGTACTACTTGCAGTAAAGTAAACAAATAAATCCACTAAATAAAGAATATTCCTAGTAAAAAATTTAATAAAAATACGTTTTAACTAAACGTATATATCTAATAAAGTAATAAGTAAAGGTTGTTTAAAAAAAAGATACGTTACTGATATTAACCCCCTCTAGCAACCATAACGCCCAAAGTTATCGCAATAACTTCCGCCTACCTGCTCTTACACTACGAAGCGCAGCGCAGTGGCAGCTACTGTGGCGGCAGACGTGGACGTGGACGTACCAGCAATAACGACAATACTATCACCAATAAGCAGCACTAAACAGCGCAACTAACATATCAAAACAAACCTTCACTTATACAAACCTTTAGCCGGATCACACTGTGGGCGCTGTAACGTACTATAGGGCCTAATAAGCCCTAGTGGCGTTCACAATTAAAGAAAAAGGCACTACTGCTGTAAGTAAGGCCTTTATCAATTCCTCCCGTCTTCTATATTCCTATACATTTAACAATCCTTTAAAGCTAAAACACTAAACTTACTAACAATAAGTTTAATACAGCTTAATAACTATATAATACTTAAGGACTTAAGCCTCTTAACTATAGCCTTTAAAAACTTTTTTAAAGCCAACTAAGCTACTAAAGATATAAGCCTTAGTAGCCTTAATAGTAGTACTAACTTTATAGACCTTCTGTCTAAAATATAAGTAACTATTACTAAGTTTAAACACTACCTACTACTAAAGGACTACTTAGATCTATAGATCTAGCCCTTATATAATTAACTATACTAACTACTAATTAAAGACGTAGTAGAAGAGATTAGAGCGTAGGCGCGTTACCTAAGAGCCCTAGCCTAGTATAGTAGTATAATAGGTACTACTACTATAGCTATTAAGGCCCTTAATAGTATAAAAGAAGCTAGGAATTAGTATATAGCCTAAAGCTTAATAATATATTAAAACGTATACTAACAAAAGTAAAGTAGATCCTTTAAACAAGGTCAACTAGCTATAGTAACGCGGCCTATAATAATAGTGCATTAGTCGTAGAAGAGGTTAATAGCTAAGGGAAGTAGAGGGACGGTTTAGATTGGATCCAATAAGTTCGGAGGGACAGTCTACTAGGACGGCGTTAGTGGTTTTAGAGGCGTTAGTAGCGTAATTAGTAGTCTACTTCGAAATTAATTAAATACTCCTATTACTTTGAATCCGTAGTAGCTGTGTTATAGTAGGTAAATTCGCGTGCCAACTACACGTGACGTATAGGCTGTTAGTTAGGGGGAGGGGGGAGGGGTCCTTAGTAGTAGGGTCTTTACTAGTAACGTATTTATAGTTAAGTAGCCGCTTAGGGATACTAAGGACGTTATACTATTTTATAAACTTATTTATATTAAAAAGTAAAAATCTATTAAGTTATAGACTTTTAACTTTTTATAAATAAGTAATTTAGTAAAAGGTATATAAAAAGCCCTAGTAGGGAAAATGTATAGTTATTTAGTAAACTAAATAGTAAAGATTTTATTTATATTTTTTTTAAAAAGAGTTTTATATAAATATTTCTATTTATGTTTTTTATAAGTTTTACTATTTAAGTACTATTAAGTAGCTAGCTAGACACTCCTTACTTTTCTTAACTAATTAAGTTATTAGGATTCCTCTACGCTACGCCTATATAATTTCTTTTACTATACACTATATAGTAAAGAAATTCTTCCCGTTATAACTACTATAACACTATTACTATAATAGATTTCGCCCGTAATAAAAGTATACTACCTATACTTTAATATAAAGCTATTCCTAACCCTTTAAAAAGTAGTATTAATAGTATATTAGTAGTAATAGTTTAAGAACTCTAAGATTACTTTAATAAAATATATACCTATCTTAGTAGCTTTATAATTATTTATAAATAAAGTAGTAACTTCTACTTTAAAAAGTATATTAAGTATTAATTTAAATATAACTATAATATTATATATTAAACTAAAGGAGTTAGTTTTTATAAAACTATAATAAGTAAGTAAAGCTACCCCTGGTATAAACTAGCTACTACTTATATTAGTAATAATTAGTACTAAACTTAGATTATTAAATATAAAGAGTATAACTATAGTTTATTTCTTTACCCGTTTATTTACTCTATTTACTATAAACTTACTAAAACCTAATATAACTTTATTAAATCCTTCTTTTATTATAAAGCTATTAGGTTATATAAAGTTAGCTTTATTATACGTAATTAAACTAATAGTAATACATTCTTTATATAAAAGGATATTAATAATATAAAACAAAAGGCGCGTTTTAAAAACCTTAGTAGTTAAATACCTATATAAGTAATATTTACTTATATTTAGTTTTAGGGCTTTAAATATTATATTAAGTAGTTTACTATAAACCTTAACGTACCTAAGGGACTATTATAGACTTACTTAAAGTATAAAAAGATATAAGTATACTTTCTAAAGGTCCTTAGTATTAATAATACGTACTAAACTAACTAATATAAAATACCTTTTTTTAAGTTACTAATACTACTAATATTAAGTTACTATATAACTATGTATTCAGCTTTATTTATACTAAGTATAGTAAGGGCTATAAGTAGTTAATTAAAAGCCTTAACTTAATCTATAAGGAGATTAGTACTGTAGCACTATACGTAGCTATTACTAACTTTAAAGATACCCTCTATTCTACTCTTATTTTAAAGGCTAATAAAAACCTAAAAAACCTTAAACCTTATAGTAGTTACTTTACCTACTAGTTTAAGCTCCCCTATACTTACTAGATCCTTAAGATTATAAGGATAAAAGGCTTTATAGTTATAAAGTATAAATACTATTTATACTAATAGCTAATTTAACTACTAAATTTCAACAATATACTACTAAAGATTTATAACCTAGAGCTTATTAAGACTCTTTATAACCACCCTTATAAGTTAGTTTTAGTAGTAGTTATTTATAATATAGCTTTATTATTAACTATACCCTTTAGTAGTACTATAATACTCTTAACTTAGCTTAAGTAATTTAAGAAGCCTAAAAAAGTAAAGAATCTAGTACTATAGTTTATTAAGGTAAGTCTTTATTATAACTAGTTATATTTTAAGTATAGTTTTAATTTATAGTTTTTTTTTTAAGTAGTTATTTCGTTCGGATATTTTTAGAAGTTATTATAAGATTATAAATAAGATCTTCGAGATTTTGAATAGATTTTTCAGAATATAATACAGATAAGACCGGCTTATCTATATTAGTAGGGTGACGAAAAAGAGTATAAAAAACGTAGTGTATAAGAGTATTTTGTAGTAGTAATTATAGTAGTTTTAGTTAATTTACTTGCTTAATAGTAGGTCCCTAAAATCTATAAGGTAGAGGATTCTCTCTAAATATATAGAAGATTTTTCTTTATAAATAGATTCTTTAATAGGATCTATTTACTTACGTTTACTATTATATAAATCTAATAGCCCTGTTTTATAGCCTTATTTTACTTAAAACCGGCTTTTACCCTAGCTGTATTTTATTCTTTTACTTTGATTAGACCTTTAGTTTAATTTACTAATAAATAGGGTTTATAGTAAAACCGGGTCTTAACCTACCTGTATTTAACTTATAATTAGGGTTTATATTAGTATTTAGATCTATAATAGCTGTGTTTTACTAGTATAATAGGGTTTTAGTATAAATCCGGCTTATAGTTAACTAACTGTTTTAGTTAAAAGTAAACTTAGTTACTGTTTTTAACTTTAACTTAATTACTATTAAAGTAATATACTTTTAGTATTTGTATACTAGTCCTATAATAGGGTTATTATATAGCTATTATACCTTTATATATTACCCAATCGCATATATTACTATATTTAGTAATATTACTTAAGTTAACATTTGGATCGAATTGGAGCTTTTAGATTTGTATAATTCTACTAATAGCTATATTTCATTACTAGGTATTAGTATATAAATAAGTATATGTATATAGTATATATTACTAAATAATAGTACTAATACACTAGAAATCATTTATATAGCTCTTATAGTTACAAAGTTATTACTATTGTAAGTGTTTTGTATAGCTTTAGTACGTATTAAGGTCTTTTAGTATTAAAGGGTAACTTTTATACTAAGTAGTATATTTTACTACTTTTAGTAGTATATTAGTGTACTTAGTGGTACTAATAGTATAACTACTATATTAGTACTATATTAGACCTAAAATTCCTTTATATAATCTTATAGTTATTCTAAAAAGAATACACTATCGCTATGTATTATTAAGTAGTGTAATTAAATAGAAGTATTTAATAGGGTGTATCTAGTAGCTTTAACCCCCTCTAGCTCTACTCTAATAATTTCACTTACCTGCTCTTTCTATAGCAATAACAACAATCCTATTACCAATAGGCAGCGGGCACGACTAATATATCAAAATAAACCTTTACTTATATAAACCTTTAGCTAGATTATACTATAGGCACTGTGACGTACTATAGGGCCTAACGAGCCTTAGTGGTGTTTATAATTAAAGAAAAAGGTACTATAAGTAAGCCCTTTATTAATTCCTCCTATCTTCTACATTTCTACATACCTAAGAATCCTTTAAAGTAATAAAATAGTAAAAACTACTATAGATATAAAAGTCCCCTAGCTACTAAATATTAAATACTATAACTTAACTACTATAGTTAAAAACAATATTTAGTAGTATAGTAAAGTAGCTATATAACTTAGTATTAATACTATTAATACGTAATATAGCTAGTTAGTTTAACCCTTAAGTATAAAGATTTAAATTACTATTTTTAGTTTTTACTTTTTTTAAACTAGTAGTAATAGAGACTAGATAAGAAATATTAAACTAGATATTACAATAGCTACTACGCCGTTAGCTACCGTAGCAGCGCTGTGGCCTAAGTACCTTACAGCGCTCAGTAGAGCTAATTCTCTATAAGTCACATACCTACTAGGGTTAGCTCTAATATCTATACTAGCGCTTAGGTATCTCTAACCTTAGCTAGTTATTAACTCTTTTACCTTTATTTTAACTCTATATATATAAACTAATTAATCCCCCTATAAGTAATTTAATACTAATTAGTAGTTAACCTTTTTATTACTACTTAATTATAAGCTATAAATTAACTAGGAATTACTTTAAAAAAAAACGACTTTTAGATTAGTATAACTCTAACTATAAGAATAGACCCCCGGACCCTAATTAATATACTAAGATCCCTTTAACTTTAAAAGATAACTTAACTATAAAAGCGGACCCCTAATTAAGTATAGATATTAAGGGAAGTGTTAAAACGCCCTAAGAGACTACCTATAGCCTTATTAAGATTATACAACGTAAAAGATATCTTTACTATACTCTATAATATAAGAATACTACCGCTAAAGCTTCTAAGTAAACCTATAATAACCTCTTCCTTAAAGTACTTTAGGGTAGTACCTAGGTCCCTCTTTAACATCCTTCTTTCTTTCTCTAACTAATAAAGTACTTACTATATAATCCCTTATTTCTATAACCCTAACCTCTATTTAACAACTTACTATTACTAACCCTAATATTCCCTCCTTAATAAACACAAGTAACGTACTTTACTATAATAAATAATATATAACTGCTATTTTTATATAAATTAAAGTAACTAAGTAGCTACTATAAGTATACTATAACTAACTTATAACTATAAAACTATTTTACAAGACTTCCCTTCTCTACTATATTTCTTTTTTATAAATCTTAACTATATTTACCCATAATATATAATAGTTTATTAGTTTAGTAATATAGTCCTTTTACAACTTTAAAAAAGCCTAGTAAGTTAACTAAATTACTGGTAATAAAACGTTATTTAAGCGTATGTGCCCCTAAAGTTATAGCTAAGGGGAAATACATATATTTAAAGTATAGTTAGTTTAATAATTTAACGTTACTCCAGCTCTACTAATAAAGCATTTAGTATTTAGTATCAGTATATATTACATTACTAAGGCTAATAATATAAAACTCCTTCTTTCTTACTATAACTATATATTTAATTAAATTCTTTACTATTAAGTCTTTAAGTTAATAAAAAGATTTACTTTAAAAAATACTAAGTTAAAATATTATTAAGTAACGTTATTTTATTACTTTAATACTATCCATTATCCCTTATTACTACTATTAATTACTTCCTACCTATTTAACGTATTTATCTACTTATTAATAACTACTTAATCTATAAGTACTATAATACAACCCCTTTTATTAATAACTTTTCCCCTAAACTCTAGACATTAATAATACCTTAAAACAGGTCTAGTAGGATCCTAAAATACTATATAATCTTAGTTACTAAACCTCTAATAAGTAGCTACTTATACACTTTTATACTACTATAGGCCTACTAGTTTACCTTATAAAAACAGTATAAGTATACAGTACTACGTCCCTTCTAGTTTCTTTCTTTAGTAGTATAATTATTTAATTATTTATAATATTTTCTAAATAGTAGCTAAAAAGCCAACTTTAATACTATCTCCCTAAAAACTACTATCTCTTTTAATCTATTAATAATAATTAAAAAGCTCTTCTTTTACTATTTATTATCTCTATCTATTACTCTTACTATATTTAATCTATCCTAGCTAAACTTAATAACACAGTGTTTATATCTTTTTATCCTATTGTTCTTCTATCTTAAATTTAACTTTAGCCTTATAGCTTTAAACCTTACTTTTAAACTATAAAACTCTAAAAAAAGCTAAAAAGAAATAGCCCCAGTTAAAGAGCTACTTTAACAGTAGCTTACACTACTATTTTATACAACTAACTACCTACTGGTTCCTATACTAGGAACTAATATAAGTACAAGCCTATAGAGCCTATTTTATCCCTTTTCTTCTATGCTATAATATTCTACTTCTTCCCTTTAATAATAAAGTATCTATAACAACCTAGAGTTAAGTAGTAGAAGAAACCCTATATATAAGAAACCTATTACTCCTTGTAACCTATAATACTACTAACGTTTTCTTTTTTTATTATCTATTATCGCTATTATCTATTATTCTACTTATATCCCTATAATAGTTAACTCTAAATCCCTTCTTTAAGTTACTATAAGTAGCTTAGGTTACTTTTACGAAGCTAACTAGCTTAATAAACTACTTAAGGGTTAATAAAGAGAGTTATAAACTCCCTTAGTAACCTAAGAGTTAACCCCCTTTTATAAGTAGCTTAGTAAAGGCTATTAATCTAATACTAGCCCTTTAAATAAGCAACCTAATAATACTAAGAGCCTTTACCCCCCTTAAGTATCTTTTATAATTCTAAAATACCTTTTAGGAAATATTAATATATCCCTATAGGGCCCTTCTAGCTCTAAAGCTCTAAATAATAGTATCCTTTAAGTAAAGCTAAATATAATACTAATTTTTTATATTAACTAGTATACTATTAATAAACTTATAAAATAGGAACTATAAAAGACCTTTTACTATAACTTTAATATACAGCCCCTTAAAGCCTTTAACTAAGTTAATTTAAAAATCCACTACCTCGTTAGAGACTTTCTTTATAAGTACAGAGTTATAGTTAACCTTTTTTAACTCTAGTATAAATACTAAGTTCTATAATGTTATAATAAAGCTATATTATAGCTTTTAAACGTTTAACAATATTATAAAAAGTAAATAAGTATACTATAAATTTAAAAATAACTATAAAAAACCCAAGTTTATTAGAGAGATTACTAATACCTACTAAGGCTCTATACCTATAGCCCTTATTAATAGTAATATACTACTATTTATTAATAAGTAAGTTAAAGGGTCTTAAGTAGTTACAATACTATAAAAAAATACTACTTTAAGCTACTTAATAGTTAAAGTCCTTAACTCTTACTACTTACTATTAAATTAATAACTCCCTTTCTATTCTAAAACCTAGTTACTAGTCCTTATTAATAGTTGTTTAGTATATCCTATAGATACCCCTATACTAAAAATACTAACCAACCTCGCTAAGCTTAATAATAAAAGTATAAAATACAGCAGCAACTAGTACAACTTAATTAACGCAAAACTTTATGTCTTTTAGTACTACTATAAGCTTATTAGTATTAGTAACAGTTAGGTCTACGTTACTTTCCCCCTTATACTAAAAGATTAAGGCTAAGTATACTATTATAACTATTTTTACTTTACTATTTATATTCCCCTTACTAACCTAGTTAAGTAAGTATAAAAGTACTTTAAGACCCCCTAATTTTATTAATAGTGCCTTTTTAAGTAGTAAAGTCTTACCCTTAGTAATAAAATTCAAAGGAACTATAGTAAGATCCGCGTTAAGTATCTTAACTTATTAATCTTTAAGTTAATAAAGATCTAACCTATACTTAACGCGTACCTCTAAGGTAATTAAGCTCTCTATACCCAGCTACTCACTATTTACTATAACGCTCCGGCTATTACTAATATACTCCTTAAGCCTAAGGAGTTAATTAACAGCACTATTACTAACCTCTACTCTACTATAAGTATTACTAATAGTAACTCTAGTACTAACTAATTTATTATAAAGCCTATAGGGCCTTTTAAAGCCTTTTTTATTAATTATTAATATAGTAGTAGCTATAATAATAGCTGTTTTTAAGGTAGTAAGTTTAATTACTATAGCTATAATTAATACTATAGTACTAATAGTTACTCTATACCCTTTTATAAAGCCCCTATAAAGTATTATATTTATAGTAGAACGGGTTATTAGTTTACTAACTATAAGTAAAAAAAGTATAATAAAGTTTGTAAGTAATATAGGGTATTTAAGTATATTTAAGATACTTTAAAAAAGGATATTTCTAGTTTTTAGCCTAACATAAAAGTACTAATTCCTCCCTTAAGTACTATAATACTCCCTCTAAAACTAAGACGTTTATTAAAAACAATAATAAAGTATCTAAGTAAAAAGATAGTAGTATAGACTACGCGCACTACATAATAGCGTTTAATACTAAAGCTACTACTACTAGTACTATAATTAACTAAGTTAATAGACGCTATATTATTAACTTTTTTATAAAGAGTATAGCTTTTTACTACTTAATAATAGTTAACTCCTTTAAGTTATATATCCCTAATATAACGTTTATATATAATAGCCGCTATTTAGTAACTATCTTTTATAGTATTATACTTAACTCTAGGGCAGTCTGTTTTTTAATAAGAGGCCATAATAAATACTTTGCTTTTAAGAATAACCTTTTTTAAAATTTTAAGATTAATACGTTAGCTATAGGAAAGGTCTTTATTGTATTTAGAAATAGGTATTTAATTACTTTAATAGGATCTATTAATGTGCCTATACCTTTTAGTATAATTACCTTTTACGTTATACTTATAAGTACTTTATTTCTTTTTAGTCTCTATAATATAGATTAGCTTAGTGTTATTTTTAATAATATATATAATAAACTGTGTTAGGGCACTACTATTATCTCTATTGTTTAATAATAGGGCTATTTATAGCTTCTTTTTAATAACAAGGAGTCCCTTGCTTACTGCTACTTAATAGACGCTGAACTTTAGTGCCTGTATTGTTAGTTTGGCTACCCTTCTGTTTAGAAGCTTTATAACGTACTGTAAAAGGCTAGGTACTCTATTAAGATTTCTATAATTAAAGCCCTTAACTAGATTTACTACTAATATTAACTTAATAGTCTAGCTTCTTTTTACTTTAAGTTTACCTTTTATAATAACTATAACTTTAACTATAAAGTTATTATTAATATTATATATATTAATAAATACTTTATATTATATATAGTTAATATAGCGACGGTATTTAATACTATTTACTTCTTAAAGAGTATTTTTACTAAGGATATATAGAAGGGCTTTAGGAAAAACTAAATTAATATATACTAGGGACCTTTAGACAACTTTATTATAGATCCGGGTACTAGTTTTAAGTCTATAGAGTTCTGTAGTAATACTTAAGTCTTTAGTATTACTTTTATTAATAGTCTAATCGAGACTTACTACCTAATTAATAAAGTTAAGTAGTACTATACTATACTATATAGAGTCTTTTTTATTATTTATAGTAAGAACCCTAATATAAGTAATAACGCGTGCTTTAAGTAACTATTAAGGTAATAAACGATACTACTAGTCCTAATAGCTTTGTACTAACCCTCTTTATTTTTAGAGTATACTTAAGGATAAATAATAACTCTATACTCTTACTAGAGCTTTTAAAAAGGGCTGCTATAATCTATAAAGTAACTAAAAAAGTCCACTACTACTATATAAATTAATAAGTCTAAAATACCCTTAGGACACGTAATAGCCCCAACTCTATACTTACTATAAACCTTTTACTTTAATTTATAGTTTATATATAGTATAAAAAGAGTTTTGCTATCCAGGAGGTACTTTCTAGCTATCCGGGAGGTACCCCACTTATCCTACTTCCTAGCCATCTAATTAGCTAGGTAAACTTATACCCATTAGTGTAATTAAGTTGTTATAACTAGGCGTATTTAAGCTATTACAACCATTATAATTAGGGTACTATAATTACTATATAATTTATACTATAATTAAAGTACTAGATTTAAGCCGTTACAACTATTATAATTAAGCTATTACAACTATTATAATTAAGCTATTATAACCGTTATAATTAAGCTATTACAACTATTATAATTAAGCTATTACAACCGTTATAATTAAGCTATTACAACTATTATAATTAAGTTAATATAACTAGGTATAATTAAGCTATTATAACCGTTGTAATTAGGGTACTATAACTACTATATAATTTATACTATAATTAAAGTACTAGATTTAAGCCGTTACAACCGTTATAATTACACTGTTACGACTAGGCGCAATTAAGCTGCGATTAATCTAATTAATCCTATTAGTTGGATAAGTGGGGTACCTCCCGGATAGCTAGAAAGTACCTCCCGGATAGTAAAACTCTATAAAAAAGGTAAATAGTAAGGTCCTTATTAATTTATCTTAGTTAATAGTAAGACTTATATACTTTAGCTTCTATAAGGCCTATACTCTTTTAGGTTAATAAGTATTAAACTATTCTATAATAATGTTAAAGAGACCGATTTTATTATTCTCCTACTTCTAAGTACTCTTTAGGATAATAAAACTAATAGCTTTATTAAAATCTATAATAAAGCTAATACTCCTAAGGAGACTTTTAATAAAATTATTATTAGTACTACTCCTCTATCCCTAGTAGAGAACCGCTCTAGCTAGCTAAAGAAATGCCCTAGCTGTCCTTATAAGTATCCTATTATAGTATATATCTTAGCTAAAGAGGAGGCTAACCTAGCCCTTATAATTAAGTTACAAAATAATAGCCTAATTACTACTCTAGGTAGGTCGTTTTAGCTATTAATAGAGTAAGAGATTTTAGTACTTTAAAATTATAACGTTTTTAATATTGTCCCTTTTAATTTTAAAGTATATAATAGACTATAACTATTTAAGTCCTGTATTATTAATAAAGTTAAAAGAAAGATAATAGATAAGCCCTATAAGAAGTTATAATTAGTTATTTAAAGCTATACTAATAATAGTAAAGCTAAGATCCTTACTTAGTTCCTAACTATTTAACGGGTAAGTTAATAACTTATCCTTACTTTTACTCTATCTTTAATTTATAATAGAATAACCCTTTAGTTATAAAATATTACTTAAGTTTATATATAGTTAAAGACTATACTTAACTATATAATTTTTACTTAACTACCTAAGTAGATTAAATATTAGTACCTTAATAATACTATTATAGTTATTAAAAAACTACTCTATAGGGTTATAGAGGCTAGTACTTACTAGTAGGTAATATACTACTGCTACTATTAAGATAAGTTTAAAATAGTTATATTTATATATAACCTATACTTTTTAATTTTATTAATTAAAATAATAATTTTATTATAGTTAAAATATAAATTAACAATATATTAGGGCTTTTAACTATTAATTTTTTAGTTTAAAAGAATAAATAGCTTTTTAGAGTAAACTTTATAACTAAACTAAAATCCTTTTTAACTACTAGTAATCCCCTTATATTTAATAGAGGTATTTTATTCCTTAAAGGACCTAACCTAGTATTTTACTAAAAGGGCTAGAGTAAAAAGATCACTACTATAACTACTAGTAATAATTAAAACGTATAATACGTTTAATAATATACCTATAGTACTTATATTACTTTAATTTATTAACTAAAAGTATTATATAACTTTTTAGTTACTATTTAGTACTAAGAGCCTATAGACGATAATATTAGGGCCCTAAATAAGTAAATTTAGTAGTAGATTAATAACTAGTAGTGTAGCTTTATATACATTCCTTTTAACCTTACTATTAGTAAACTATTTATTTTTATAAATAAATCTTTTACTAATAATACGGACTTATTATTATAGCTAGGCTTTATTATTATTCTTAGTAATAAGGGCTAACTTATTAATAATACCTTTTAAGTTTATAGTAATATTATTTACTATAGTTTAATAAAGAGTAAATAGGTTACTTATAGTATTTTTACTTTAGAGATTTATAGTATAATAGCTAGTATCAATATAACTCTATTAATTACTAAAATATTAAAAATTATAACTAACTACCTTAAGCTTCCTTTAATTCTATTTATAGTATATATAGACTTATACTTACTATATAAGTACTTTATTAAGTTTAGTACTACTAAGAAAAAGAGACTTATAATAAATATTATAGTTCTTTATTAGTTTTATAAAAGATATAAGATTAATAATACTTACTGAATTACTAGTAGTAATAACCTTACATAAACTTTTATAAAAACCTCTTTAAACTAAGTTTTTAAGTGCTTTATTTTTAAAAATAAAGTAAAGATTAAGATAAAAGAATAGGTAATAAGAGGAGGTAAAAAAAGTATAGTAAGTAGTAGAAGTATTAAGGGATATAGAAAAAGAGGAGGAAATATAGGTATTTAGGTATATAAGGATACTAAAAACTACACAGAAGCTATACTAGATTCCTAGTCTAGTTAATTATAAGCCCTAGGCGCCTCTTAACTACCCTAAGCCCGTTAGAAATAAAGCGCCTAACGCCTATAGGGGTTTTTAGGATTCCCGTTGTTTTGTAAAGGACAGTAATCTATTAAACTACGTTAATTACTGCTCTCTTTATAATTATAATTATTTTTAGTTAGAGCCTTAGGCTATAAAGTAAAAACTACTAGTGTTGTAACAGCTACTATACTATTAGCTACTATAGTAGTACTATGGCCTAAGTACCCTATAGTGCTTAGTAGAGCTAATTCTCTATAGGTTACGTACCTACTAGGGTTAGCTCTAATATCTATACTAGTGCCTAGGTATCTTTAACTTTAACTAGTTATTAACTCTTTTACTTCTATTTTAACTCTATACGTATAGACTAATTAATCCCCCTATAAGTAATTTAATACTAGACTTATTAACTAATTTAATACTAAATTAAATTTTAGACTTACTATTTTTAAAAAATAACTAATACTATTTTAAGTAAGTAATAGAAGTAGTAATAATAACTATAGATTCTTTAGAGTTAAGAAACTAGTATATTTAGTAAAGTATATTAAAATATCTACTAATGAGTATAAGGAAAAGTGGTTTAATTAGATTAACTAGCTATAGTGTGGCTTATGATAATAGTGCGTTAGTTATAGAGGGATGTAACGGCTAAGGAAAGGGATAGTTTAGTTTAGATTAAAGTTAATAGGTTTAAAGGGATAGTCTAGGGAGGTGTATAGAAGGTATTAGTGGTTTTAGTGGTGTTAATAGCGTTAATAGTGTAATAAGTAGTTTGTAAAATTAATTAAAAACACCTATTACTTTAAATCTATAGGAGCTGCGTTATAGTAGGTGAATTTGAGTACTGTAACGAAAAAGATTAACGAGGTAGGTAGCTGGACAATTCCCTAGAGCACGTGGCCCGTAGGCCGTTAGTACTCTAGAGGGGGTAAAGTATAGTTTTAATAATAAGCTTTTATAATAGCTTTAGTTAACTTAAGAATATATTATAGTAAGTAAAAGTAGTAGTAAAAAAGTGTTAGTACTAAAAAGAGCTTAGTATAGTAGTTAAAAGGCTAGGGGCGGCTTAGAGTTACTAGTATCTATAGTGCTACCTATACTATACTAGACTTAATTAATTTAAAGGCAAAAGGGGCTATAATTAACTAAAAAGCTTGTTATACTAAGAAAAGGCTATAGCTATAATAAAAACGTAATTAAATTAAATATTAAGTAATTATATAATATACTGTTTTTTAGTATTTTTAATCTTATTAACTTAATTAACTAAGAAAAGTAGGGAGTATTTAGTTAGCTACTTAATAGTATAGTACTTAAATAGTAAAACTCTTTTTTATAGTTTTTTACAGATATTTTAATAAGGGGTTTTAAAAAGAATATATTATAGCTATGTATTTTTAAGTAGTGTAATTAAATAGAAGTATTTAATAGAGTGTATTTAGTAGCTTTAACCCCCTTTAGCTTTTAACAATTCTACTTACTTACTCTTTTTATAGTAATAATAAACATTTCTATAAGTTAATTTAAAAAGAATGTATTACAGCTATATATTATAAGTATTACTATCCGGGCGGTGTCTTTTGGCTATCCGGGCGGTACTCTACTTTTACTAGCCAATAGGACTATATAGCTTAATTACGCGCAGTCGCAGCAGCTCAATTACGCGTAGTTACAGTAGCTCAATTACGAGCGGTCGCAGTAGTAGTTTAATTACGCGTAGTCGCAGTAGTAGCTCAATTACGCGCGGTCGCTACAGCTTAATTGCGCACGGTCGCAGTAGTAGCTTAATTACGCGTAGTCGCAGCAGTAGCTCAATTACGCGTAGTCGTAGTAGCAGCTTAATTGCGCGCAGTCATAGTAGTAGCTTAATTACGCGCGGTTGTAGTAGTAGATTGTGTATAGTAGGAGCTAATTAGAGACCTAGTTTAGGACTAAAGTAGAGCACCGCCCGGATAGCTAAAAGACACCGCCCGGATAGTAATACTTTATATTATTAAGTAGTATAATAAGTAAAAGTATCTAATAGAGTGTATCTAGTAGGGTTAATCCCCTCTAGCTTTTAACGCTTCTACTTACCTGCTCTTCTAGTAATAATAACAATACTATTACTAATAGGCGCTAATATCAAAATAAACCTTGACTTATATAAACCTTTAGCTAGATTACGTTATAGTACTATAATATACTATAGTGCCTAATAAGCCCTAGTAGTGTTTATAATTAAAGAAAAGGGTACTACTACTATAAGTAAGGCCTTTGTTAATTTTTTTTGTCTTTTATATTTCTAAGAATCCTTTAAAGTAATAAAATAGTAAAAACTACTATAAATATAAAAGTCCCCTAAATACTAAATACTAAATACTAAATACTATAACCTAGTTACTAAGGTTAAGAATAATATTTAGTAGTATAGTAAAGTAGCTATATAGTTTAGTATTAATACTATTAATATATAGTATAACTAGCTAACTTAACCCTTAAGTATAAAGATTTAAATTACTATTTTTAGTTTTTACCTTTTTGAAACTAGTAGTAATAGGGATTAAATAAGAAATATTAAACTAGACTTATTAGTTAACTTAATACTAAATTAAATTTTAAACTTATTATATTTAAAAAATAATTAATACTACTTTAAGTAAGTAATAAAGGTAGTAATAATAACTATAAATCCCTTAGAGTTAAGAAACTAGTATATTTAATAAGGCCTAAACATCAAAACGTTTACTAATAAGTATAGAAAAAAGTAGTTTAATTAAGTTAATTAACTATAGTATAGTTAAGGAAAGGAATAGTTTAGTTTAAATTAAATTTAATAGGTTTAAAGGGATAGTCTATTAAATAATTAAGTATATAAAAAGCGTATAAAAGGTATTAATAGTTTTAATAGTATTAATAGTATAATTAGTAGTTAAAATTAATTAAAAACACCTATTACTTTAAAGACTAACTAAATTTCCTATACTACCCGTATATCCTTCTTATATAGGGTAGTCTCTACCTTATATCCCCGGGCTCCTATTAGTCGAATTAAGTCGTAATTAAAAATCAATCTTAACTATAGTTATAAATAATAAAAACAGTAAAAACAGTAAAAACTATAGTTTATATAGCTAGCTCTAAATTACTTGAAACTAAGGTCTTTTTAATTTTAAATTAAATATTATATCTTTTCTACTACTATAACTATACCTAATTAGGCTTAAGTACCTAAGTAATTATATATATAAAGTTAGGAATTAATCCCCTAGCCTTAGAATTAACGGCTGGATTACTCCCTATTATTCTAAGGCCTAGTAAACGTCTTAAGGGTATAAACCTAACTTATTTCTATTTATCCTACTTTACTAAGCCTAAAGTTAATCCTTTTCTATAATTTTAACTATAGCCTTGTCCCTAACGTCCTATAGCTAGCTACTACTCTATAGCTTTCTCTATAACTCCAGCTTCTACAGGGACGGCTATACGGCCCTACTATTAGTAGTAGTATAATAAGTAGTATTATAAAAGGTATTATAAAGGTATCGTAAAAGGTATTATAAAAGGTACAGTAAAAGGTATTGCAACAAGTAGTATTAAGGCTATTAATTAAAAAGGCTAATTACAAAAAAAAACAGCTAAGTTAAAAAACAGCTATTAGGTATAGAAAAAAAGCTAGTAGTAGCGATGCTAACCTAATCCAATTAATAGGAGCCTAGGGATGTATAGTAGAGACTACCCTACACAAAAAGGATATACGGGTAGTATAGGAAATTTAATTAGTTTTATTACTTTAAATTTATAAAGGCTGTATTATAGTAAGTAAATTTAAGTATTATAATAAAAAAGATTAATAAGGTAGGTAGCTAGATAGTTCCCTTAAGTACGTAGCCCGTAGGCCGTTAGTTACCCTAAAGGGGGTAAAAGGTTTTATAAAAAAGTCTAGTTAAGTTTAAGTTAAAGAATACTTATTTAATAAAAAAAGTATATATATACTATATATAGTTTAATAAGGATTATTTACTTTTATTAACTAAAAGTAGTATATAGACTATATAGTATAGTTAATTAAAGTCCCTAAAGTCTTTACTTTAGAAAAAACTTTAATAGCTGTACTATATAAGTATATAATATAAGTTTTACTATTAAGGCGGATACTTTTAACTATTAAAGTAAATATCTATAACTATACTTCTTTTTATTAATAGTAACTTATAAAATCTAAGTATATTAATTATACTATAGTTACTATAGTAATCTAAGTACTATATTTAAGGCCTTATAACTATTAAAATTAAGTTTTACTATCTAGGCCCTATTAAGTAGCTATTTAGGCCCTCCCCTACTTTTTAGACTAATTAGGTTAAGGGGATCTATCGCACAGTAGTAATACTACTAAGTACGTATTAGATTTTGTGTATATTACGTATATTAACGTTATGTATTATTCTACGGCCTATAGCGCTATTAACGCGTTTTTTACCTTAACTACATTATAGGCCTTTAAGCCCCTAAATACAGCTACAGCCTTTAGAGCTAGTAAAACGTTAATCTAAAGTAGCTATTAGCCTCCTTAAATACTAAAATCCACCTATACATTATAATATACTAGTAGCTCTAAACTACGTAATTTAATACGCCTCCCTAGTAAGGGCCTTATAAGGGCCTTATTAGATTTATTTATTAATAAAATTACGTACTAGCTGCGCTTTAACTACTTTATAGTTACTTTTGTATAACTCGCTTCTTTAGAGCTATAATCCCTTTAAAGTCTTTATTTTAAATAGTTCTATTATTTTTATTAAACCTCTATCTCTATAGTAAGAAGAGTAATACTATTTTTAAAGTATTTAAAAACTATAATTCATTTACTTTATTTATTATTAATAAAGTTAAGGCTTTTTAGTTACTTTTTTTAAAGTTTAGTATTATAAAGTACCTAAAGTTATTCTATTTAATTTACTATATTAAGTTATTTAAAGAAGATTTTAAAGTAGGCGCTAGTAAGTAGCTTTATAAAGCTGTCCGCTATAAGCTATGCTATAAGCTAGTATTTAACTCTAATACAGCCTTTTTAGGCTTTTTAATATAACTAGTAGTTATAGATATTAATATAGTAAAACTTTATATATAGTTAAACTATTTCTTTATTAATAAAATAGATTATTTATTAATTATTATATTAAATATATATACTTAGTACTAGTATAGTAAAAGCGGCTGTATTATTAAAGGTCTTTTTACTAAGGTTAATATAAAGAGTAGTTATTAAATAGCTTGTGAAAATAGCCTCTTTAACTGCTTAAGAAAGAGTAAAGAGCTTAGCTTTAGTTATAGATATTATTATAGTATTTTATTTATTAATTTACTAGTTAATAAAGTTATTAAAAAGCTTAATTATAAATACTTAAAAGCTTTTATAGTTTAGTATATTATTAGTAAAGCTAGTATTTAAAGTGATTACTAAACTATTATTAAAACTGCTTTTTTTGTAGTTAAATTTAAAGTAGAGGGTGTACTTTATAGTAAGGTATTTAATAGCTTACTTAGCTTTTTTAAAATACTTAAAACTAGAGTTATAGTTAAAGTGTGTAAAATAACTTATAGTAAGGGCTATATTTAGCTAAGTTATTATAGTACTGTATATAATTAATTTAATATTACTTTAGTATGTGTTAGTATTTATATATAAAGTAGACCCTTTATAAAGGAGTAGTTTAAGTAATTGAATTAAAGAGGTGTATAGTTATTTAGTTTATAGGCTTTACTTTTTTAAGTATTTAATAACTTTATTAATATATACAGATTATAAAAACTAAAGGCACTTTATAGTATAGTTATAAATAACTTTAATTCCTAGAAACTATTATAAGTTTTTACTACTTTTAAAAAAGTAATATTTTTAAAGTTTTTTTATAAATAAAAGGGCCTTTTTACGGTATTTAAAAGGGAAGTATAAAACATAGTTATTAATATAGAAGAAGAAAATAATATAGTTACTTATTTAATAGTAATTCTTACTTACTACGCACTCTAGTTTAAACTTTTTTAAACTAGCTTTTAAATAGCGTTACTATAGAAGTAAAGAGTAGTATAGACTATAGAGTACTTTATTAAGCTTAAGGATATACCTAGACTTTTAATACTTAGGGGGTATTTATATATAAACGTTTTTATTAAGTAAAACTTTAATAAATATATTTATAGTATTATACTATAAAAGCTTTAGATTAAAGTAGTTAGTAATAGTTATAAGTATTTAAAATAATATACTAATAAGTATAGAAGTATAGGTATTTTACTTATTCTTTAGTTACTAGTTACTATATATAATAAAGTATACTTTAATTTTTAAGAGTTTTTTATACTTATTTAGTTTATAAGTATAAACTTAATAGTATTCTAGAATTTAGGTACTTTTAGTTATACTTTTAAGGACCTTTTTTTAAGAGTTAGTTTTATAATAGTTTTATAAATAGTTTACTTTAGTTATTTTAATTAAAGTAGTATAGGGGTAGGTTAATACTTTTATATAAAATATAAGTAGGGGTTAGAGTTTTTATTAATAGGTACTAGGTATAGGAACTTTAATTTATAGTTAGTTTATTCCTTTTTATAGTTAAATTTTATTATTAAAGTGTTTAATATTTGTGTTTTATAATGCCCCTATAGTATATTAAATACTAGGGGTCCCCTTTAATAGGTTATAAGTAACTAAGTAGCTAGCTTAAAAGTAGTTTTACTATAGAGTATTTTAAAACAATAATAGAGTATTAGTTAAGAAGGCGGTTTTATAAGATATTTATTTATATTAGGGTATATAAGCCGCTAGAGTGACTTAGTTTATAGACTTAGTTATAAATATAGACTAGTAAAGTAGGTTTATAAATTTAGTTATAAATGTAGACTAGTAAGAACTTATAAAGTAGAGTTTTTTATTTATTAATTTAACTATAGTTTATTTTTTTAAGTACTAGTTTTTTTTAATTAATACTTAAAAGAACGAAATAGGTAAGTTAAAAAGAGTAAGTAAAAGTTTAAAATAAATAAAAGAGTATTTATAGTTATAAGGTTTATTATTATTAAGGGTAGTATTACTTAAGTTAAGTTTATTAGAAACGTTATTAAAAGAGTTTATAAAAAGGGATACTTTATTGTTTTTTTTATTTAATAGTAATAAGTAGAGTTATACTTAAAAGTTAGTTTTATTAATTACTATGTATATGTGTTGTATTGTTTTATAAGTATGCCTATATTACAAACTAGAAATCCACTAAGTAGTAGGCTTTTAACCTCTTATAAGTAAATAATATTCTAGTAAAGGGTGTACGAAAAAACCCTAGTAGGGAAAATATATAACTATTTAGTATAAAAGTAGTGAAGGTTTTACGTAAAGGTCTATCTAAGTCTAGGTTAGGGGATGCCTACTTATAAGGGAAGGTGCTATATACTGTATATAGCCTAGTAGGGGCCGCCTGCTCCTATTGGCTAGGAGCAGTACACGGGCTATCCGGTGTAGCTAATTAGAGTAGTAGGGTCCCCACTTCTGAAAACTCTAATTTGCCGCACTGCATGGGCGCGCGACGTATGGTTGGGGTATAAAAACCCTTTGGGTGGCGCAGGATTCGAACCTACTACCTCTACCTCTTGCGAGGTAGGGTCGGGCAGGCTCTTAACCACTGAGCTAACTACCTTTATTAATTACTATAAGGCTCTTTTAAACCTACTTAGTAATAGTATATAGGTTAAGGTTATTATAGTTATTAGTAAGTAAATCTGGGTTGTTATTATAAAACGCTTTTTTATTAAATATTACGTTATATATAGTAATAATTTTTTTAGTTATAGGGTTTTAGATTTAATATTAGTTAGTAGATGTATATTTAATAAGGAAGTTTATAAAGGTATAGCTTTTAAAGTAGTTAAGGTGCTTTTTTTTAAACTAAGTTATAGCTATAAAGGTATATACTTTATAACTATAGAACTTTAAATATATAAGGCTAGGTTTTATAGTTTTATTATTTTAAAGTTATTAGTAGAGTACTTTATATAGGGTCTTTTAACTAAAAGCTACTTAAGGTATATAGTTATAAAGGTAGGTTACTACTTTATAGATATTAAGCTATACTTTATAGGGTAGTTTACTACTTTTTTATATTATTTAACCCTTTATTTTAATAATAGTTTTAATATACTTAGTACTACTTTTTTAATTTTAAGTATATAGAGTTAATAGCTTAATACGTTTATTTTATTTTTAAAAGTTATTTATAAAATAGTAGTATCTTTTAATTTTACTATTATACTTAAAGACTTATATATTAACGTTATACTAGACTTTTAAAAGTAAAATAAACTTTTTAAAGACCTTAATAAGTATCTTTATATTATAGTTATATAACCCCCTCTAGAGTAACTAACGGCCCACGAGCCACATACTCTAGGGAATAGCCGTCTAGCCACCCACCTTATTAATCTTTTTCGTTATTAATAGCACTCAAATTCACTTACTACAACGCAGCTTCTATAGATTTAAAGTAATAAGTGTTTTTAATTAATTTTAACTACTAATTACACCGTTAATACCGCTAAAACCACTAACGCCTTCTATACGCCTCCTATACACCTAACCGTCTAGACCGTCCCTCTAAACCTATAAAATCCAATCTAAACTAAACTATCCCTTCCCTTAACTATTGAATCCCTTTACAACTAACGCACTGTCGTCACAGACCGCGCTATAGCTAGTTAACCTAATTAAACCGCTTTTCCCTATACTTATTAATAAACGTCTTAATATACCTTATTAAACGTACTAGTCTCTTATAGACTCTAGGGGATCTATAGTTATTATTACTACCTCTATTACTTACTTAAAGTAGTATTAGTTATCTTTTAAAAATAATAAATCTAAAATCTAACTTAGTATTAAATTAACTAATAGAGCTAGTTTAATAGTTCTTATTTAAACCCTATTACTACTAGTTTAAAAAAGGCAAAAACTAAAAATAGTAATTTAAATCTTTATATTTAAGAGTTAAGCTAATTAACTATACTATATAGTAATAGTAGTAATACTAAGCTATATAACTATATTACTAAGCTAGTTAATATTGTTCTTAATTATAGTAACTAAGTTATAGTATTTAGTAATTAGTAGTAGCTAAGGGACTTTTATAAGTATAGTATTTTTTACTATTTTATTGGATTATTAAGTGTAAATATAGAAGACGGGAGGAATCGACAAAGGGCTTGCTTACAGCAGTGCCTTTTTCTTTAATTGTGAACGCTACTAGGGCTTGTCAGGCCCTACGGTACGTCACAGCGCCTGTGATCTAGCTAAAGGTTTGTACAAGTAAAGGTTTATTTCAATATATTTAGTGCCGCCTATTAGTGATAGTATTGTTATTATTACTATAGAAAGGGCAGGTAAGTAGAAGCGTTAAGGTATATACGCCCTACTAAGCTCTACTTAAGACCACTTAAGCTAGAGGGGGTTAAAGTTACTAGATACACCCTATTAAATACTTCTATTTAATTATACTATTTAATAATACATAGCTATAGTATATTCTTTTTAGAACAACTTATAGAAATATTTAGATAAGATAACTATTTAAAAAAAACATAAATATTATAGTTATATAAATAGTAATTTTAAAAGTATTAAGAGACGCGGTTAGTAAATACTAGTACTAAAGTAAATTTATTATAGCTTTTAGTATATAGGTAGAAGTTAAATATAATATATTTATTAAAGTATGTATATATATTATTTTTATATAGTTTATAGTTAATAATCCGTTTTACTTTACTAATACTATAGGTATTATACTTAAAAAGGGCTTTTTTAAATACTTTTTAATTTATAGGGGTAATAATAATTTAAATATTATAGGTTAAAGAGTTAAGGTAGTAAAGTAGCTTAAAGCTTAGGTAGTTAAGTTACTAGTACTATATTTCTTTAGAGCTTTTTAGAGATTATTATTAATATAAGGAGTATTTATACTATTAATAAAGAGTATAAGTATACTATATAGTTTATATAAAGGCTTTATAGAATAGTACTTTATTTAAAAGTTTATTAAACTTTAATACTTTTTAGTTATGTATAGTTTTAATATAGTTAAGAGGGCTATAGTTAAACTCTTATAGTATAAAGGGCTATTTAGGGTATTTATTCTACTAGTATTTATATTTATAGAGTTATTTATAAAAAATAAAGTTAGTTACTATAGATATATATAAAGTAATATTATAAAGGTATAAACTAAACTTTATACTATTAGTTAGTATAATATATATACTTATGTTTTTATATTTATTAATTATAAGGGGCTTAGATTTAGTTTAAAAGAAGTTCTTTATACTTATAGTTTATAGGTTTTTAAAGTACTTTATATTTTTAAATATATAGATAAATATATTAGAGTTAAGGAAGTAAGAGTCCTTAAAAGGGTATAGTATAAAAACTTTACTTTAAGTAGCTTAAAAAGCTACTAGTAGATACTTAAGACTCTTAATATAGTAGTTATATAGTTACTAGTTATAAATCTTTTTAATATACTTAATTAACTAGTTATTATTTATAAGGTTTTTTTTTATATACTTATAGTAGTAGTTAAGTAGCTTTTACTTAGTATATACGCGCTTTAGGAAGGTATAGAAGTAATTTTTAAAGTAGTAGTATATTATATAAATAGAGTAAAAGGGAGTTAATAGAGTAAAGGGAGTTAAAGATACTAATAAGACTTTACTTTATAATTTTTTAGGGTTAGTATTATTATATTTATTATTAAAGTACTTTAAAGAGTTATAAAGAGCTACTTTATTAATAGTAAAAGTACTTTAAGTACTTCTTCTATATCCTATAGTTTTTAGTATTTATTTAATTATAGTAGTTATTTTAGTAATAGTTTTATTAAAACTATAGTTATTCTAACTATTATTTATTATTATATAGTAGCTTTTAGTTTAGGATTAAAGTAGTAAGTAGTTAAGGGAGTAAAGTAGCTTATAGATCTATAGGTTTTCTTTATAAGCTACTTTAAGTTTAATAGTATAACTTTTATATATATTATTAACCTATATTATAAACTACTTAACTATAGTAGCTTTTATTATAAACTACTTATTATAGAGTATAGTAAAGTAGTTAATATAAAGCTAGTTAGTATATTAATAGTATATACTTTTTATAAGTTTAAAGTACTTATAAAAGTTTTAAATTTAAATAGTTAGTTTTAAAGTACTTAAGTAGTATTAAATTTTAAGTTTTTTAATAATAGTACTTTATATTTAAAAAATAATAGTATTTTTAGCTTTTTTTTACTTTTAGTATATTACTTTTATTATATAGTAAAAGGATAAAGAGTTAATATAGTATTTAAGGGCTTTTTTAAAAAGGTTAGTTGTTGTTTTAGTATAGTAGTAATTCGTGGCTTTAAATAGGAGTAGAAGGTTTTTATTTAAAAGTACTTAAGGGGGAGTATTTATAACAAACTTATTTATTCTAGATTCTATAGTTTAGGAGTAAAAAGCTTTTAGTTTTAGTTTATAGTAAGTAATAGACTTTAAGTAGTTACTAAGTTATAGCTTTTAAAGCAGGGTATTACTAATAAGGGGCTTTAGGAATATAGAGGTTAAGTTAAAAGCTTTTTATATATTAAGGGTATTTATAAGTACTTAAAAGTTATAGAGTTATAAGTATTAAGTAACTAGGTTATTAAGGATAGTTTTTTAAGGGGTTAAAAGGACATTTATAGTAATTTTTATATTTAATAAAGTAGTTTAGGAATAATTAATTATATATAGTAAAGGGGGTAGTAAAATAAGACTTTTAATTATTAGATTTTATATATATTATATATATTAACGTTATGTGTTATTCTACGGCCTATAGTACTATTAACGCGTTTTTTACTTTAACTACGTTATAGGCCTTTAACCCCCTAAACGCGGCTACGGCCTTTAGAGCTGGCGAAACGTTAATCTAGAGTAGCTATTAGCCTCCTTAAATGCCGAAATCTGCCTATACGTCGTAACGCGCTAGTGGCTCTAAGCCACGTAATCTGACAGTACGCGCTATAGCTGTAATTGAGTGTAGTACTGCGACTGTAATTAAGCGCCGCTATGAGGGTAATTAAGTGTAGTGCTGTGACTGTAATTGAGTGTAGTACTGCAGCTGTAATTGAGTGTAGCGCTGCGACTGTAATTAAGTGTAGCGCTGTGATTGTAATTGAGTGCTGCTGCGAGGGTAATTGAGCGTAGCGCTGCGACTGTAATTTAGCGCTGCTGCGAGGGTAATTGAGCGCAGCGCTGCGACTGTAATTAAGTGCTACTGCCACTGTTAGATTACGTGGCTTAGAGCCACTAGCACGTTGCGACGTATGGGCGGATTTTGGCGTTTAAGGAGACCGATAGCCGCTCTAGAACAACGTTTCGCCGGCTCAGAACAACGTTTCGCCGGCTCTAGAGGCTATAGCCGCGTTTAGGGGCTTAAAGGCCTATAACGCTATTAAGGTAAAAAACGCGTTAATAGTACTATAAACTATAGAATAATACACAATATTAATATACATAATATACGTAAAATCTAATAATTAAAAGTCTTATTCTACTATCCCCTCTACTATATATAATTAATTATTTTTAAACTACTCTTTTAAATATAAAGATCACTATAAACGTTTTTTTAACCCTTTAAAAAACTATCTTTAATAACCTAACTATTTAGTACTTATAACTCTATAACTTTTAAGTACTTATAAATACCCTTAATACGTAAAAAGCTTTTAACTTAACCTCTATATCCCTAAAGCCCCTTATTAGTAATACCCCGCCCTAAAAGCTGTGTTTTAATAACTACCTAAAGTCTATTACTTACTATAGTCCTAAACTAAGAGTCCTTTACTCCTAAACTATAAGATTTAAAGTAAATAAGTTTACTATAAATATTCCACTTTAAGTACCTTTAAATAAGAACCTTTTACTTCTATTTAAAACTATAAATTACTACTATACTAAAATAATAACTAACTTCTTTAAAAAGACCCTTAAGTACTATATTAACTTCTTATCTCTTTACTATATAATAAAAGTAATATACTAAAAACAAAAAAGACTAAAAATACTATTATTTTTTAAATATAAAGTACTATTATTAAAAAACTTAGAATTTAGTACTATTTAAGTACTTTAGAGTTAACTATTTAAATTTAAAACCTTTATAAATACTTTAAACTTATAAAAAATATATACTATTAATATACTAACTAGTTTTATATTAACTACTTTACTATACTTTATAATAAATAGTTTATAATAAAAACTACTATAACTAAGTAGTTTATAATATAGGTTAATAATATATATAAGAGTTATACTATTAAACTTAAAGTAGTTTATAAAAAAGACCTATAAATCTATAAACTACTTTACTCTCTTAACTATTTACTACTTTAATTCTAAGTTAAAAGCTACTATATAATAATACGTAATAGTTAGAATAACTATAGTTTTAATAAAGCTATTACTAAAATAACTACTATAATTAAATAAATACTAAAAACTATAGAATATAAAAAAAGTACCTAAAGTACCTTTATTATTAATAAAGTAGCTCTTTATAACTCTTTAAAGTACTTTAATAATAAATATAATAATACTAACTTTAAGAAATTATAGAGTAAAGTTTTATTAGTATTCCTAGCTTTTTTTACTCTATTAGTTCCCTTTTACTTACTTATATAATATACTACTACTTTAAAAATTACTTTTATATTTTTTTAAAGTATATATATACTAAATAAAAGCTACTTAACTACTACTATAAGTAAATAAAAAAAAACCTTATAAATAATAACTAACTAATTAAGTATATTAAAGAGATTTAAAACTAGTAACTATATAGCTACTATATAAAAAGTCTTAAGTATTTACTAGTAACCTTTTAAGTTACTTAAAGTAAAGTTTTTATACTATACCCTTTTAAAGATTCCTACTTTTTTAACTTTAGTATATTTATTTATATATTTAAAAATATAAAGTACTTTAAAAACCTATAAACTATAAGTATAAAGGACTTTTTTTAAACTAAATCTAAGTCCTTTATAATTAATAAATATAAAAATATAAGTATATATATTATATTAGTTAATAGTATAAAGTCTAACTTATACTTTTATAATATTACTTTATATATATCTATAGTAACTAACTTTATTTTTATAAACAACTCTATAAATATAAGTACTAATAAAATAAATGCTCTTAATAGCCCTTTATACTATAAAGGTTTAACTATAGCCCTTTTAACTATATTAGAACTATATATAACTAAAAAGTATTTAAGTTTAATAAGTTTTTAAATAAAGTACTATTTTATAAAGCCTTTATATAAACTACTTAGTATACTTATACTCTTTATTAATAGTATAAATACTCTTTATATTAATAATAATTTCTAAAAGGCTTTAAAGAAATATAGTACTAGTAGTTTAACTACTTAAGCTTTAAACTACTTTACTACTTTAACTCTTTAGTCTATAGTATTTAAATTACTATTACTTTTATAAGTTAAAAATTATTTAAAAAGGCCTTTTTTAAGTATAATACTTATAGTATTAGTAAAGTAAAATAAATTATTAACTATAAACTATATAAACGTAATACATATACGCGCCCTAGTAAGTATATTATATTTAACTTTTATTTATATACTAGGGGCTATAGTAGGTTTATTTTAGTACTAGTATTTACTAACTATATCTCTTAATACTCCTAGGATTACTATTTATATAACTATAGTATAAAAATACTTATTAAGATTTTTAAAAAGTTTATTTTACTTCTAAAGGTCTAGTATAACGTTAATATATAAGTCTTTAAGTATAATAGTAAAATTAAAAAATACTACTGTTTTATAAATAACTTTTAAAAGTAAAGTAAATGTATTAAGCTATTAACTCTATATACTTAAAATTAAAATAGTAGTACTAAGTATATTAAAGTTGTTATTAAAATAAAGGGTTAAATAATATATAAAAGTAGTAAACTACCCTATAAAGTATAGCTTAATATCTATAAAATAGTAACTTACTTTTATAACTATATACTTTAAGTGACTTTTAATTAAAAGACTTTATATAAAGTACTTTATAAGTAACTTTAAAATAATAAAACTATAAAACCTAGCTTTATATACTTAAAATCCTATAGTTATAAAGTATATACTTTTATAACTATAGCCTAACTTAAAAAAAAGCACTTTAACTACTTTAAAAACCGTACTTTTATAAACTTCTTTATTAAATATATATCTACTAACTAATATTAAATTTAAAACTCTATAACTAAAAAAATCGTTACTATATATAACGTAATATTTAATAAAAAAGTGTTTTATAATAGTAACTTAAATTTACTTATTAATAACTATAATAACCTTAACCTACGTACTATTACTAAATAAGTTTAAAAAAGCTTTATAGTAATTAGTAAAACTAACTCTTAAGTATAGCTCTACTTATCACTACTAAGTAAAAAAAAAATAAAATATCCCCTTTTATAAACTCTCTTAATAACGTTTCTAATAAACTTAACTTAAGTAATACTACCTTTAATAATAATAAACTTTATAACTATAAATACTCCTTTACTTACTTTAAACTTCTACTTATCCCTTTTAACTTATTTATTTTATTTTTTTAAGTATTAATTAAAAAAAACTAATACTTAAAAAAGTAAATTATAACTAAATTAATAAATAAAAAACCCTACTCTATAAGTTCTTACTAGTTTGTATTTATAGCTAAATTTATAAATCTATACTACTAGTTTATATTTATAACTAAGCTTATAAACTAAGTTACCCTAGTAACTTATATACCCTAGTATAAATAAATATCTTATAAAGCCACCTTTTTAACTAGTACTTTATTATTATCTTAAAATACTCTATAATAAAGCTACTTCTAAACTAAGTACTTAGTTACTTATAACTTATTAAAGGGGACCCTTAGTATTTAATATACTATAGGGGTGTTTTAAAATATAGATATTAAATACTCTAATAGTAAAATTTAACTATAAAAAGAAATAAACTAACTAGAAACTAAAGCTCCTATACTTAATACTTATTAATAAAAACTCTAACCCCTACCTATATCTTATATAAAAGTATTAACCTACCCCTATACTACTTTAATTAAAGTAACTAAAGTAAACTATCTATAAAGCTACTATAAAACTAACTCTTAAAAAAAAGTTCTTAAAAGTACTACTAAAGACTCTTAAATCCTAAAATACTATTAAGTTTATATATATAAACTAAATAAGTATAAAAAACTCCTTAAAATTAAAGCGCGCCTCGTTATATATAGTAACTAATAGTTAAAAAATAAGTAAAATACCTATACTTCTATACTTACTAGTATATCGTTTTAAATACTTATAACTATTATAAACTACTTTAACTTAAAGCTTTTATAATATAATACTATAAACGTATTTATTAAAGTTTTACTTAATAAAGACGTTTATATATAAATACCCTTTAAGTATTAAAAGCCTAGGTATATCCTTAAGCTTAATAAAGTACTCTATAGCCTATACTACTCTTTATTCCTATAGTAATACTATTTAAAAACTAATTTAAAGAAGCTTAAACTAAAGCGCGTAGTAAATAAGAATTACTATTAAATAAATAGCTATATTATCTTCTTTTTTTATATTAATAACTACGTTTTATACTTCCCTTTTAAATACTATAAAAAGGCCCTTTTACTTATAAAAAAACTTTAAAAACGTTATTTTTTTAAAAGTAGTAAAAACTTATAATAGTTCTTAAGAATTAAAGTTATTTATAACTATACTATAAAGTACTTTTAACTTTTATAATTTATATATATTAATAAAGTTATTAAGTACTTAAAAAAACAAAGCCTATAAACTAAATAACTATATACTTTTCTAATTTAATTACTTAAGCTACTCCCTTATAAAAGCACTACTTTATATATAAATACTAACGTTTATTAAAGTAATATTAAATTAATTATATATAATACTATAATAACTTAACTAAACGTAGCCCTTACTATAAGCCGTTTTATATACTTTAACTATAACCCTAACTCTAAGTACTTTAAAAAGGCTAAATAAACTATTAAATACCTTGCTACTAAGTGCGCTTTTTAATTTAAATTTAAGTATAAAAAAAGCAGCCCTAATAATAATTTAGTAATTACTTTAAATACTAGCTTTACTAATAATATACTAAACTATAAAAGCTTTTAAGTATTTATTATTAAGCTTTTTAGTAGCTTTATTAGTTAGTAAACTAATAAATAAAATACTATAACTGTATTTATAACTAAAACTAAGTTCTTTACTCTTTTTTAAGTAGCTAAAGAGGCTATTTTTATAAACTATTTAATAACTACTCTTTATATTAATTTTAATAAAAAAACCTTTAGTAATAAAGCTACTCCTATAGTACTAGTACTAAGTATATATATTTAATACTATAATTAATAAATAATCCGTCTTATTAATAAAAAAACAGTTTAACTATATATAAAACTCTACTATATTAATATTCACAACTACTAATTATATTAAAAAACTAAAAAAAACTATATTAAAGTTAAATACTAACCCATAGTATAACTTATAGTAAATAGCTTTATAAAGCTACTTACTAGTATCTACTTTAAAATCTTCTTTAAGTAACTTAATATAGTAAATTAAATAAAGTAACTTTAAGTACTTTATAATACTAAACTTTAAAAAGAGTAGCTAAAAGGCCTTAACTTTACTAATAATAAATAAAGTATAGGGATTATAGCTTTTAAGTACTCTAAAAATAGTATTATTCTTTTTACTATAAAGATAAAGGTTTAATAAAAATAATAAAACTACTTAAAATAAGGACTTTAAAAAGATTATAACTCTAAAGAAGTAAGTTATATAAAAGTAACTATAAAGTAATTAAAGTATAGTTAGTACGTAATTTTATTTATAAATAAATCTAATAAGGCCCTTATAAGGCCCTTATTAAAGAAGTATATTAAATTACGTAACTTGGAGCTACTAGTATATTATAATATATAGGTAAATTTTAGTGTTTAAAGAGACTAATAGCCGCTTTAAAATAACGTTTCGCTAGCTCTAGAGGCCGTAGCCGCGTTTAGGAGCTTAAAGGCCTATAACACTATTAAAGTAAAAAACACATTAATAGCACTATAGACTATAGAATAACACACAACGTTAATATACATAATATATATAAAATCTAATAGCTATAATACTAAACATAGTTAACTATATTAACCTAATTAGTCTAAAAAGTAGGGGAGGGCCCGGATAGTTACTTAATAGGGCCTAGATAGTAAAACTTTTAAAATTAAGCTATTATAACTATATAATTAAGCCGTTATAACTAATAATAATTAAGCCGTTATAACTAATAATAATTAAGCCGTTATAACTAATAGTAATTAAGTCCTTATAACTGTATAATTAAGCCTTTGTAACTATATAATTAAGCCCTTATAACTGTATAATTAAGCCTTTATAACTATATAATTAAGTCCTTATAACTAACAATAATTAAGCCCTTACAACTAATAATAGTTAATAGTTATAAATATCCGCTCTAATAGCTAAAAGTATCCGCTCTAATAGTAAAACTCTATAATACTTAATTAAGTATAAAAACCCTTAAGTAGTATAGAATTTAAACTTACTACCTCTAGCTTTTATAAAGTAGGGTTAAGTAGGCTTATGACTACCAAGTTAACTACTTATATATATAACTTATAAGGTATTAAGTATTTTAAAAAGTAAAGAAGCGTTTTTAGTAATAAGGTTTTTATTAGTAATATACTTATAGTTAAGTAGTTTTTTAAAATATATAAGTAAATGTAATAAATAAATTTTATAAAGTATTTAAAAAGAATTCTTTAAAAATATATATTTAATTATATAGCCTTAAGTCTATAGTATTTATATATTTAATATATTTATAGTACTACTTATACTAAGATAAATAAAAAATTCTACTATATATAGAGTATTTTTTATAAAGATTAAATAAATATATCTTTTAGTTAAATATATATATTTAATAAAGTAATAAGTAATAGTTATTTAAAAAAAGATATATAAAAGAACTCTATTTTATAATTTAAGAATTATTATATTTATATTAAACTTATTACTAGTAGTTTAATAGTAGTAAATTATAGTAATAATAAGCTTTTTCTTCTTTTTATTAAAGAATATATATTAGTTATAGATTAAGTTAATTTTATTAACCCCCTTAGTTATAAGGTACTTATTACTACTTTTATAGTTAGTTAATTTATGTTCTTTTGTAGTTTTATATAGACATTTTAATAAGGGGTTCTAAAAAGAATATATTATAGCTATACATTTTTAAGTAGTGTAATTAAATAGAAGTATTTAATAGGGTATATTTAGTAGCTTTAACCCCCTTTAGCTCTACTAAGTAGTCTTAAGTAGGACCCCCTCTAGAGTGACTAACGGCCCACGGGCCACGTGCTCTAGGGAATAGCCGTCCGGCTACCTACCTCGTTAATCTTTTTTATTACGGTACTTAAATTTACCTACTATAACGCAGCTCCTATAGATTCAAAGTAATAAGTGTTTTTAATTAATTTTAACTACTAATTATACCGTTAACGCTACTAAAACTACTAACGCCTTCCTAAACCGTCCCTTTAAACCTGTTAAATTCAAATTAAACCGTTCCGTTGCTTTCCTTAGCCGTTGCATTCTTCCGCGACTAACGCGCCGTTACTGTATAGCTACGGCTGGTTTAGCTACTCCCTACTATTGTTAGTATCCGTTTTAATATTATTAGTTTTGTTAAATATACTAATATTAGCTACTTAGAGTGCTATAGATCTAGTAGTTGCGTTTTTTAGTTAGTTAAAGTATTTATAGTTAGCCTTAGACTATAGAGTACTTAAAAGGGTTCTATTCTATAATTTAAGAATTATTATACTTATATTAAGCCTATTACTAGTAGTTTAATAGTAGTAAATTATAATAATAGTAAGCTTCTTTTTTTCTTTATTAGAGAATACGCGCTAGTTATAGGTTAAATTAATTTTATTAACCCCTTTAGTTATAAAGTACTTATTACTACTCTTATAGTTAGTTAATAACTATAAAGTTATATAATAGTTATTGTTTTAAGGGTAGGGGCTAGTAGTAGGTAGCTTTTTGTTAGATATTATAGCTTTAAGGATTATTATTATGTATAGGTGTATAGAAGATAGGAAGAATTAATAAAGGCCTTGCTTATAGTAGTGCTTTTTTCTTTAATAGTAAACGCTACTAGGGCTTATTAGGCCCTATAGTATGTTATAGTACTTATAGTATAATTTAGCTAAAGGTTTATATAAGTAAAGGTTTATTTTAATATTGCTACTTATTAGTAATAGTATTGTTGTTATTACTAGTACGTCTACGTCTACGTCTGCCGCTATGGTAGGAAGAGTAGGTAAGTAGAAGCGTTAAGGTACGTACGCCCTACTAAGCTCTACTTAAGACTACTTAAGTTAGAGGGGGTTAAAGCTACTAGATATACTCTATTAGATACTTTTATTTAATTATACTACTTAAAAATACATAACTATAATATATTCTTTTTAAAACCCCTTATTAAAATATCTATACAAAACTACAAAAAAACACAAAAGTAGTTTTAAGTAAAGCTTAGTAAAGCGTACGTACTTTAATACTTCTACTTACCTACTCTTTTAGTAATAATAATAATACTATTACTAATAAGTAGTACTAAATAGTATAATTAATATATTAAAATAAACCTTTATTTATATAAACCTTTAAGTAAATTACGCTGCGCGTAGGGCCTAATAAGCCCTAGTAGCGTTTACTATTAAAGAAAAAGGTACTATAAATAAAGCCTTTATTAATTCCTCCCGTCTTTTATATACCTATATATAATAACAATTCTTAAAACTATAATATTTAATAAAAAGCTACTTACTACTAGCCCCTACCCCTAAAACAATAACTATTATATAACCTTATAGTTATTAATTAATTATAAAAGTAGTAATAAATACTTTATAACTAAGGGGGTTAATAAAATTAACTTAACCTATAACTAATATATATTCTTTAATAAAGAGAAGAAAAAGCTTATTATTACTATAATTTACTACTATTAAACTACTAGTAATAGGCTTAATATAAGTATAATAATTCTTAAATTATAGAATAAAACCCTTTTAAGTACCCTATAGTTTAAAGCTAACTATAAATACTTTAACTAGCTAAAGGACGTAGCTACTAGATCTATAGTACTTTAAGTAGCTACTTTAGTAATATCTAACATTAGTATGTTTAGTAAGGTAATATTAAGACAGATGCTAACAATGGTAGGGCTAAGTAGCTAAACTAGCTGTAGCTGTGCGGCCTGTGACGATAGTACGTTAGTTGTAGAGGGATACAATAGCTAAGGGAAGTGACGGGACGGTTTAATTTAGATTTAACGGGTTTAGAGGGACGGTCTGCTGGATAGTTGGGCGTACGGGAGGCGTACGGAAGGCGTTAGTGGTTTTAGTAGCGTTAATAGTGTAATTAGTAGTTTGTGAAATTAATCGAAAATACTTATTACTTTAAATCTATAGGAGCTGTGTTATAGTAGGTAAATTCGAGTATTATAATAAAAAAGATTAATAAAGTAAGTGGCTAGACAGCTATTCCCTAAAGCACGTGGCCCGTGGGCTGTTAGTTACTCTAGAGGGGGTCTTATAGTTAGTTAATAACTATAAGGTTATATAATAGTTATTATTCTAGGGGTAGGGGCTAGTAGTAGGTAGCCTTTTATTAAATATTATAGCTTTAAAGATTATTATTATGTATAGGTATATAAAAAACGGGAAGAATTAATAAAGGCCTTACTTATAGTAGTAGTGCCTTTTTCTTTAATTATAAATACTACTAGGGCTTATTAGGCCCTATAGTATGTTATAGTACTATAAATCCAGCTCTTTACTTAGCGCCTATCCGATATAATACTGGACGACTTCTTATACGTGGTAGTATAGTGTGATCCGGCCGAAGGTTTGTACAAGTAAAGCGCCGCCTATTAGTGATAGTATTATTATTATCGCTATAGGAAGAGTAGTGTTGAATTACGCGTTAATTAGTATGTATATTAATGTATGTGTCTATATACTACTACACGCGATTTTCGCCCCTATTACGCTCTGTACTAGTTATTAGGGGCTTAGCCGCTAGACTTTTTATTAATCCGGGCTAGCCCTTAGCTATTAGTTTATATAGGTGGCTAAAATCCGCTCTTATGCTATTTAGAGTAGTAGGCTTAAATTTATATAATCTAATATACTTCTTTAGTAAGGGCCTTTATAAGGCTTTTACTACTATATTAATAACTAAAAGGCGTTTTAAATACATTATCTTATTTACTCCTTTTTAGTATATACTCTATAGCTTAATTACTTCTTTAATTACTCTATAATTACTTAGTAATTAGCGCCTTTTAAATACTTCTTTAAAGTAGTGTATTTATTACTTTTTTTTAGCTTTTAAGTAGTTCTATTACTTTTATTAAATCTCTACTTCTATAGTAGAAAGAGTAGTACTGTTTTTAAAGTACTTAAGGCTTATAATCCTTTTTTTTATTCTTTATTAGTAAAGTTAAGACCCTTAAGCCTCTTACTCTTAAGTTTAGCTTTATAGAGTACTTTAAGTTACTTAGTTTAATTAATAAGATTTAGTTATTTAAGGAATACTTTAAAGTAGGTACTAGTAAGTAGCTTTATAAACTTATTAGCTATTAGCCTTGTTATAGGGGTATACTTAATAATAATACAGCTTTTTTAAGTCTTTTAATATAGCTAATAGTTATAGATATTAATGTGGTATAGCTTTGTTTATAGTTAAAATGTTTTTTTATTAATAAAGTGGATTATTTATTAATTATTATATTAGATTTATATGCTTGGCACTAGAGCTACTAGAGTAGCTCTAAAAGTTTTTTTTTTAAGGTCTATATAAAGGATTATTATTAATTAACTTATAAAAATTACTTTTTTTATTACTTAAAAGAATATAAGTAGTTTAGTTTTTATAGTTAATATAGTAACTGTATTCTACTTATTAGCTTACTATTTAATTAATTTACTAAAAAGCTTAATTATAAAGGTTTAAGAGCTTTTGTGGTTTATTATATTGTTAGTAAAGTTTATATTTATAGTAACTACAAGGCTATTATTAGGTTCTTCTTTTTTATAACTATATTTAAGGTATAAAGTGCGCTAGTAAATAAAGTAAACTATGGCTTTTTTAGCCTCTTTAGTATATTTTAGGTTGGGGTTATAGTTAAAGTAGGTGAAACGGCTAGCTAAAAAAGCGATATTAGGCTAGACTATTATTACTAAGTATATTATAAAGCTAATATTACTTTAGTACTAGTTAGTTTTAGTATATATAGCTATCTCCTTATATAGGAAAAGCTTATTTAGCTAGAGTAGTGAAGTATGTACTTTCTTTAATTTTGTTACGCGTTATTAAAGTTATTTAGTAAGTTTGTTGATATATATAGATTATAAGAGCTAGAGCTGCTTTATAGTATAGTTATAAATAACTTTAATTCCTAGGAACTATTATAAGTTTTAACTACTTTTAAGATAATACCGCTTTTAAAGAGCTTTAATAAGCTTTATAGCTTTATTATAGTACTCTAAGGAGAAGTAGAGTATATAGTTATTTATATAGAAAAAAAAAATTATATAGCTATATATTTAATAGTAGTTTTTATTAGTAACTTATTTTAGTTTAAGCTTTTATAAACCCGCTTTAAGATAGTACTACTAAAGGAGTAGTAAGTAATATAATTTATAGAGTACTTTAATAAGTTTAAGGATAGTACTTTTTTTTTAGTAACTAGGGGGTATTTATATATAAATATCCTTATTAAGCTCTATATATATAAAAGTATTTATAGTATTATACTATAAGAGTTTAAGATTAAAGTAGTTAGTAACGGCTATTAGTGTTTAAAAGGATATACTAGTAAGTATTAAGGTATATATTTCTTAATTATTTTAATACTATTAGTTACTATATATAATAAACTAAGCTTTAATTTTTAGGAGTTTACTATATTTATTTAGCTTATATATATAAACTTAGTAGTAACTAAGGATCTAAGTGCCTTTTATAGTACTTATAGGTACTTTTTTTTAAAAGTTTATTTTTAAATAGCTTTTAAAATAAGTTGCTTTAACTACTTATATAGTTATAGTATATAAGTAAGTTAATACTTCTGTATAAGATATAGGTAGAGGTTAAAGATTTTTTTAAGGGGTACTTAGTACTAATAAATTACTATATACTTTATATAGTTTTTTATACCCACTTAGTAAGGAGGTTTTATTTCTCTAGGCGCTTATATTCTTTCTTTATAGTTAAAAATTACTATTAAAGCGTTTAATATTTACTATTTAAAATACCCTTAGAGTATATTAAATACTAAAGATCCCCTTTAATAGTTTATAAGTAACTAGGGGGTTAGTTTAGAAGTAGTAACGCTATAGAGTATTTTAATATAATAATAAAGTTTTTACTAAAAAGGCAGCCTTATAAGAGTTTTACTTTTAATAAAGCCTAGTAGGTATATTGTGATAGATCTACTTAGGGTTTTTTAGATTATTATAACTTAGTACTACTTTTATATACCTCTTTAAACACTCTTTTTTATAAATAAGTATTTAAAAAAAAGTAGTAAGTAAGTTAAGTAGTGTTAATATTAGTTTAAAGTAGGCTATTAAGTAGAAATATTTATTAGGGGGAGTTTATTTTATAGTAGAGTCTTTAGAATTAAGATTTTTAGAGATTTTACTAGGGGTCTTTATAAAAAGTATAACTTTATTATTCTTTTTATTTAGTAAAAGGGGTCTATATAGTATTTAATAGTTAGTTTCTTTATTATTAGTAAAGTAGTTATAAACCTATATAGTAATAGTATTAAAGTTAAGGTTTAAAGTATCTTTAGTAAAGGCCTTTAAGTTACTATTAAATTATTAAGTTTTATTAAATATTACGTTTTTTATAGTAATAACTTTTTTAATTAAGGGTATTTATATATTTGTGTTTTTTTGTAGTGTCTAGTACGGACATTTTAATAAGGGGTTCTAAAAAGAATGTATTATAGCTATGTATTTTTAAGTAGTGTAATTAAATAAAAGTATCTAATAGGGTATATCTAGTAGCTTTAACCCCCTCTAGCTTAAGTAGTCTTAAGTAGAGCTTGGTAGGGCGTATGTACTTTAATAATTCCGCTTACCTACTCTTCCTACAGCAATAACAACAATACTATTACTAATAGGCGGCGATATTAAAACAAACCTTCGCTTATGCGAACCTTCGGCTGGATTACGCGTAGGGCCTAACGAGCCCTAGTGGCGTTCACTATTAAAGAAAAAGGCACTACTATAAGCAAAGCCTTTATTAATTCCTCTGTCTTTTATATATATAAATAACCTAGAAGTACTCTGTTAAGTAAACTACTTATTATAATATTTAAAAAGAAGATCCCCGCCCCGTCCACCTAGCGCTAGGACATATACTAAAACATAACTCTATAGATATTAACCAACTACGTAAGCTATAATAAGTACCTTATAGCTAAAAGGGTTAATACAATTAACTTAACCTACAACTAATAGAAATTCTTTAATAATAATAAAGTAAAGCTTACTATTACTAGAATCTACTACTATAAAACTACTAGTAATAGCTATAACGCTTAAATAACTATAAATAACTTATACTAGGGGAATTAAGACAATATAGAAACCCTAAATACTAAGGATAACTACAAGTACTTTAACTAGCTAAAGAACGCAGCTGCCAGAGTCTTATTAGCCTAAATAGCTACTTTAGCGATACCTGATATTAGTATGTTTAGCGAGGTAATGTTGAGACGGATACTGACGATGGCAGGGAGCGGCTGAACCAGCCGTAGCTGCGTGGCTAAGGGAAGCGACGGGACGGTTTGGATCGGATTCGATGGGTTCGGAGGGACGGTCTGGGAAGGCGTTGGTGGTTTTGGCGGCGTTGACGGCGTAATTGGTAGTCTGCTTCGAAATTAATTGAAAACACCTATTACTTTGAATCTATAGAAGCTGCGTTGTAGTAAGTGAATTTGAGTGCTGTTGACTGATGACGAAAAAGATCGACGAGGTGGGTGGCCGGATGGTTCCCTAGAGTACGTGGCCCGTGGGCCGTTAGTTACTCTGGAGGGGGTAAGGGTATTTATATATAGTATTAATTTATTAAGGTATATTTTATAAAGAACCCTAGGAGGGCGTGGCTAGTGAGGTAGTTAAGGTGCTTTTTTTTAAGTTAAATAGTAGCTATAAGGGTAAATACTTTATAACTATATACTTATAAGTATACGAGACTTAGTTTTATAGTATTATTATTTTTAAGGCTTTAGTAGAGTACTTTGTACGGGGTCTTTTAACTAAAAGCTATTTATAGTATATAGTTATAAAGATATACTATAGACTTATGTATATTAGGCTATATATTATAAAGGAGCTTACTACTTTTTTTTATAGTCCTTACTTTAGCTTTAATTATAGTACTTATATACTTAGTGCTACTGTTTTAATTTTAAGTATTTAGAGTAAATAGTTTAATAAAATAGCTTTATACTTAAAGAGTAGTTATTAGTTTTTTGTATTTAGTAAGCTTTTTATTATATTTAAATACTAGTATATTTATGTTGTATTAGAGTTTTATTATAGTAATAAACTTATTAAAGGTTTTAGTAAAGGTATTAGTAAAGTAGTTAAAAAGGTAGTAATTCTATAAGTACTAAGTAATATAGTTAATAAATACTAGTATAGATATAAACCTACTATATCCTTTTATATATAAGTAGAAGTTAAACGTAATATACTTACTAGGGTAGGTATATATATTACTTTTTTATAACTTATAATAAATTATTCTCTTTACTTTATTAATACTATATACGTTATAGTAAAGGTAAGGAGCTTTATTATTATTAAATTTAAGGGTACTAACTATAATCTAAACTCCTCTTATAGAGCTTATTAAATAGTAGAGCGGCTTAGAGCTAGAGTAGCTAAGCTATTAGTACTATATCTCCTTATTACCTTTAAAAGGCTAGTACTTTATAAAGCTATACTTATTTTACTACTATAGAGTATAAGTATACTAAACGGCCTATATAGAGCTATAGTTACTATATACTGTTTTAGGGGTAACTTTGTTATACTTAAGTATATATTAACTATATTTAACTTTAACAATACTAAAAAAGCTATAATTAAATCTATATAGTATTAACTAATACCCAGGGCGCTTATCCTACTAGTATTCTTATTTATATAGTTATTAGTAAAAGATAAGATTTATTACTATAGATATATAAAGTACTACGTTATAGAGGTATATTATAGATTTTTTTTTATTAACTTAAGTAACTTTAATACTTATATTTTTATATACCTTAATTATAAGTAGCTTAAAGCCTACCTATAAATAGTTATTTATACTAGCTACTTAGAGTTTTATAAATAACTATTTATTATAAAATACGTAAATTAATATACTAGAGTTAAGGAGATAGGAGTTTTTAAAAAGGTAAGTTTATAGGCCCTTATAAAAAGTAGTTTAAAACGCTACTAATAGTTACTTAAGACTCTTAATATATTAACTATAGAGTTATTTAGTATAGAGATCTTTAATAAGTTTAATTAGTTAATTATTAGTTTTTAAGTACTTATTAGTATACTTTTAATAAGCTATATTATAATACTATCCCTTAAATACTTTTTTAAGAAAGATATAATAATATAAATTAAGTAAGTAAATAAGGTTATAAGTAGAGTAGATATTATATTATAAAGAGCTTTAGTAATTACTTTATTTTAAATAAGTACTTTATAAGTAGTTTTTATACTATTTATTTAATTCTTAGTTATTTACTTAGTTAATACTAAATACCCTAGGGGTATACTAAGATCTTTTAGTTAACTTTAGTAAGTTATTAATAGCTTTAGTAATTAATAAAATTACCTCTTTAAGTATAGCTATATACTATACTCTAGAGTACCTTAACTTAAAGCCCTAAATAAAGCTCTAAATTAGTAAGTACTTAAGGACTTAGTATATATTAAGTAACTAAGATTTGTTTTTTAAAAAGGCCTTAAGTAAAACAGTTTATTCTTTATATATTTTAGTAATCTATAAATTAAACTACTTAGTAGTAACTATTTTTAATATAAAGTAATAGCTATAAGGGATTATAAAGTAGTCTTAGAGTATCTACTTTATGTAGTTATAGTAAAGAGATGTAGTTATATTAAAATAGCTTTTAAAATATAGTAGTTAATTAACTAGTCTTTTATTTATATTATAGTACTAGTACTAAAGCTTAAAAGATATAGTTTTTTATATCTATATAACTAAGTTATTTTTATTTTTTTTATAGTTTTTATAATAACGGTTAATAGCTTTTTATATACTTTAAATATTAATATAGAACTTAAAGTACTTAGTAAAAAGATTTATAATACTTATAGTATAGTAGGAGTTATTAATACTATATAGAAGGGGAACGTTCTTAGGGATAGTTATTAGTAGAGTAGATTCCGCGGGTATTAAGGAATAAAGACTTAGTAGTTTAGGTCTATAGTAAGTAAAGCTCTTTAAGTAGTTACTTAAGAGTAGCTCTAGAAGTAGCACTATAGTACTAATTAGTAGCTAGTAGTTTGTATTTAGGTTAATAGTATTTTAAAAGTTAAAAAAGACCCCTTAAACTTAAATAGTATTTTACTAGGGGATTTAATCCTTAAAGCTTATAAAGAAGATTTTACTAGTAGTTAAGTTAGTTATTATAGTAATATATTTATTTAAAAAGACTTATAGTAATTAATTAATTATATATAATAAAGGGGTTATAGTATAAGACTTTTAATTATTAAATTATGCGTTAATTAGTATGTATATTAATATATATGTTTATATACTACTATACGCGATTTTTGCCCTTATTATGCCCTGTGCTAGCTGTTAGGGGCTTGGCTACTGGACTTTCTATTGATCCGGGCTGGCCCTTAGCTATTAGCTTGTACAGGTGGCTAAAATCCGCTCCTACGCTGTTTAGAGTAGTGGGCTTAAATCTACGTAATCTAATAAGTAGGTAAGTAGAATTGTTAAGAGCTAGAGGGGGTTAAAGCTACTAAATACACTCTATTAAATACTTCTATTTAATTACACTACTTAATAATATATAGCTTTAGTATATTCTTTTTAAAATAACTTATAAAAATGTTTAGATAAGATAACTATTTAAAAAAAATATAAAAAAAAAAGATATATTACTAATATTAACTTCTTTTAGTAACTATAACGCTTAAAAGTATTACTTAAAGAGTAATAACTATACTTATAGTAACTTTTACTTATTTACTTTTATACTATAAAGTATAGTATAGTAGTAGCTATAGTAATAATAATAATACTATTACTAATAAGTAGTATTAAGTATATTAAAATAAACTTTTAGTTTTATAAATATTTATTTAAATTATAATATATTATTTATATTTTTTTAAGTAGTTATTTTATCTAGATATTTCTATAAGTTATTCTAAAAAGAATGTACTATAGCTATATATTATTAAATAGTGTAATTAAATAGAAGTATTTAATAGGGTGTATCTAGTAGCTTTAACCCCCTCTAGCTCTACCTTAACGCTTCCACTTACCTGCCCTTCTAGTGATAATAATAATACTATTACTAATAGGCAGCAATGTTAAAACAAACCTTTACTTATACAAACCTTTAGCTAAATCACGCTATGCGTAGGGCCTAACGAGCGCTAGTAGTGTTTACTATTAAAGAAAAAGGCACTACTATGAGCAAGGCCTTTATTAATTCCTCCCGTTTTCTATATACCTATATATATAATAACCCTTAAAGCTATAATATCTAAAAAGAAGATTCCCACTTACTCTACTTAGCCCTAGGACAAATAAAAGGATATAATCCTATAGATATTAACTAGTATTAATACTACTAAAAAGCACTTCTATACTATAGAAGTTTATATAATTAATATAACCCCTAACTAGTACTATTAAAGTAAAAATAATAAAGTAATACTTATAATTTTAAAAGTCCTATACTATAGAACTACTAGTAATAGCTTTAATATAAATAGAATAATACTTAACTTATACCTAAGGGATTTAAATACTATAAAAATCCTTAATACTAAGGATAACTATAAATACTTTGTCCTTAGCATCCCTAAGTGGCTACTTAACTGTAGATGCGTTGCTGGTAGAGACCCTACCGCTAAGGACCCCTCCCCCCTCCCCCTGACTAACAGCCTATGCGTTACGTGTAGCCCTAGAGGTTAAGTTATTCTCCGACCAGCCTCTTCGCCTTTTGTTATTAGTTAGTAATAATAGTTAGTATGTGAATTTACCTACTATAACGCAGCTGCTACGGATTCGAAGTAATAGGAGTATTTAATTAATTTCGTAAACTACTAATTATACTACTAACGCCTCTGAAACCACTAACACTACCGTCCCTCTAAACCTATTAGATCTAATTTAAACCGTCCCTCTGCTTTCCTTAGCTGTATCGCTATAACTAATTAACCTTATTTAAAGGATCTACCCTGCCTTTATTAGTATACGTCTTAATATATTATAGTCGAACCTTAGGCTATATACTGATTCCTAACTTCCCTTATACTATTAAGGGCCTTAATAGCTATAGTAGTAGTACCTATTACACTACTATACTAGGCTAGGGCTTTTAAGTAATATATTTATACTTTAACTTTTTTTACTATATCTTTAATTAGTAGTTAGTATAGTTAATTATATAAGGGCTAGATTTATAGATTTAAGTAGTTCTTTAATAGTAAGTAGTATTTAAACTTAGTAATAGTTATTTGTGTTTTAGGTAGAAAGTTTATAAAGTTAGTACTATTATTAAAGCTACTAAGGCTTATATTTTTAGTAGCTTAGTTAGCTTTAAAGAAGTCTTTAAAAGCTATAGTTAAAAGACTTAAGCCCTTAGGTATTATATAGTTATTAAGCTGTATTAAACTTATTATTAGTAAGTTTAGTATTTTAGGATTATTAAATATATAGGAATATAGAAGACAGGAGGAATTAATAAAGGCCTTACTTATAGTAGTGCCTTTTTCTTTAATTATAAATACTACTAGGGCTTATTAGGCCCTATAGTACATTACGGCGCCTATAATCCAGCTAAAGGTTCGTATAAGCGAAGGTTTGTTTTGATATGTTAGTTGCGCCGTTTAGTGCCGCCTATTGGTGATGGCATTATTGTTATCGCTAGTACGTCCACGTCCACGTCTGCCGCCACGGCTGCCACCGCGCCGCGCTTCGTAGCACAAGAGCAGGCAGGCGGAAGTTATTGCGATGACTTTGGGCGTTATAGTTAGTACATACATCGGGCTGCCCTACTGAGCTCTACTCGAGAGCTTAGAGTACCTAGTACAGCTAGAGGGGGTCAATATTAGTAACGTATCTTTTTTTTGAATAACCTTTACCTATTACCTTACTAGATATATGCGTTTGGCTAAAACGTATTTTTACTGAATTTTTTACTGGGAATATTCTTTATTTAGTGGATTTATTTATTTACTTTACTATAAGTAGTACTATAAATACATTAAATATATAAACTATAAATACTTTAACTAACTAAAAGACGCAGCTACTAGAGTTTTATTAGCCTAAGTAGCTACTTTAGTGATATTTAATATTAGTATATTTAGTAAAGTAATGTTAAGACGGATACTAACGATAGTAGAGAGCGGCTAAACTAATTATAACTACGCGGCTTATAAGGGAAGGGACGGTTTAGTTTAGATTAGATTTAATAGGTTTAAAGGAATAGTTTAGGGAGGTATACAGAAGGTATTAGTAGTTTCAGCAGTATTAACGGCATTAACGGCGTAATTAGTAGTCTACGAAATTAATTAAAAATACCTATTACTTTAAATCCGTAAAAACTATGTTGTAGTAAGTGAATTTAAGTGCTGTTTATTAGACGAAAAAGATCGACGAGGTAGGTGGCTAGACGGCTATTCCCTAGAGCACGTAGCCTATAGGCTGTTAGTTACTCTAGAGAGGGTTTATATTATATTATAAGTAATATAGTAGTAGGACCTACGGCAGTTATAGCCTGCGTAGCTATACTAGGCCTTGGACCCTAGTACTAGCCTAGATTAATAAATAGTTTAGTTATATATTTAGTTATATAATCGCTTCTAGTACTAATCTTAATATTAATACTAGTAACTTAATTAGATTTATATAAATTTAATCTATCTTTAACTACTATAAATAGACCCCTATAAGGCTTAATTACTACTCTACTAAATACTATAAATTTAATACTAATTAGTAGTTAATAATATAGTTAATTACTCTACTAAACTATAGATTAGTAAAGATATATAAAATAATTTTAACTTTATAATATAATAATAATATTAACCTTAAAACCTTATAGTACTATCCCTTACTTCTATTATAAATTAACTTTACTATATTTACTACTAAAGAAAGGATATTATAGGCCCCTCCCTAAGTTTAAAATCTTTTTCCCTTTAAGATTTTAAAGCTTTACCTCCTTACTATTTTTACTAGTAGTTTAAAAGAAAAATATACTACTTCTTTATAAAGTATATCTACTACCCTTATAGGATAAATAAACTTATAAGTTAATTAATTTTAATAATTAATAGCCCTTTTCCTTTTTTTAGTAGTAAAAAGTTATTTTATAGAACTATAAAAACATTCTTCTATTTATTTATATTACTATAATAATAAATAGCTATTACTATACTAATAAAGAGCTCCTTTTAGTATTAATATTATAGTATACTTTAGTACTTATTTAAGTAACTATTATAGTACTTAAGCTTTTTTTTTATTTTCTTTATAGTAAAATTGGGCTTTTAAAATAGCTTTAAACTCTTAAAATAGCTTTAAGTTAAAGGGTATTAGGTATTACAAAAATTACTACTAACTTTAGAGTTTAAAACGTTTTTTTTAGTCTATTTATAAACCCCTCCTTTATTTATTACTATCCCTAAAATATTCTTTATAAATAGTAATAAATAATAAATAAAGACTCTTAAAGCTATTATAACTCTTTCCCTTATACCCTTAGGGGAAATCTCTGCTTAAAATTACTTTTTAATACACCCTTAAACTTACTAAAAAAAACTATATATAACTATATAGTATAGTTATATTTACTTTAAAAAATAAGTTCTTAGTAGTTTTTATACTACTATAAGTTTAAGTTTATAAGTATAGGTACTTATAAAGGGCCCAGCTTTAGTCTTTTAAATAAAGTACAAAAAAGACTTATTAACGCTAATTCTAAGATTTATTTTAATAAAGTATACTTTATAGCCTTTTAGTATTTTTTTACTAAAATAAATAGCTACTTAATATTAATATTAAAAAAGAACCTAAGTTAATAAAACTACTAAAAGACCCTATAAAGTATTAATTTACTACTTTATATTTATTTCTTATTTATTATTACTATTTATTACTATATATATATTTAATATAATATTAATATTTATAAAGTAAATTAATAATATTAATACTTAATAATATTATTTTATACATACTAAACTATTCTTAAAGTTAACTACTAAGATTTATAGTTCCTAAGCTTTATAAAGAGTACTTATTAAAAAAAACCTATTAATAAATAAATAAAAATACCTTTTTAAACCTTTTATAGTATAATTAAGTATTCTTTATATCTTAAGGGGTATTAATATTAAGAAGAAAGAATAAAGAGCTAGTACTACCCTTAGACCCAGCTCTATTCCCTTCCCCAGCCCTAATAAAGCTAATAAATATATCTAAAGTACTTCTAAACTTTTCTTTACTTAATTTAATATTTGAAAAAGTATAGTTCAAAATCTTACTATATAAAGCTATAATATAAATAGACCTTAAGTACTAAGGAAAACCTATTAAGTTTATTTTTAATAAACTAATATTTTTTATTTATATTAATACTTAAATAGTATATTACTTATACTAGTATATAAAGTTAAAACCTAAAGAATAAGACCTCTTTATATTATTTTAATAATACTTTAAAGGATAAATAAATATACCATTTAATAAAACTTTAAAAAATATACTTTATTTTATAAGTAACTATTTTATTTATAATAAAGTAATATATAATAGAATAAATAATATAAAAGTACTTTATAATATTACTAAAGTTAATAAGTTTCCCTTATAAATAAACTAATATATTACTTATATAGTAGAAATATTTAACTACTTTAAAGAAATATTACTTAATAATCTAGAACTTTACGTAAGTCTTTTAAAAGATTTGGTTATACTATTAATTAAAGAATTATAATAATTTGTATTTTTTTTAAGTAGTTGTTTTATCTAGACATTTTTATAAGTTATTCTAAAAAGAATACACTATAGCTATATATTATTAAATAGTGTAATTAAATAGAAGTATTTAATAGGGTATATCTAGTAGCTTTAACCCCCTCTAGCTCTACTAAGTAGTCTCGAGTAGAGCTCAGCAGGGCGTACGTACCTTGACGCTTTTACTTACCTGCCCTTCTTACTGTAGTGGTAGATGTAGACGTGGACGTACTAGTAATAACGACAATACTATTACTAATAGGCGGCGATATCGAAATAAACCTTTGCTTATGCAAACCTTTGGCCGGATCACGTATAGGGCCTGACGAGCCCTAGTAGCGTTCACTATTAAAGAAAAAGGCACTACTACGAGCAAGGCCTTTGTCGATTCCTCCCGTCTTCTATACATATATAATAATAACCTAAAAGCACTCTATTAAGTAAACTACTTACTATAATGTCTAACAAAAGGTTACCTACTGACTCCCCCTATAGCTAGGACAAATACTATAGCTATTCTATTACTATATAGATTAAAATAAACTATAATAGAGGCTATAACTACCTTTTTAGTTTAAGTATAGGTCCTAATACTAATTTAACACTTAATTAAAACGACCTTTTAAATAATATAAGGGTGTCCTTTACTATATTTAGTACTTTAAACTATTAAACTACTAGAAATTAACTTAAAGTAAATATAATAATATGCGGATTATAAAACGGAACTACTATAAATTTTTTATAGTTTAAAAATAACTATAAATACTTTAACTAGTTAAAGAATGTAGTTACTAGTATTATAAAGCTCTAAGGAGTTAATATTAGTATATTTAGTAAAGTAATATTAAGATGGATACTAATAATAGTAGAGAGTAGTTAAACTAGCTATAGCTGCGCGGTCTATAACGACGGTGCGTTAGTTGTAGAGGGATGTAACGGCTAAGGGAAGTAACGGAACGGTTTAGTTTAGATTTAATAGGTTTAGAGGAATAGTTTACTAAACGGTCGGGTGTATAAGAGGCGTACGGAAGGTATTAGTGGTTTTAGTAGTATTAATAGTATAATTAGTAGTTTATAAAATTAATTAAAAATACTTATTACTTTGAATCTGTAGAAGCTGTGTTATAGTAAGTAAATTTAAGTACTGTTAACTAACGATAAAAAAGATTAATAAGGTAGGTAGCTGGACGGCTATTCCTTAAAGTACGTAGTCCGTAGGTTGTTAGTTACTCTAGAGGGGGTAAGAATTATAATAATAAATATATTTAAAATACTTTTTACTAAAAAGTAATTTAATATTACTAATTACTTTAATTAATAACTTTAGAGTTAAAAAAGTAGTAGTTAGTACTAAAAGCTATTTAGAATTTACTCTAAAGAATCTACTACTAGTACTACTAACTCTAACTAACTATATAGTTAATAAATTAATCCCTATTCTATTAAATAAAGAAATTAAAATCCTACCCTAAATTTTAATAACTATATAAACTAGACTTTTAACTATAAAGTTAAATATTTAATAATTTTATAGACTTTTAAATAAATTACTAAATACTACTTATATTAGTATTTTTATAGTAATAATAACTAATACTACTATTATAATAGTATTAAGATATCTTTTTTAACTCTTTACTATATCTCTAGAGTTTAATAAATTTTATAAAGCTATATACTAATAAAATAAAGTATAGAGAAGGTAAATATAACCTTTTTAATAATAAACTCTTTATTTTTAAAAATAACTATATAAAGGTTAAAATTCTACTTAGTTAATATAAATTTACTTTTCTTTTATTTACTAAAAAATTATACTTTATAATACTACTTTAATATCTTTTATAATAGTTAAGATTATATTTATTTTCTTATAACAGCTACTTCTATTAATAAAAATAGTTAAAACTTGCATAGTAGATTGTTTTAAGTAGAATATAAATAGTAGAGATATTATAACTAATATTAATAATAGTAGAGGAGTATAGTATGATTATAGATAGGGAATAGTCTTTAATTATGATACTACTATAGCCTTAATTACGACTTATACAAAGGCGGTTAATGTACTAGAGATACCCTCTCCTAAATAGCTTCTTAAAAACCTATACTAAATAGCGTGACTTAACATAGCTACTGTGTTCTATAGATTAAAAACTTTTTTTTATTAAGTCACTTAAACTTTTTAAGCTTAAAGGCATTAATAAAACCCCTATTACTAGCTAGGCTTTAGTCTTTTTCTTATATTCCTTAACTCTATACACATTTACTTTATAATAATATTAGTATAACTACTACTATTATTTACCCTATACCGACTCTAAATAAAAAGCCCTATAACTTATAATTATTTATAAAAATAAACTAAAAAAGATCTAAGACAAAAGCTTATAATTATAAACTTTACTATATTTTTAATATTAATAGAAACCCTAACTAAAATACTCTCTTTATAAATAAAAAGATTTAGTTTACTCTATTTTTACTTAACTTTATTAAAAGTAGTAGTAACTATACTAAAGTAACTAAGATTAAAGCCTTATACTAGGGCCTAATCTAACTTAATAACTACTACTTTATTATCTTAAAGTTAAATAACTACTATAAATACTTTACTTAGGTAATCTAAGTGGCTTATAAGTACTTAGCGCTTAATAGGCCTAGAGATTAGTATATTAAAAGCTGGTTAAGGTATGTTGGGATGTTTGCTGATGAGTACAGGGTTTATTGGTTGGATTGGGTAAGCTAGCTATAGTAGTGCGCTTAAAGTCTAATAAAAGGAAACGGGTAATTTAAATTAATAGAAGGTTCTTAGAGGCGTTAGGGGCGTTAGGGGCGTTAATAGTAATTAGTAGTAATTAGATATAATTGTTAGTCTATAACAGTAATTAATTAATAGAAGCACTTTAAATCTATCGTAATTACATTATTATAAGTAAAATTATAAACTTTTTATTAAATATATAAAGAGGTAGCTTGTCGATAAGAGAAGGTTAAAGAGAGATATTATTAAAAGAGAAGTTAAGCGATATAGATCCGAATTCTAGTATTACGTAACCAAAAGGTCGTCAACGCGGCGGCTATAGCTAGTGCTGCGTCGCGGTGAAAATCGTAGAGAGTAAATAGTAATAGTCCAAGAACTAGTTAAGATTATATATAAAAAGAAATACTAATATAAATAAAATACTACTTTAAAACTAATAAAGTATTTTAACTATATTTTATAAAATAGAAAAATATATTATTTATGACTATTTCTTAAAATAAATTTAGTAAAAGGAATATAAAGTTCTTAAGATACTTATTTTTAAAATAATTATAATTTAAAAAGGACTTTTAAATACTTATTAAAGAAATAAATTACTTTAAAATACCCTCCTTACTACTTACTAAGAAATACTTAAATATAGTATATACTTATTTAACCCATTAGATATATATAAGGGGGTTTATAACTAACTTTAATCTACTATTAATAATTAAATAGTAATATAATAGTACTATAGTTAATACTTTACTAGGTTTAATTCTATAACCCCTATATTAGTACCTTTTAATATAATATATATAATTAACTATTAGTTTAATAAGCTACAAAATAACTAACAACTTAGTTTAAGTATATACCAGTCCCTATTTTAAACCTAATTCTCCTAACTATTTAAAAAGTTTCTCTAAAGCCTAAAATAGTACTAAATATATAATAAAATAGAGTACTAATTATTAAAGTATTTTTAAAATAACGTTAATAAGGGTATAGAAAATATAAGTTAATTTACTATACTATAACTAATAATATATTAAAAGAAGTATATAACTAGTTTTTTATTTAGTATAAAAGAAAAAAAGATATATTAAAAAAAAATAGTAATAATATATTTAACTAATATTTCTAAGTAATTAACATTAATAATAACTAAAATAACCCCCTCCAGAGTAACTAATAGCCCATAGGCCACGTATTCTAAGGAACTATCCAGCTACTTACCTTATTAATCTTTTTCATCATCAACAACACTTAAATTCACTTACTACAACACAACTTCTATAGATTTAAAGTAATAAGTATTTTTAATTAATTTTACAAACTACCAATTACACTATTAACACCACTAAAACTACTAACGCCTTCTATACGCCTCCTATATACCTAACTATCACTATCCCTTTAAACCTATTAAATCTAATCTAAACTATCCTATTACTTCCCTTAACTATTATATCCCTCTATAACTAACGTACTATTATTACAAACTGCGTAGCTATAGCTAGTTTAACTGCTCCCTACTATTGTTAGTATCCGTTTTGATATTTACACAGGCCTTATTAAATATACTAATATTAGATATTACTAAAGTAGCCCCTTAGGGCTTTATAATACTAGCAACTACGTCCTTTAACTAGTTAAAGTATTTATAGTTATCTTTAAACTATAAAAAATTTATAGTAGTTTCGTTTTATAATCTATATATTATTATATTTACTTTAAATTAATTTCTAGTAGTTTAATAACTTAAGACGCTAAATATAGTAAGGGATACTTTTATATTATCTAAAAAGTCGTTTTAGTTAAGTATTAAATTAGTATTAGGGCCTATATTTAAATTAAAAAGGTAGTTATAGCTTCTATTATAGTTTATTTTAATTTATATAATAATAGAATAGTATTTATCCTAGCTATAGGGGGAGTTAATAGGTAACCTTCTATTGGACATTATAGGTTATTATTATATATATATAAAAGACAGGAGGAATTAACAAAGGCCTTGCTCGTAGCAATAGTGCCTTTTTCTTTAATAGTAAACGCTACTAGGGCTTGTCAGGCCCTATAGTACGTCACGGCACCGTGACGCAGTATAATTCGGCCGAAGGTTCGTATAAGCGAAGGTTTGTTTTAACATGTTTAGCGCCGCCTATTGGTAATAGTATTGTTGTTATTACTAAAAGGGCAGGTAAGTAGAAGCGTCAAGGTACGTACGCTCTACTAAGCTCTACTTAAGACTACTTAGTAGAGCTAAAGGGAGTTAAAGCTACTAAATACACCCTATTAAATACTTCTATTTAATTACACTATTTAATAATACATAGCCATAGTACATTCTTTTTAAAACAACTTATAAAAATATCTAAACAAAATAACTACTTAAAAAAAACATAAATAATAACTAAAATAACGTTAATATTAACGTAATTAATAACTATAAAAATAAAAATAAACCTATTATAGTTTTATATTTTACTTTAAAAGCCTAGTATATTAATAAAAAAAAGTTATTAATATACTTAATAACTAAACTACTAAGTATACTATAATAAAATAAAACTTAATTAATTAACTTAAAATAGTAAACGTCTTTATTTATAATAATAGGTATTTAAATACTGTCTTTTAGAGTATTATCCTTAATACTAAAGTATTAAAGTTTTTAACTAGTAGATATTTATAATTCTTTACTTTTTAGTAAACCGTTTTTCTAGACTTTTAAATTAATATTAACTAAGCTAGTTACGTGGGAATTAGCTTTAAAAATAGTATACTAATTAAATCCCTTAACTCTATAGCTATACCTATAGTATTTAAATTAATTAAGTTTTATATTCTTTTAATAAATACACTTTTTTATTCTACTTTATAAATATAAATAAAAAAAGAGTTGTATTTAATAACCTAATAAATAAGCTCTAATAAAGTAAAACTATTATACTTATAGTATAAAAATAAAGCTATTTATAAATACTCTTTAATAAGGAATAAGCCCTAGTTTACTACTTTTTAACTAAACCTAAACTTCGCTATTTCTATTATTAATTTAAGTATCTATTAGTTTAATACTTATATAATATACTCTAATAAGCTAGTTATAATATTAATACTAAGGCTATTAAAAAGTTAATAAAAGTTTACTACTACTACTAGTTCTATACTAAAGCCCTATAATACTTTTAGTTTACCCTTTATAATAACTATAAATTTAACTATAAAGTTATTATTAATATTATATACTTTAATAATAAACTAGTACTTTATATAGTTTAATATAGTAATAGTATACCCCCTCTAGGGTGACTAACGGCCCACGGGCCACGTGCTCTAGGGAATGTCACCCCTCTTAGTAGCTATCCAGCTACCCACTTTATTAATCTTTTTTATTATTAGTTAGTAACAACAGACGGCACTTAAATTCACTTACTACAACACAGCTTCTATGGATTTAAAGTAATAGGTGTTTTTAATTAATTTTATAGACTACTAATTACGCCGTTAATACTATTAACACTACTGAAACTACTAACGCCTTCTTAGACCGTCCCTTTAAACCTATTAAATCTAATCTAAACTAAACCGTCCCTTCCCTTAGCCACGCAGCTACGGCTAGTTCAGCCGCTTAGCCCTACTATTGTCAGTATCTATCTTAATATTATCACACACAGGCCTCGCTAAACATACTAATATTAGTAGCTACTTAAAGTACTATAGATTTAGTAGCTGCGTCCTTTAGTTAGTTAAAGTATTTATAGTAGGCCTTAGACTATAGGGTACTTAAAAGGGTTTTATTCTATAATCTAAAAATTACTATACTTATATTAAGCCTATTACTAGTAGTTTAATAGTAGTAAATTATAGTAATAGCAAGCTTCTTCTTCTCCTTATTAGAAAATACGCGCTAGTTATAGGTTAAGTTAATTTTATTAACCCCTTTAGCTATAAAGTATTTATTACTACTTTTATAACTAGTTAATAACTATAAGGTTATATAATAGTTATTGTTTTAGGGGTATAGACTAGTAGTAGGTAGCCTTTTATTAAATATTATAGCTTTAAGGGTTATTATTATATATATATAAAAGACGGAAGAAATTAATAAAGGCCTTGCTTGTAGTAGTAGTACCTTTTTCTTTAATAGTAAACGCTATTAGGGCTTGTTAAGCCCTATACACAGTGTAATCTAGTTAAAGGTTTATATAAGTAAAGGTTTATTTTAGAGTTCTACTAGCCGGGTAGTATCCACTAGCTGCCCGGGTAGTGTCTCTATATATTAACTTAAATGCGGTTAATAGGAGCCTATAGATCCTACCTATAGCTAAAAATCCACTTATAGTGGATTTTCCGCTTCTAGTACTATTACTCTCCCCTTAACACTAATATCTCTAATCGCAACGGATTTTTCGCCCTTATTTACGCGCGCACAATAGATCTATTTTTACTACTTAAGGTACTATTGTTTAATAATCCCGCGATTTAGTAACTAATAAGTATATAATACTAAATCCTTTAAATAGAGGGATTAATAGGTAATTTATAGAGTTAATTAATACCCTTTAAGCTTATTTTTAAGACTTTACTTAATAATATAGTTTTACTATAGTTTACTATAATACTAGTAATTACTACGGTTTTAAAAAAGACTATTAACTTACTTACTTTAAGATCTATTATAACTAAAACGCCGTCTATAAGGCTAAGGACTTTAGTAACTATAAAACTAGTACTATAAAGAACGACTACTTATAGTATAGTATTACTTTAGCCTAGAAGAGTAATAAGTGGTACTAAACCTTTATTCTTAAGTACCCTAAGTATAACTACCCTTTTTTTATTAACCTATTAGTTTATAAAGTTTATTAAAAACTTATAAATTAATAAAGTACTCTCTTTACTTCTATTTTTAAGTATAAGGCTATTAAGTTATATAAAGTTATATTTATTTTTTAAGAGATAGAGCCTAGTTTAATCTTTAAGTAAAAGGATATTAATAACGCTTATTAGTACCTTAGGCTTAAGGATCTTAATAGCTATACTACTATTTAATACTTTATTTGTTTTCTTGTGATAACTACTTTTACTAATAAAAATAGTTAAAACTTATATAGTAGATCGTTCTAAGTAGAATATAAACAGTAGAGATATTATAACTAATATTAATAATAGTAGAGGAGTATAGTATAATTATAAATAGGGAACAGTTTTTAATTACAATACTACTATAGCTAAGAACCTTAATTACGACTAAGGGCGGCTAATATACCGGAGATACCCTTACCCAAATGGCTTCTTAAAAACCTATATGGTTAAAGAGAGATGTTGTTGGAAGAGAAGTTGGGCGATGTGGATCCGAATTTTGCCTAGTGTCACGTGACTAAAAGGTCGTTAACGCGGCGGCTATGGCTAGTGCTGCGTTGCGGTGAAAATCGTAGAGAGTAAATAGTAATGGTCCGAGAACTATTTAATACTTTATTTATATTTTTAATTACTTTAAGTATTAAATACTAAATTAAATAAAGTAATAATAATTTAAATTAACCTAAGGGCTTTATTTAAACGTACCCCTAGTATAAAAAATATAAGTATAGTTTTTAAAGGTTATTAGCCTTAATAATATATATAAAATAAACTACTTTAAAATACTACTATTTTAGGTTACTAGTACTACTAATATAAAGTCCCTATTTAACTATACTTTTAGCTTTATTAATATAAAGTATTATAAGGGATATAACTTTTTAATTACTTTATTAAAGTTAATTAAAGTAGAAATTAATACTAAATAACTATAAGTTACTATTACTAACTTTAAAGAGGTACTGTGTTTGTGTTTTTTTTAAGTAGTTATTTTGTCTGGACATTTCTATAAGTTGTTTTAAAAAGAATGTACTATGGCTATGTATTATTAAATAGTGTAATTAAATAGAAGTATTTAATAGGGTGTATTTAGTAGCTTTGACCCCCTCTAGCTCTACCTTAACGCTTCCGCTTACCTGCCCTTTCTACTGTGGTGGTAGACGTGGACGTGGACGTACTAGCGATAACGACGATGCTATTACTGATAGGCGGCGCTGAATATGTTAAAATAAACCTTTGCTTATGCGAACCTTTAGCCGGATTACGGGCGCTGTGACGTACTGTAGGGCCTGACGAGCCCTGGTGGCGTTCACCATTGAAGAAAAAGGCACTACGAGCGAGGCCTTTATCGATTCCTCCTATCTTCTATATATACACAATAATAACCCTTGAAGCTAAAAGTACCCTGTTGAGTAAACTACCTACTACGATGTCCAATAGAAGGTTGCCTACTGACTCCCCCTATAGCTAGGATAAACACTATTCTATTACTATATAGATTAAGATAGACTATAATAGAGGCCGTAACTGCCTCTTTAACCTAGGTATAAGCCCTAATACTAATTTAATACTTAATTAGAACGACCTTTTAAATAATATAAGGGTATCCTTTGTTATATTTAGTACTTTAAGTTATTAAACTATTAAAAATTAGTTTAAAGTAGATATAATAATACGTAAATTATAAAACAGAACTACTATAAATTTTCTATAGTTTAAAAATAACTATAAATACTTTAACTAGTTAAAGGACGTAGTTATTAGTATTATAAAGCTCTAAGGGACTAATATTAGTATATTTAGTAAAGTAATATTAAGACGGATATTAATAATAGTAGGGAGTAGCTAAACTAGCTATAGCTGTGTAGTGATAGTGTGTTGGTTGTAGAGGGATGCGACGGCTAAGGGAAGTAACGGGATAGTTTAGTTTAGATTTACTGGGTTTAGAGGGACGGTGATAGTTAGGCGTACGGGAGGCGTATAGAAGGTGTTAGTGGTTTTAGTGGTATTAATAGTGTAATTAGTAGTTTATAAAATTAATTAAAAATACCTATTACTTTAAATCCGTAGAAGCTGCGTTATAGTAAGTGAATTTAAGTACTATTTGTTAGACGAAAAAGATTGATAAGGTAGGTGGCTGGACGGCTATTCCCTAGAGTACGTGGCCCGTAGGCCGTTAGTTACCCTAGAGGGGGTAAAGAGGTACTGTGTTTATTTATTATAGAGACGTAGTTTATAATATAGCTATAACTTTATATTTATTATATAAATACTAATATTAGTTTAAATATAAAGAAGAAGTAATAAAGTAATAGTAGCGTTATTAATAATAAGTTTAATATTAATTAGGATAAAGAAGCTATAGAAGTAGTAGTTATTTGTAATTAAGAGGCTATAGAAGCGGCCTTTAATAATTAAGTCTATAGTAATAAGGTTTTAGTTTATTTTTAGCTCTTTAATAATAAGGTTAAGTATACCTATACTAGCTTTTATTTCTTTTAGGTGTTTATTATTTATACTAATACTAAAAAGGACTTTAATACTATATAGGCTTATATTATTAAGGAGTTTAGTAATTAGTAGACTCTATTTAATTATATTTATAGTATATATATCTCTCTTTAGTACTAGTAAACTAACTACTTTGTTTTATAGTACTTAAACTTTAGTATTAAGATTAACTCTTTTATAAAGACTACTTATAAGGACCTTAAGTTTTATATTATTAATAGTAATTTAAACTTTTTTTCTATTTTATAGGCTATAAAGGAGATAGTATAGAATAAGGTCCGTATATATACTAAAAGGGTTATAGAGATAGAGGTATAAGTCTAATATAAATACTTTAGTTAAGTGTAGTTTAGTAATATCTTAAAGGAGGTAAGTTAAAATACCCTTAATTTAATAACTAAATAGTACTAGAGGGTAATACCCTTACTATTAACTAATTATTAGTTTTACTTACTAAATCTTTAGCTTTATATAGACTACTTTACTAATTAGTACTACTTCTTTTATAGTTATAAAATTTGAAATTTAATAAAGTAATAAAAGCCTTTTATTAAGTACTATATTTATCCTTAGTAGTAGCTTTAGTAGCTATTAGTAAGTTTTACTACCCTTATTTATAGATTTAATATTAATTTATAACTATAGAATATTATAAATACCCTTTTTAATATTAAAGACTTTAAAGTTATTAAGACTCTGTATAGAAGGCTAAAGAATAAGTAGATTGTATTCCTTAAAGCTACTATAACGCCCTTATTTAGTATACTATTATTTAGTACTAGATTCTAGTTAGTTTTAATTTAGGGATAGAAGCTAAAGGCCCTAAAAAAGGCTAAGAATTTAGTAGTAAGACTAGTTAAGTCTAGTATATAGTATAACTACTTATAGTTTAAGTATAGTAGTTTTAATAATAAACTCTTATAGCTTTAACTGTAATATAGCTAGTAATTTACTTAGGAATATATTATAGTAGGTGGTAGTAGAGCTTTTAGTAGTTTAGTAGTAAAAAAGCCCTAGCGTAGTACTTAAAAGACTACGGGGGGTTTAGCGCTACTACTATTAACAGCCCTAGTGTTACTAGGCTAGGATTAATTAATTTAGGGGTAAAAGGGGGTATAAAATATAGTATAATTAGCTAAACTAGGCTTTAAAAGCTTGTTTTGTTAAGATACGTTAATTACTGTAATAAAAACTAAATTAAATTAAATATTTAATAATTATATAATATACTGTTTTTTAGTGTTTTTAGTCCTACGGCTTTTATTGGCTATATCCTAGGCTGATATATAGAGATACTGCCCGGGTAGCTAGTAGATACTGCCCGGCTAGTAAAACTCTTATTTTAATATCGCTACTTACTAGTAATAGTATTATTATTATTACTAAAAGGGCAAGTAAGTAGAAGTATTAAAGTATGTACGCTTTACTAAGCTCTACTTAAGACCACTTAGTAGAGCTAGAGGGGGTTAAAGCTACTAGATATACCCTATTAAATACTTCTATTTAATTATACTATTTAATAATATATAGTTATAGTATATTCTTTTTAAAATAACTTATAAAAATATCCAAATAAAATAACTACTTAAAAAAACACAAATAGTAATAGTATTTAATACAGAATACTTTTAACTAAATACTTTAATTTATACTATTTAAAAAAAAGTATAAAAGTAATAGGTTAATATACTCTTAGGTCTACTTGATTTTATTATAATAGACTCTAAAACTACTTTTTAATTAGTAATATTTAAAAGTACAGCTTTTACTATAGGTATTTAAGTTAAAGTTATACTAATTAAAACTTACTATAGTATTAGTAAAAGTAAAAAATACTATACTATAGTTAAGAGGGTATTTAAAATATACTAATATAAAGACCCTAATATATTAAAAGAGGCTTTACTTTAAACTATATTTAAAGTAATTAATAATATAGTTAAACTAAATAACTTAGTACTAATACTACTAGTATTTAGTACTTACCCCTAGACTACTACTAAGTCTACTCTATCCCCTAGTATTATTACGCGTATAAATACTATTTACTAAGTAATAGAGGAAGTCTAAAGACTTTATAATAAATTTAAAGTTAATAATACTCTTAATATATATAACGGCCCTTATACTCTTATAAACCTTTTTATTTATTAATAGTTTAAGTATAAAAAAAAGGAAAGTAGTATAAACTATTAAAGTTAATTTTAAAAATTAATAAAAACTATATAATTAAGACTTTTTATAGTTTATAAACCTTTTAATTTATAGTAGTTAAACTATACTTTAAAAACAAAGCTAATAAACTAACTCTACTAATTTTAATCCTAAAAAATAATAAAGCTAATACCCCTATTCCTAGTAATACTAGTAGTAGCCTTTTAAAACTACTAAAGCTACTAGTAGAAATACTTCTACTAAAAAAGGGACCTAGCTATTTATATAAATACTGTATTATAATTAATAAAATACTACTATAACTAAAAAGAAACTAAGGCCGCTTATATAAAAACCCTATAGTCTATACTTACTTAAGTACTAAAAAAAGTAGTTATAAACCTTACTATTAAGCTATAAGTAAAAGGTACTATTATAGCCCCTAGTAGCCTATTTAAAGAATTAACTATACTAAAAATTACTACTTTATAGTCCTAAAACGTATTTAATATTATTCTATATAACTTAAAGGTTTATACTAGAGTTAAGATATTTAAATTTAAAATTATTAATAAAGTTAAGTAAAAAATAAGAGATATACTATATAAAAAGTTAAAACTTATAATCTAAGGATATAAAGATAATAAAAAGAGTATAATTTTAATATAGTTACTAACTATATAATAAGTAAGCTAGCGTTTAATCTTTATATTAGCCCTATTTCTAATAAAGCTTAGAATATTACTATAATTAAAAAATATTATATAAGTATATATCTAATTTAAAACCCTACTAAATTAACTTATCCTTACTTAGTTATTAATTTAGATTAAGAATTAGTACTTATTAAAGTTAATTATAATTATTAAAAGGCCCTTATATAGTATTATAAAAGCTAGTATTTATTAATAAGTAATATATAGTAAATACTATAAAAAGTACTTTAGTATAATAACCTTAATATTTAATTTATATCTATTAATTACTATAAAAAGCCGTAATAACTTTATAATTATTAGTATATAAACTAATAATACTTTAAACTTATTAATACTATTTTTTTAATATAAAAAAGAAAAAGCTTAAAAAAGCTTTTTTTACTATAAAACTAAAGTAGCTTTTTACTAAAAATAAGCTACTAATATTTAATAACAGTATTTTTTTAAAAAAAAGACTACTTAATAATGTAATAAAAGAACTAAGGGAAAAAGCTTAAACTAGTAAAAAAAGATAATATAAAGTAGTACACTAAGTAATAAGCCTATAGAGTATATATAGCTTTAATTTACTAACTAAAAGCTATATATAATTTATTAATTACTACTTAATATTAAAAACTATTAGTTAATACTATTACTATATTAAACTACTATATTAAGTAGTAAATAAATAACCTTAACTATAGTTTTAACTTTATCCCTTTAAACTTAAGTATTATAAAAATCTTTATCTTTATAAATAGCTCCTTTATTAATAATACTAATATATTATTCTAGTTTAGATATATTATTATTATTAGTAAAAACCTCTAAACTATAAAAAATACCTTTTAAATTAATAGGAATATTATTTATTATAGCTTTATTAAGAGTAAGTAAGTAACAAAAAGTATATTAGTATTAGAGATTTATAAAATAGTCTCTAGTATTAATATAGTATATATACTTAACTCTATAATCCTCTTAGTTACTAAGAAACTAGGTCTTTTAGTAATTCTAATAGTAGTATATATAGACTTATACTCCTTATATAAATACTTTATTAAACTAAGTACTATTAAAAAAAAGACTTATAATTAATATTATAACTTTATAATAGTTATATAAATACTAAAAGTTCTATAAGATCTATTAAATTTATAGAAATAATAACCTTATAGATACTTTTATAAAAAAGACCTTAAATTATATACTTAAGTACTTTATTAATAGTAATATAGTAGAGATACGTATAGAGAGATAGGTAACTTAAAAAAAGGGATTTATAGTACTAAAGGGCGTTTTAGGGACTATAACTAATATAAAAAATTAAGAGCCTATAATATAGAGAATTAGAGTATAAATAAAAAAATTAAAAATAGTACTTAAAAGAGTAATTAAGAGGTACTACTTATAATGTTAAAAAAAGGTATTTAAATTAATAGATTAATTAGTTAGAAACTGTAGCTATAAAAGTAAAGATTGTAAGTATAGGTAATATAGTAGTAGTACCTATAGTAGCTACGGCCTATATAACTACGCTAGGCCTTAGACCCTAGTACTAGCCTAGATGAATAAATAGTCTAGTTACGTACTTAATTACGTAACTACCCCTAGTACTAATTTTAATATTAATACTAGCGACTTAACTAGACTTATATAAATCTAATCTATCTTTAACTACTATAATTAAACCCCTATAAAGCCTAATTACTACTTTACTAAATACTATAAATCTAATATATAAAAAGCTTAATAAGCCCTAGTAGTATTTATAATTAATTAAAAAATACTACTACTATAAATAAGGCTTTTATTAATTCTTTTATTTTTTATATATATATTTATTAATTCTTTAAAAATCTAAAATACTTAACTTTATTTCTACTAGTTTTTAACTATATTTAAAGCTTATTAGTATTTTAATATTATTAATTATTCTAAGTAACTATAAATAACTTATAAAACTTACTATTCTATATAACTTAAATTAAATTAACATAACTAAAAACTGAAAGCTCTGTTTATATATAAATATAGTATATATTATAATATTTAACTTTATATATTATTAAATAAGTAGTAATTGTATAGTTATAAATACTACTATAAATAATTACTATAAAGCTATTAATAGTATTTTAGAGGTTCTAAACTTTAATAACTACTATAAATACTTCAACTAAGTAAAGAATATAGTAGTTAGAGCTATAGAGCCCTAAGTAGCTACTAATATTAGTATATTTAGTAAGGCTAATACTATTAAAATAAATACTAATAATAGTAGAGCTAAGTAGCTAAACTAGCTATAGCTATATAGTAATAGTATATTAGTTATAGAGTAATATAATAGTTAAGAGAAGTAAAGAAATAGTTTAAATTAAATTTAATAAGTTTAAAAGAATAGTAGTATTAGTAGTTTTAGAGGTATTAGTAGTGTAGTTAGTAGTCTACTTTAAGATTAATTAAATACTTCTATTACTTTAAATCTATAGTAGCTGTATTATAGTAAGTAAATTTACATACTAATAACTAATAATAAAAAGTAAAAAAGCTAGTTAGTTATAGAATAATTTAACCTTTAGAGTTACTTATATATAATATATAAACTATTAGTTATAGAAAGGGGAGAGGGGACCTTAGTAGTAGAGTTTTTACTAGTAGTATATTTATAGTCTAGTAGCTACTTAGGGATACTAAGGACTTAAGTCTATAGTATATAGTAAAGTATAAGTAAGTTTTAGCCTTTTATAATAGTTAATTCTTAAGTACTACTCTAGCTTAATAGTGATTATAGCACTAAGACCCCTAGTAGCTATAGCGCCTTGAGTAGAGTTAGAGCGAAAATCCGCCATATGCAAAATCTAACAAAAGTCCTCTTATCTTCTTCTCAGTAGTCATATAATGGGTTCTCGCCTGCAAGCTGTGTCCCGGCGTGTCGTCGTCGGGAATTTCACACATTCACGCGCTCTCTCGAGCCAAAGCAGATTGAGCCTTTCTTTTGATTTGCACGAGCCCACAAAATCCACGCCTGGTACGACAGCAAACCCAATTCTGTTTCTTCACGGCTTGTTTGGGTCCAAGAAAAACAACAGAACAATCAGCAAGTCAGATCCCCTTCTCGCGATCGCACTCCTTACTACAAAATGCTTACTTGAGCACAGAGCGCTTGCCCGTGACCTCCGAAGGCCTGTATATGCTGTTGTAAGGACCATGGCGTTCTATCACATATACGTAACGCTGAGAACCCCGCTAGGACCTGCGCAATCATGGCGAATCTCCTCATGACCGCAACCACGATTACACCCATATGGCAGGTGACGTTGCAGGGTTCATAGAGCAGCATGGCTTGACAAAACCGACAATCATTGGCCACTCGATGTGAGTCTAGGCTTAAGCATCCAATGACATGATCTGTCCTAATACAGCCAACACAAGGGGAGCCAAGGCTGCCATGACCCTTGCATTACAGTCTCCTGACCATGTGCAGGACATAATCGCTGTCGACAACGCACCGGTTGATGCTGTCCTTGAAAGTTCATTTGCCAAGTACATCCATGCTCTCAAGAAGATTGAAGCAGCCAATGTTACCAGGCAGGCCGAGGCTGTCGAGATACTGAGAGAATACGAAAGCGTGAGGAGCTCCCCGACAGGTCGTTGGCCGACAACTGACACGAGTTTAACCAGTCCCTACCCATCATCCACTTTCTCCTTGGCAACCTACATCGGCCTGAGCCCGGCAAACCGGAGCTCAAATTTCGCGTGCCACTTGACATCATCGGTCGGTCTCTGAACTATCTGGGTGACTTTCCTTACAAGGATCCCTCAGAGGTTCGATTTGAGAAGCCGGCCTTATTTATCCGCGGGACACAGAGTAAATATGTCCCTGACGAGGTACTACCCATAATTGGGCAATTCTTTCCCAAATTTCGTCTAGCAGACATCGACGCCGGCCATTGGGTAATATCCGAGAAACCCGAGGAATTCCGTCAAGGTGAGTAGCCTCATTGTGACCGTCCCGACGCCCACAAGACTGATAATCGTAGCTGTCGTTGAATTCCTAAAAGTCACGGAGTAGGCAGCGGTTGCTGTCACAAGGCAATGCCCGTTGTCTGGGGGTGGAGCGGGATACGCGTACTCGTCGCCCAAATACTTCTTGCGAAATGCTGGTACTAAAGCACCACAAGCCAGGCGGGGGGCACTGACCAAGACTGGGGTTGCGGGACCGATGCGGGGTGATCGAACCTTCCAAATAAAGGCCCTTGATCTATCTAGCATAGTTTCGATTAAGGAACATTACTGAATGACCGACCCAACCAAGGCCGGGGAAGTTTCACATGTCTGAAGAGAGCTGAACTCTCGCTCGTCACTTGAACAGCCAGGCAAAACATCGGGCAAGTCGCGTTCGTACTGCGAGCCGACGGATCGACGATGGACTGTAACGAAAAAACAAGATCGTCCATTCCACATACACACATGACGCCTTTTTCTTTTATCCTTCCATCGGATCCCGAAACCCAAGTTTTGCCGTCATGATTCGGAAGCGAGGCTGCGATCCGGCAAGGTGTCTTTTGAAGAATTGACCATTTACCATTTTGAGGTAACCTAGACCCGCAGCCGCCTTTATGCTACGCCATGTGCAACGACCTAAAACAATGTCGAATTTGGTTTTCCGGCCGGTAGAGCCAGAGTTACCTGCCGCCGATCCATCCGCCGTCCAAGTCTTTTCCCTTAGACTTCGTCAAGAACGCGCTCCTTGAACTCGCGCTCAACCTTCTGTCCCTGGTCGTCGGTGCCGGACTCGCCGTGGAGACCCATGAGGGCACCGAGATCGAACTTGGGCTGCTTCAGGAGCTTGACCTTGCGGATGTGAACCTGTAGCATGATCCGTCAGCACAACGCAAAATCGACTCATGGTTTTGGTGGATTTCGTACGTTTTGCAGGGGGTAGATGCCCTGGGTAGACTTCTCGATCTCGCGACCAATAACCTCGGGGATAAGCTTGGAGGTGAGCTGGGTCAGGGTGCAGGTAGAGGCCTCGCGCTGGATGATCTCGGTCATCTTGCGGCGAATCGCGCGGATTTGCGAAGAAGCAGCGTATGTCGTCTTCTTGATCTGGTTGGGGCGGCGCTTGGTGAACGCGATGGCGAAAAGTCTGAGGAGGTAGTCGTCGGTGGTCTTGACGGTGACGTTGGCCTCAATGAGGGTCTGCCACTTGCGCACGAGCGAGCGAAGCTTGTCGGAGGTGAAGTCGAGGCCGTGGAAGTTGGTCAGGCAGTTCTTGCCCTGGACCTCGTCAACGCGGAGCTTGACCTTGCGGAAAGCGTGGTCCTCGTCCTTCTGGAGATCGGCGAGAGAGACCTCCAGGATGCGGCCCTTCAGAGCATCGTTGGCGTTCTTGAGACCGGTAGTTCTGTTGACCAGAGTCTTGCCGACGCTAAAAGCTTGTGTCAGCATGCTGCACTCTGAGTCCTCGCTTCCCCCGGCCCATTCATCATGGCATTCTCTCGGCTCGAAGCGGCGTCGACTGCGGCGTGCCACCCGGTGGAATTGTCGGATCGAGGAGACTCACTCTCTGATGTTGAAGGGGGCCGGAGCCTGAGAACAATGTCTAGTCAGCCTGGTGTATCTCGGAGATACAGAAGAGCCATATTCTCTTACCTTGATCTGGTACCAGTCCTTGCGGGAGAAGGGGTCCACGGTCTTCTTCTTGAGACCCTTCTTGCCCTTGGACAATCTCTTGTTCCTGCCCAGTAAGTCAGCGGATGCGACGGGCCAACGGTGCGAGCGACGTTGCAGACAAATGACTGTCGCAATCAAAATCGTCAAGAGGTGAGGGCGCTTACTTTCCAACAGCCATTTTGGGCGGCTGTCAATTGTCTGGCGGATGAACTTTGAGTAGATGGAAGTTGGCGGCGGGGAGGTTGGCCAAAGAGTTTCTAGATAAAATTGATGCTCACACAAAAAATTGTGGCCGAATTCGAAATCCTTAGCGAAGAGCGGATTAGTAACAATTTAGTGGGGCATGGCCCTGCCCCATCCAGGGCCTTCGACCACCGCCCCGCTACGTCCACCTGGGACCCGTGAGTAGGTACCTAGGTACATATTATGTAAGTCTAGGAACCACCTCAATAGGAGTCCTGGCAGCGAATCTATCACGTGATCATTCGAGTGCCCAAGCCCCAACATTCCACTTATGGCACTGAATATGGATTGGACCAGGCCTCGGCGGCGGCATCATAATGCCGTGGCTCAGTCGCAACCTACCTAGCTTGTCCTGAGGCTCAACCTTATCTACTCGTAAGGATATGCGCAACGAAGCGTTGAAAGTCGAAGCAATTTCCAATTTCTTTTTCTCTGTCATTGCACCGGTCTCCGCGTATCGCCGCTCATCTCCTTTTCCATTACCTTACCTCATTCTCGTCCCCAGTCTTTCTCCTTGCACCTCACATCACCTTTTCTGCTACCTGTGGCTGGCTTCCCTTCCTGGTTGGTTGCACACGGGTATCAAGATCTAGGTACTACACGTGTTCCAGATACAGTCAATCGTGCCGAATTAAATAAAAGGTATGCCTTCATCCTCGCGTTTTGTCTGCGAGTAACGATAAACCCCATATCCTGTTTTCACAAGCGGCAAAACCGGTTCTCAAACCCGACCGTCTCAGCTCCGAGGAAATCGCTCTCGAGGGACATGTAGATAGATGACACGCACCTTGCTGCCATCTATCACCGTATTTTCCTTGCGTGTTCGTTGACCACTAAGGCCCCTGGCTCCCTACCTCACGCGCCTTTTGGCCTCGTCATGTCAGGCACATTGCTCAGACGCCATCGACTTTTTTTGCTCGCTCTTGGTCATTTACCGGCCAAGTCGTTCACCCGCTGTGAGAAATCCCATCCGCTAAAGCATCGCCTACCACCATGTTCAACAGCCTGTAGGCATACGAGAGTTGAAAAGGGGTCACTGCCGCCACCCGTCCGGCGCGGCTCCTTCCTTCAACCCGCCAGCACAACCCCGCGCTTCTCGTCTCGGGGGGCATGCATTATTTGTCCCCAGCTTGGTGTGTGGTTTTAATCGCTCGTTCAGGGGACCTGGCTCATCAGCCATCTTCTTCCTTTTCCTTCCTCCGCCGCTCTCCATCCCAAGCATCGAAGTTGGGGAAGCTGAAGTAACCGTTGGAATCTGGATCCGGTCGCGGTCAGCAACTCGAGTTGGTTCGATTGAGGGGTCCTCGGGGCGGCTTCACGAACAGGGATGGTATTCCTGGTGACTTTGTGCACGATTGACCTTTGGCGTTGTCACGTCCTCGGCACTGAGTGATGCCACGGGAGGAGCAGAGCCGGAGGTGGGCGAACACTCGGGGGCGGGCCCCGAGTATACCGCAACACGATTGAGTAGCTCCGTTGCCCTCTGCGTTGATTTGGGACTGGTCATGGCGCCACGACTGGCATTGGATGTTGTGGTGATGGAGGGCTCAGTTGCACTGGCTCTTAGCAGCCTGGGCCGCCGCCGTCGATCCGGCCGTGGCGACAGCTCCCTTCTCCGGACGTCATCGGCGTCTCGCACATCCCGAGGAACAGCGGCCATTTTCGGGCCGAAGCTGAGGCCTAGATTGGGGCTGGGCAAAGATGAAGCAGATGAACGGGCGTCTTTGCCTGCGCAGTCGGAGGCGGCTGATCGTCTGTTCCGCGGCTACACTACAACAACGACGGGTGGTGTATGCATTTTCCCCGGGCGGGCATCGTGCACATTATCAACCTCGCATCATGTCCAGCTACCCGGCGGGAACTTCGGTTCGCCGAAGGTCGAGCCTGGTCGATGATTTTCCGCTGACGAGCCAAGCTTGCAACCATTGGGCCACTTGGCCGGTGCCTGATGGCGACGGACTCCCAACTATGTGTCTTGTGTTGTATGGGTCGGCGAGCCTCTGTTTGGGCACATACGCAGTATAACTAGCAAAAGGCATGCATGGTCGGCGTCACGCATGCAGCTACTGTGGGGTGACCGGCCGTTTCGCCAACCTGGTCCCGTCAGCTCCCGCTCATTCCCGCGGCCTTCGGATCCAATCATGCCGCCCACAGTGCCACTCCCGGACCGGTCAAATAAAGTAATACTGGGGGCGCTGCATCGGATGGTGCGCGCGCTCCTCGTGGTTCAGAATGTCACTCACATACAAGGGGTACTCAAAGTAGAAATTTTTCTATGTCTTAAGTCAGCACCCCACCTACCGGCCGCCCCCCTACCGGCCACCTAAATACACCAAAACACACTAACTTTAAGTATAATTATCTCCATAACTGTTAGAGTAAAAATAAAGTTCTATATAGAGATAGATAGAGAAATATCTCAACCTTATAAATAAAAATCTTAAAAAAATATTTCTTAGTTATATACTATATAAAGTAGAAGTATCTAAAATGTTAGTAAATACTAGCAATTTATATATAAACACTAACACCTATATTTTAATACTTTAAAAATACTAATAAATATTATTTTTAAAATCTACTTGGTTTTTAACTTATAAATATAGTATAAAAAGAGTATTATATAGTTTGAAAGTAAAATACTATACTATATAAATACTTATATTAACTAAGTAGTTTTTTTACTATTTTTCCTTACTAAAGTTTACTAGGGAGAATACTACTATTTGCTTTACTAAATAAGTACTAGTATAAGTAACTTATAAGTATCCTTTAAAAATAAGCTTAAAAATCTATAAAATTATAATATTAGAAGTATAGTTTTTTATACTATAGTTCTTTTTTAAATAATAATATTTAGGTTTATTAAAATAGCTAATATCTTTATAATTAGTAATACTATAATTTTTTAAAAATTATAAGTATAATAGTAAGATTTTTAAGTATTTAATAAGATTTTCTCTAGATTTTATACTACTATACCTACTTAGTAATAAGGGGTGGCCGCTAGAGGGGGGCGGCCGTTAGGGGGGGCTCTGACTTACAAACACACACAAGTCAGAATGTCACACACACACACACACACACACACCCCCCCCCCAAGAAACGATCGCTCTCCAGTACTAAGAGTTCATGGTCCACACGCGTCTAGCCTGGCACGGCCTGGCCTGCTTGGCCCCCTCGGCGGTGCGGCATCCCAGACGCGAGGTTGGGGCCCATCATATCGTGCCAGTCACCTTGCCGTACTGCTACTACGTACATACGCGTCTCGAATACCGAGTGTGTGTACTGTGCTATAAGCCTCTATAACTTGTACAAATTTAGGCTATCTGGTTCCTAGTGCCTCGCCTACTATGTGGTGGCTTTCTGGCGATTGCATACGATGTCCGACCAAACACGGGTAGAGATGTGCTGTCTGCAGCGCAAGGCACTAGACAGCTTGCAATCACAACACCTGTGGTGAGCCGTGCTTCCAGTCGAACCATTGTCCCGGAGACCGGCGATAGCCCGGACAACGACCCTCCCCGCCACAGAGCTCATCCGACTGCTCGTTTCCCAACCATGGTCGTGCTTGCGGTCAAGCCACCCTCGCTCTCACCCCCATGCCAAACTTGGAAACTCGGAAACTAGTGGTCGATACTATGGGCGAAGTCAGCCATTTAGCGCCAAGTCTTTGTTGCTGCAAGTCTCAGTTTCAGGGAACAACGTACTCTTCCCAGAGGCGGCCTTGAACAGCTCTCAACTCTTCTTCCGTCATGCGCTTCCCAGCTGTGAAGTATCCTGGATCTCGGAATTAGTGTTTGGCAGACACCCCTTGTTGCTGGCTGAATGCTTGCCTGCAGTAATTTTCGCGTCAATTTCAACGCGAGAGTCAGCCGGGATAAGTTCCTCTGGCAGCTCGACTCGCTCGCGAATGGGAATACTATGTATGATCCATTGTCAGCGATGCATCCGTCGCCATGCACGATGGGTCTGGCACTTACCCCTGTCCCACGATGGCATCGTGCTTCATGCTGATAGGCGACCCTGTTAGCTGTGCGAAATTGTAACTGGCTGGCAGCTTTCAACCCACTTGCTCATGCTCAGCATTCGGTCAATCTTGCGAATTCCCAGCCAGTGCAGAATATCTGGCATCAGCGCCTGGAAGCGCATATCCTTGACCCCGGCGATGTTTTCGGTTCTCTTGAAGTAGTCCGACGCCCGGTCTTCTCCCCGCTTACGAGCGTTGTACACGACTACGTCATGTCAGCAATCGGTACGTCGCGTATTCACAATGACGAGCCAGCCGAGGGTAAACGTACGATACTGGACTCTCCGTTAGCATAAAACGCCGGCTTGAACGAGCATTGATGCACTCACCTTGGTCACTTCACCAAGAGCTCTGCCCTCCTTTCGAAAGTAGATCACAACACCGCTGCCGCCGTTCTGGGCCTCCTTGACCGCCTCTTCGATACCGAAGATGAGATACGGTCGGCACGTACAAATGTCGGAACCAAATACATCGCTGCCGTTGCACTGTGCAATCGTCAGAACCGCCCCTGGCCAACGGAATGGGTATCACATACCTCATCATGGATGCGCAGTGCCAGTCGAACCGACTCGTCGGACATCTTGGCCGGGTCTCCGAAGCAGTAAACAGTGAGGCCTCCTTCACAGACACGTGAGCCACTCTACCCCTTGTCTGTTCACTTATGTGTGGCGGCGACCGGTACTCACCGATAGGGGGAAGGAAGACCTTGATGTCTCCGCGGGTGATGAGCTGGCCGGCGTGTCAATGACCATTCAAAAGCGGCGTTTCGGATGTTGCCAACCTCGGGGTAACTACCACCCGTGTGCTCAAAGAGTGATCTTCTCAAAGCACCCTCATCTAGTAGCTGATGTAAGTGGCCTTCCGCGATACAGTCTGAGCAAGTTACAACGAACCGATGCCAAATCTCTCTGCCACCCCCGGCAGGTACCATACCTGCAATCTTGTCAGTCCCTCTCGTCTAGCCCTGGAACATCTAAATGGATGAAGCGGGGGAAAAAGAAGTAGGAACCGCGCAGACGAAAACAACAACTCACGGGCTCAACAGCGAACTTGGTCACGGCAAGTTCTCCGAGTTTGTTGAGGCAAACCTTGCCATCCGGAATACTGGCGTCGGGTGAGCCAACAGATTCTCTAACACGGCCAGCAATCGCTTACAGTCTACCGCTCTTGACACTCTCCTCCAGCTCTGGCAGCTGCCAAGCATTAGTTGCGTGACACGCAGGAGTTTATCCGGTCATGTACCTTCATATGCGCTTTTGTAATTGCAATAGTTGGCCGAATATCGACTTGGCGTTGCATGTCAGCCCAAGCTAGCCACGGTATGTTCGAGAGCCACTTACCATTGTCCTTTTCAATGGTGTCCTTGAACAGCCATGGAGCCAAGTGGCCCCATGGATCCATGGCGACAATCTTCTTGGGATCTCCCCATTGAGGAAAGGGGCCAATTTTGGCGGCAGGTTCCGTATTAGTGAAGTCGGGTCTTGTTGTGTGAGATCAGCACCACGACTCTGGGCATGTAACCTGCTACTTACCTGTGCTCTAAATTGAGCTGCTTGCTGGCAACTGCCAGCGCATAGTAGATGGAATAAGATCCTCCGCTGGATAAGAACACGTTAGCCAACCGAAGTAGTGTGTCTAAGCATACTGCGCGGGGCTGCGTTGCAGTGCAGTTCTTTACTTACTGAGCTACAACCACGAAATTAGCGACTGATGATACCAAGCGGGGGAAAGCCGTGGCGTAGTAACTGACCTCCAACAGCTGCAGACGGACAGCGATGTCAGCTGCGACTGTTATCGACGACAATGGGGGTGGGCGATAGATCTACAGACCATTGCGCCTTCCAATGGTGGTAGAGGACCGTGAAACCACAACTGGGCCGCGACGATGCGGCTCTGCTTCACCCCACTTCAAAGGGAGCGGATTGATGCCGATCTGCTTCGGGTAGGTTCTGTCATGACTTGTTAACGGGTGATACCAGAGCAGGCGGGCCGAGGCCCATGCCATGTACTAGGGACGCACGTAAGGATAATGCGAGAAGTGAGACCGGGCCGCTGGCTTGGGGATGAAGGCACTACTGGGGCCTGGAGAGCCAACTCTGGGCTGTTCTGGGCCGGATCACTCGCGGCGCCGGGACGATCGTTGGCGACTGGGTCTTCAGAGGCCACAGCGAGTGATGGGCTCGGGCCCAGGCCGGTGACATTGACATCACCGGACAGCTGGTCATATCGTCCATTCAACGAGTCGACCGCAGCTACAAGATCCGACTGGGTCTGCTGGATAGACCTCAGAGTGCTCAGGACCTGGGCCAAGGTCTCGTCACTGGGGGTTCCGTTGCTCATCACGACGATATTTCCAGACCAGTAGATATCTACGATCTATGGCGCCAGTGATTGTGTCGTGTGTTGACTGTGTCGGGGCTGTAGGAATATGGCAACGAAGCGAAGGCGCCCGCGGGAGGGAAACGGAGTTCAGTACAGGGCGGGGATGGGGGAGGCGGAAGATGAGGAGAGGAACGAATGATGAGGAGGGGGGAAGGGCGAAAACCGGAGAAGGGAGCGAGGACAAGTACAGGTGAGACAAGATGGAACTTGGGGGTAGGTATAAGTTGAGTCTAGCACGGGAGCTTGGGGCTCTTTAAGAGAGGACCGGTCCAATACATGTCGGTGACCACCGCCGGTGGCTGGTCCACCAACCCCAGGGATGACTGATGAACCGATGACTATCAGCGAAGACTACGGATACGTATTGAACAGCTACTGGCCGCATCCGACAGTGTTGACATCAAGCACGGGAGAAAGCTTACGGGGGTATTGCGGTAAGGTGCGGACGACGTGAAGCGAACGGCCGGCGCCCCGAGAGGCCATGTGACCTATCCGTCGGAGGGCGCCGCACATCCATGCCGTCGAAGGCACTATCCGTATCACCCAAGAAGAACCAAACCTAGCAGGCTGGCACGCTGGCCAAGGTGCTCGGGGGAGCTGTTGCAGCTTCCCCTGCACATGCATGTTTGGGGTTTCCAGGGCCAGAAGGGGGCTGGGACGCTCACCTTGCTCGCAACCTATCGTTTGGCTACCGAGACCCTGAATACCAAGAAAGCATTAAATACCTACCTCGGAACCTAGACAGATGGACAGCTTGCCTTGCGACTGGATCGCTGCAGTGTGTGACATGCTGGAGAGCATGCGGGGTTGGCCGCGACGCTCAGTACCTACTAGGTAAGAGCGATGTAAGATGAGATAGGCAGGTAAGCCGTAGTGCATCTAATACTATTACCACCTAGGGGAATCTACCTAGGTACCTAGGTAGGTATCTGAGGTAGGGAGGTCAAAGATAAGGATATTAGAAGCGATCGCGGGGCCGCAATCGAAGGTCTGGGACGCCCCACCTAGTACGACGCTACGCTACCTACCTAGGTACCTAGGTTCCCAAGTAGGTGCTCCGTAGTGGACCTACAATGTATGTACCCAGCTGCATAGGTACCTGGGTAGGTATCTACAAGTGAGCTTATAAGCCTTACACTAGGTACTCTCTACCTACCTATTCAAGTACCTAGCCAAGTAGGTAGGTAGGTACCTAGGTACCGGAAAGCGTGCACCTGTGGGACCCCGCTTTCACAGATAAGCCACCAGGCTTCGTAGCTGTGATAAGATCTTTTCTCTCCATCCTTGCCACAACGAGCCGTGTTTCGCGCCGCGCATTCGCAACGAAACCAACCTGACCCAATTTCTCGACCGCCTCTCACCTCCGTCCCGCGCGCAGGTCGCGTCCGCCCAGCTGACCATCGACGACCCCACCAGCAAATCAGTCAAACGCCCCGAACACCTAGACATTATGGGCAAGCGCAAGAAGAGTTCAAGAAAGCCCGAGGGTCCCAAAAGGGTCAGTTGTTTGCCGTCACTCTACCACTGCTCATATGAAAAAAACGCATGCTAATCACGAGTTCTGCATAGTCGGACCCGTTGCCGTCCAAGTTTACGTGCCTATTCTGCAATCACGAAGACTCCGTAGCTGTAAAGCTTGATAAGAAGGCGGGTGTCGGTTCGCTGAATTGCAGAGTATGCGGTCAAATGTTCCAGTGCAGCATCAACTGTGATCTCAATTGCCTCCTCTCTTGTTTCCCGCCGGCTAGCGCTAATCGAATTTCAGACCTTTCGGCTGCCGTTGACGTATATGGTGAATGGGTTGACGCTGCAGGTAAGTTATACTGCTACTCTTGGAGAGACTGGCCGTCGAACTGCTTTACCTCTGACACACGAATTAGATGCGGTCGCTAAAGAAGCAGGCCCCTCTGCAGGAGGTGGTTTTAGCAAGTCTTCTGGTCAGCGGCGCGCGCCTCCAACCCGGCCAGTGAACGAAGACGACGACGATGACAGAAGATATGGAGGCGGTGAAATCGACGCCGACGATGATGATTACTAGAAAATTGACCGTCCCTACAAGGCACACGACAGGGTTGCGCATGAGCCACGACATAAAGTGCAGACTACAGAGTGAATAGGTTGCGTCGCGGGGTCAATCGAGTTGGGTGCCGAATATATGGGTCCTTGATCGTGTGAACGATGGATTTGGTAATCTGGCACGTCGCTAGACCGTGTAGAAGCGATCGCCAAAGTCACCGAGACCGGGGATGATATAGCTGCGGGAGTCTGTTAGCAACAATAAGACGGTGGCTTTTCGAGACGTGTACAGACTTCTTTTCGTCCAAACCCTGTGGCACAGTGGTCAGCATTTTTCTCTGCAAGGAAGCGTCGCCAAGGAGCGCAGTAGAACTTACCTGGTCCACGAATGCCGTGACAACCCTTAGTTTGGGGAATTTTGCAGTGAAGTTTCTTATGCCCTCGGGGCTTGCAATCAGGTTGAGGAACAGAATGCGGTCTTCCGGAACACCGCGAGCCTTGAGCACCTGCACAGCCATAATGGCTGAACCACCTGGAGTTGGGCACGTTACTGTCAGCGAATCCCGATTATGGTGCTGGAGCTAAAGCCAACTTTTCCATACCTGTGGCAAACATTGGGTCTAAAAGAAGAACCCAGCGTTGAGCGATATCTTCAGGAAGCTTGTCGTAAAACAGCTTAGGCTGGGCCGTTTCCTCGTCTCGCTGGATCAGAATCTTTCCAATTCTCACGGACCGACAGCAGTCCCTCAAGCCCTGCTCCATGGCCTCGCCCGCACGCATGATAGACACGCCGCAGATCTTGCCTTGGAACATCAGGCCTGAGTAGGTCCTGCCGACAGGTGTCGTCACATCATGCTCAACAGTAGGCAGGTGATTCAGGCCTTCTTCGACGAGAAGCCGTATAATCCGGTTAGAATAGAAGATAAAGTCACCGCGCTCAGTGTTTCTGTCCCGGATAATCCTGCAAGGAAATAAGCAAAGCGAGCAAAGGAGCCAAGTACATTGGAGCATTATAGCCTCACGTGGCCGCCTCGGAGGGGTACTCCACGAACCAGCCAGCTTGGGGGAACAGGCCGAAGCGAGAGGTGGCAGTCTAAGGGCGACGGGGCAAGCACTTACGTGAGAAGGGCAATTAGCTGTGGCGTCTGGGGAAGAACGGTGACATTGTCCAGGTTGACCTCGGTAGACACTGTCGCTGTCGGCTTTTGACTCTCCGAGCGGTACAGCGGTCCGACGCACTGCGTTGGACCAGCGCCGGCGGACTTTGAGCCCTGGCTTGCCATTCTTAGCAGTGTGATGGTGGATTTGGTTTAGTTTTATCTTGTACAGGACGGAGAGAGAGGGGGGTTCTCGGGGAGGGGAACAAAGAGCAGCGCAACGCGAATAAGTAGGTAGCAGAAGCGACGATGAGTAAAGAAGTGGCGGCCGCGACAAGGCCAGAAAGTTCGTTCGTTCCACAGGTGGCAGGCAGGACGAGTCCGGACGCAGCAAGATGGGGTTCGGGAAGCCAAGAGAAGAGCGGCAACAATCGATAGGAGCTTTATATGCGCGGAAGCCCGAGCCAGCACAGAGTTGGATTGAGGAAGTCACGAGACCCAATGGAGCTCGCCGGCTACCGTCCCTGAATGTTCAAATTTAGGGTAATTTCGCGGACTGGCTTAAAAGGTACCCCTCAGCGGCCTCAGGTGGGTAGGCCAGATAGTACCTACATACCTATCCGTACCTACCCACCTAGGTATGTATACTACCTAGGTAGTGTAGCTGCCAAGGGGCGGAGATAAGATAAGGTCATCGGCACTGTCACTATCTGTAACCTACCTACCTACCTGAGGTAAGTAGATAGTAGGTAGGTAATGGGTAAGTACTACATCAGAGTTACCTTAAGTAGGTAGGTGACGAGCATTCTGGTCGTCGGAAAGATAAGAGTTGTGTGGATCACAGCGGGGTTGAGAAGCGGCTGACTACCAACCTCTTAAGTGAACAGCAACAGGGCTTTACGATATGACATACTGCCATAGTAGTTAGGAATGGCCCATGGAATTGGAGGTCCGAAGCTGTTTGCTACCCACCTACTGATGTAAGAACTTAGGTAGACAGCCTACCGTATACACTCGAGAAATTCGTATGTCAGCCAAACCTAAGTTAGCCTAGGTTCTGTGATTTTACTGGATAGATTGCTAAAGAACGTTGCTGATCTGTACTAATAGAGGTTTAGTTACTCCCTTAGCTAATATACGAATTTTCTTAGAGCCTACGGTATATAATACTTACTCGGCAGGCGGGTAGCGAGCGAAGTAGTGAGAGAGACATCTGCTTTGCGTAAAACGCGCTATTATCCTAAACCGCAGGGGGCCAGCCGGTGTAGTATTTTCAGAACTAAGAACCGATGAACCTGCCCATCCAATGCGGATTCGGTTCCACGGGCCATTGATTCAAGCAACCGACTTTCAGTAACTTCTCAGTCTGGTTATTGTCGCCTCGCATCAGTGTACAGAAGTAGAGAAACCGGGCTTGACCGAAGTTGCTGGCCCGGCTGTCTTGGCATTGCCGCACCCCACGTACCTACGTACTTTGTCTCACTTATTAACCTGAGGCAACCGCTCCATCAAAACACAAGAGGTAGGTACGTTTGTACCTGCGTACAGGCTACGGTACGGATATTGGGTATTGTTGGTAACGAATCGATCAACCTTGCTGAACCTCCTCCTACACCCCACTCCGGCCAAACGCAGGAGTTCCCTCCACCTCCTGTCCCAGCGAAGTCATCGCCATAACGCACCACCGCGGCCCACGTCGCATGGCGCACACTTATTGTCCCCCATTGCGACTCAATTGGAGAGCACAATTGTGCCTCACCTGAAGGACAAACTAGTGCCGTTTGCCGAGAGACATTCACCCCCTGCTTCATCATGGCGACCAGAGACGGGCCCAGCGCCCCTCGGAAAAAGACGACGACTTACGGAAAGACTTCAAGGAAACGGCCAATCCACGCATTTTTAGAGTTAACGAATGGTTCGCGACGCGCCGGCGACGATAGCCAAGGATCTTTGCTGCAATCAACATCGCCAGACCGAACAAGAGATCCCTACGACCTACCCGACGATGAGCCGATTTACAAACCGATACCACGGCGCGACGCGTCGCACATCGCCGCCCCGTCTAGTCTCGATTCAGACGCTCAAGGCATCTCGAAAAAGCGAAAGCTCCCGGCGTCAATCGTACCCAAAGTCGAGAGAAAAGTCGACAGCAGGCCTCTTGCGACCGCCTCACAGCCGGACCTGCCATCGCACACTCGCCGCGTTGTGAAGTCGCCCTACACACCGGGCCATCCGGACTCTTCACGCGCTGCAGGCCATGACTCCAAACCGCCTGCGTCCGGACAACAAAAGGTCACTGTGCTGCAGACCGATGCGCCTCCCCCCAACTCGCGCGCCACAGCCGACGGCGAAACTCAAGCAAAGAACACAGGCAGGTCGCAAACGCGTCAGATATCGATGCGCACATCGAAGCCGGAATCCAGCGTTGTACGACCTACAGCGACGACCGCGGAGAATATCACGGCAAGGCCGACACGACCGCCCGAGCCGAGACGCATACGCCTTATTGATCAGCTTGCGGCGCAAAATGAGGACCCAACTGATTCGGACTCGGATTCGTCTGACGTGACGGAGGAACTGGGGGTACCCGGGACGGCCGCAAGTGAGGCTTTACTCTCCAACCCACTCAGGTCCTTGGATCTGACGATGCCAAAACCGTCGGTGAGGCCGAAAGTGCTTCCAAATACCAGGAAGTTCAGGTCAACATATGGAGAGCAGAGGACCCTTCGGGCAAACGACTCTGGCGGAGATAATCTTGGTAATTCGATAGGCATCGATGGCAGCCAGCTTGAGCTGTCCCCCCCACCGACGGTCTCTCAGCTTTCATCATTCGCTTTCGAAGAAGAGGAAGTAGAAGAACAGACGTCTTCGAAGGGCGGTATTATCGACATCCACGCGCTCAGACAGGCCGGGGCAAATCACAGATTTGCGGAGAACATGGCCGATCTAATCGACAGGATTGGCACGCCGCAACCGCCCAAATCGCAGGCGTCACGATCGAGGCGCTCAGCACTGTTGGAGCTGGCGAGCAAACTACGGGACAAAACCTATGTCCGTCAATTCCGCGATCAAGGCGCCAAAGATGCCTTGTTCCAGGCCATCGGGGCTGAGGAGGATGTGATCAGCGGGTTCGTCCTCATGTCGGTGCTACTCGTCCTGTTCACATCATTCTCAGTACCCCACCTAGTACCCCAGCTTCAAAGCGAAGGTATCGCGCAGTTGACATCGAGGATGCTTGATCTGGAAGAGGATATCGCGAACATCGCCAGCCAGAGAAAATCAACATTGTCCAGAAACGGACAGGCTTCCGTCAGCACCTTAAGGTCGACACTGCAGCGACTTGATGTCTGGAAGGGCTCGCCACCTGAAGTCTTTTCGCCGCGTATGCTATCTCTCAAAGTACTTTCGGTGCTATGCAAGGACAGCGACGGCCCGGCGACTCACGACATACTTGCTGGCCTTACAGACCAGTTGTTCAACTTCGCTCAGAAAGGCTGGGAAACAAGCAGAACGCAAGGCATGGACAAGACAGAAGGTGGCGTTGCGTTATCTCTTCTCGAGGGCTACTCCATCGCTGCGATGCAATCCGAGGCCGGCTCTCAGTGGACAAAACGCTACCTGCCGATCCTCGCCGATATTCTTACCGCGGCAATGGCACGTCCCATGGACGAATTCGGGGAGTTTGAGTCCACGACGTTGAAGCTGGCCTTGAACACCACGAATAACAACGCGACGGCAGCCAGTGCCTTCAGCAGGGGAGAGCTCTTCCGAGAGTTGGCTGAAACTAGCCTCTCGGCATTTGAACTGCTCGAGAAGTCTGTCCGCAATGGGGCATTTTCCAGGGACATTTACGAGATGCTGATGCTGGTATTGGGTGTGATGATCAACACTTCAGAATATTGCCCTTCAACTCGCCAGTCTGTCGAATCATGGCTAGGGCGCGAAGGGTCTCCCCTTGACAAACTGATGGAGGTATACCTGGAAAACCGGGAATCGGCCGCTGCGGTGAGTTCGCCAGGCTCTATTGAAGCAGTTTTATGAAGCGGGACTAACGAGATTTGAATTAGGCCGACTCTGTCGAGAAGACCTCAGTAGCTGTGGCTCATGGATACTTGGCTATCCTTTTGGGCTACTTGTCGTTGAGTGCCCAGGTACGTCGACGACTGGAAGAGAAAAGCAACGGAATGGGAACCAAATACCTACTTGATTCGATCTACGGTTTCATGACGCTCAATGCCAAAATCGACACTGACGAATCGACGACGAGCCTGCAAAATCTCATCAACGAGTTGAGGCGAAGACAGAAGACAGCGGCATGAGGTCTACTCGGGAACTATTCAAGCAAAACGCCTTACGAAGTGATGACGTGTGTGAACGGGCCAAGGCCCAACGAACAACGGTATGATATGCACACTGAGGGAGAACGGCGAATTCAGGGATTACGCCACGGAGGTATTTTAGTTGGTGCATATAGAGGAAGGTTTTCAAGTACGAAGATTTATTGGGGTCGGCAAGGCGAGGGCCGGACTGAGCTGCTAAGTCAGATTCTGTCTTGGGTACTCCGTACCTATCCTTACCTATCTTCATGAACACTGCTGAATAAGGTACCTGGTGCGCCGATTCTAAGTTGCACCAATTCCTATACTACCTACCTAGGTTGTAGAGGAACCAGCACGTACCTTGTTTACATGGTTTCCTGGCGTGTTACTGGACAATCCGACGCGGATAAGTACTACTTCATACGTACATGTGACAGCCGCAGATGCCCACTTGTATTTTCGTCGCTCAAAGTTAGGTCGATGTACCTGTTATGCTCAAGGAAAGTATTACTAGACACCCCATATTTTAGTGGAGGTGGCAGACGCAAAGGCACTGCAAGCACCTTACTTAGGTAAGGAGAAGTGGAGGCACATTCAATCAACCTTTAGTGGATTCTACATTAGTGCCCCCCCCCTCCCTCACGTAGTGTACCTACCTACCTAGGTCACCAAGGTAGTGTCCCACCTTTCCCCTCCGTCCCAGCACCTGCGTCTCCAACGAAGGCCGCAGTGTCATTCACCACTACACAACCTCGAGCGCTTCTACAGCAAACTTCCTAGAGGGGCTCCAGTACCCCTTTGCTCTTTTCAAACAGCAGCCGCAAAGCCGAACCAGCAGACGATAACACTATCCACCGTTGAATAAATGCCTGCGCCAAAGAACCGGAAGGTTGCCATTGTTGGCAGTAGATCGGTTGGTCAGTCAACTCTTCAGTCACTCCATAACGCACATTTGCGTTCCTTCCCCCGGGTATACTGACTGACGCTCTCGTCCGCTTCAAATAGGCAAATCATCACTCGCTGTGCAATACGTGGACGGACACTTTGTCGACAGCTACTATCCGACCATCGAGAACACCTTCAGCAAGACCATCCGCCACAAGGGACAAGAGTTTGCAACGGAAATTGTCGACACCGCTGGCCAAGTATGTTGTGTTCTGTCACGATAAGTCCCAGCGGATCTGATCCGACTTGAACATGGCTAACGAAAGGCGGGGTGGGCGCATAGGATGAATACAGTATCCTAAACTCGAAGCACTTCATTGGCATCCACGGCTACATGCTGGTGTATTCAGTGTCGTCACTGCCGTCTTTCGAGATGGTGCAGGTCATTCGTGAGAAGATTTTGAATCATTTGGTATGTGCTCTGTTTGGGAGGTGTGAAGCTCGACTTGTCGACAAGCGAATCTGACAGAATGATTGTGTCCAGGGCACTGAGTCGGTCCCAATCGTTATTGTCGGTAATAAGAGCGATCTGCGCCCAGAACAACGACAGGTTAGTGCTGAGGAGGGAAAGAAGCTGTCCGAGAAGATCCAGTGCGGGTGGACTGAGGCGAGCGCACGGTATAACGAAAACGTCGCAAAGGCATTTGAGCTGCTTATTGCCCAAATTGAGAAGGCACAAAATCCAAATGAGGCCGCAGAGGGCGGTAAATGCACTCTCATGTAGCTTGCATTCCTGAACATCTTGTACCAACATCATCTTTTTCGTTGTGCTGCTTGAGAGAGACTCTTTCTATCCTCACTGTTCGCCAACCTGCTAATGGCAGGCACATGTCGTGTATTGAATACCTACTACCTACCTAGGTATCTAGAAAGACAAGTGTTGAGGCAGATAGGATATCTGCATGATATACTGGAAATCTGATGGATGTGTGTACCACGTGAATTGTATACAATAGAACCTGCATCATTGTACTCGTGATCGTTTGTGCATGCAACTATTGGCTCCCTCTGACCTTTTGTCATTAGGTAATTCAGGAGGAGAGTATGTCGCTATGAGCTTGGACCCAGGCCCAGTCTTGCCCGGCAATGCATTATCCGATTTTACCTTGCCACAGGGTTGAAACCACAACAGCTGACAACTGCTTCTCTAGCTAGTACTTTTGCACCTCACCGCTTTACAAGGGTGATTGCACTGTCAACTCACTTCACTGTGGGCTTGGTGTGGACGACAGCTGTTTTATACGCCCGCCTTGTCCCTTTCTTCTTCTCTGCCTTTGTCCTGCCCATTGAATTAACCTCATGCACCACCATCCCATCAAGGCAAGCAGTCTTTAAATACACAGCATCTGCCCATCAAATAATATTTAGGTTTGGGTACCTAGTTACCTTTCAGTGAGTGTAGTTATTGGGTGCTGATAGCTGCTCATTTTTCTTCTGTTGCTCTTTAGTTGCTCATCTGCATTTCCTCAGTCCCGTGTTTTATTCCTGCCGTGGATCAACAAACCAGGCCCGTGATGATCTGCCCATTTTGTGGAATGGTTGGCAGTGGGGAGTACGATATGTTGCTGGTGAGTTTTGCCTCGAGGACAGTAATCAAGCGTCCTGTGTCTCATGCCTCCCATAGCACATGGAGACCCTCCATCCTGAAGAGGATTCACCCCCGGGTACCCGAGGCTCGCATGAGCAGTATGCCGAATGCCCTATCGATGGCTGTGGCGAGCTTGTATCCTTGACGGAAATGGATTATCACATCGACCTGCATGTCGAGGAACAGCAAGACACTTCCGACTCATTCGGTGAACAAGTAGCGAATATCGCCCAAAGCAGCATTTCCTCTTCTTGGCCGGTCGGCAGTCAGAGCACTATACAGGGCATCCCGTCGAGGCAGCAAGGAGATGCTACCCAGCCGCGGGAACAACTGCCGTCCACACAGCTAGCTGGATCTTTTGGAACGAAGTCTGTAAATAAAGGCGGAGATATGCAGTTGGGGGTAGGTGGACACCCGCTGTCTACACCAATGACGAAGGAGCCTGACACCCGCAGAAAGCAGAGCTGGGAAAGTACGCACACGAGCAACAGATGCCATCGTGGCTGGTCTCCTTACTCCACAGAGGCGGCGAGGTTGTGAGTGACGGTCCGTACAGTCGAATAGCATACTTCGTGCGACCATTATTGACAATTCCAGGGGTAATCAACGTCCTTGAGCAACTTCTTCGCCAGAGTGGCTCCACGGAATATTCCTACCTGTGTCACCCTGCGGTACAACATGTTTCGAAACTCAAGAAAGAAGGTTAGTATGCTCTGCCGAGAACATCGTACGCCGAATTCACACATGAGCAGGCGGTTTTTGCGGATACCGCAACATCCAAATGATGATTTCATATATTAACGGCGCCGGCGCCAATGGGAAGGATAAGTTCGGGGGACGCCTCCCCAGCATTTTCGAGATCCAGGAATGCATCGAGAGGGCCTGGGATATGGGCATCAATGCCCAGGGCCGCATTGAGACCGGTGGTATCAAGGGCACCCGCAAGTACATTGGTACGCCAGAGGTCAGTCAATATCCGCTCCCAAACCAAGTGACTCGAACTAAACGAGTCTTCACCCCACAGGCTCAGGCTCTCCTCGTCAGCCTTTCCATCCCGTGAGTCTTATCAATCTGCTAGTCACTGTTGCACGCAATTAATGTTCAGGAAGCTGTACTGCCCAAGGCTTTAAGGATCCGGAGCAGGGCAAGTCCGAAGCAAAGTTGATGATGGCCGTAGAGCAGTACTTCCAACAGGGGTTACGAGGCCCGCCGCCCAAGGTGACGTGCACATCACTCCCGCCCATTTACTTTCAACATGCCGGTGAGTTTTCCAAAGGAAGCGCCCTTTCGTCCCTGGCAGAGTAACTGAATCATCGTCCAGGTCATTCCCTGACTATTGTTGGTTTTGAGAGACAGAAGCACGGCGCTTGCAACCTACTGGTGTTTGACCCGATGTTCAAGGATCCGCCTGCCCTCGCTCGACTCATCGGCCGGACGTCCAAGCATAAGTCCGCTGACGAATCACTCAAGCCCTACCGCCGGGGGTCAAACTACCTTCGCCGATATCGCGAGTTTGAGATTCTGAGGTAGGCGGTTGACATGCCGATGCTGAGCTATGTTCTAATTTCGTGTACCGTTCCAGACTGCACATACCGACCTCTGGCCCCGCTGTACCTACGGAAGCTGCTATATGAGCTTCTGTAGCAGTTGAGTGTTGCCTCTGGCCAACTATCTAGTCAGACATATTTACCTTTTCAACTGCCCCGTTCAGTCCGTTCGCTGTTGTGAGAACCAGTCCTGGAGCTTCTTGAGTGCAAGGCCGCGGTGAGAGATCTTGTTCTTCGCTGTTTTGTCCATTTCGGCGTAGCTGTGATATCGGTCAGCGAACCACCACAATTCAATGTGGCGATGGCACTTACGTCTGTCCGTCGTACTCGAAAATGGCATCCCAGCCTTCGTTGTCAGATTTGAAGCGACACGGTGACATTACTACTCACCAAAGTCGGGAGGGCCTCGCGCGGGTACAATCTTGCCCTGTTTCCGCCTCAGTGCACTGTTCAGGCGTGGCATAAAGTGGCTAGACGTCGATACAACTTACCCTAGTGCGACCCTGGAAGAGAATAGGTTCGTGGCCAGGTCCAGGAGAGTAGGCAAACGTGCAGACGGCATCGGCAGACTTGTCCTCGTAAGCAGCCAAGAGGTTGTTTAGCCCCTGGTGGCCAACGGACTGCATAAACCATTTGCTTCGGAGTGGTCAGATGACGATGGGAAGTGAAAAATGAGAAGTTAAAGAAATAAAACATATTAAGAAAGAGAACATATCATGGCGAACAGCGGGAGCGCGACGCCACATTCAGTAGAAAGCTTTCTTGACAGTGCTTACATGTATGGGCCAGGAAGGTCGTTGAGGGCTTTAAAGCAGAGGCATGTATCCTCGACTAAGACAGGGCCTTGGATCTGTATCATTCGTAGCGCGTTAGCATCCCCAGCCATCATAGCCTCGCATTTTTTGGGCCTACGAACAGTTTCGGCAGCCTTGCGGCACTTGGCCACGGTAACTTCTTCGACTGTGCCTTGGACCTCCTCCAGGTCGACCGCCTGACTGCGCACCGTGATGGCGGGCTCGAGGATGGCCTTGACCTCACGCAACTTGTTGGCGTTGCCTGTGATGAAGTTGACTACCGGGGTTGCCATACTGTTCAATTTTCAACGTTAAAGGAGTGCTGATGGAAAGAGCTGGTATCATGAGAGTCGCCCAAAAGCAGTCGTGCAGGCTCGTAAGTGTTAAGACACAATTTGTTGCATGTAAGCGGGTCCCACCACCGACCCCTTCGTTTGAAATCTTTGATCACTTTTCTTTATCGGGGTGTTTTCTGCCTTAGTGCATAGACAACGCCAGATAGCCAGTCAGATGAGGCCGAACTGACGCTACGAAGACTCCATTAGCGTGGCGAAATCCATGGTTTTATTTCTTGCTTTTGTGAAGGAAGCAGTGTGCTTGCCCTCACAGCCTCGTCATGTGTTTTCTCGGCCACCGCATCTTAGCACTGTTGCGCAGACGAGACAGCGTTGTGGTCAAATGGGCGATTGCAGGCCCCTCGCGCAAATGAATGCTTTCTGATTACATGCACAGTTGCGCATATCAGAATAGGCAAGCAGCATCAAGAAGTAGCTAGTTTTGGTTTTGATTTTCTCTTCACGAAGAGTGGTCCTTCCTCCACTGTTCCAACCAGGCCTCAACCCTCGAGACATTGCTCTCCATTTCGTCCGAGGTGTTGCTCGTAAGCTCAACGACAATCTCCTCATCAAAGGCCTCCCTCGCTTCTTGCAGAAGGACCTCCATGATTTCTGAGTCCAGGTTCTCCTGAAGCTTGGCTTCGGGATATTTTCTGCGAAGACAATGTTAGCCATGCCGCAAACCAGCACTGTCTGACCTCTTCCCTGTCGTACCCCTCCTTCACGCCATGCAGCCCGCAGCACTAAAGGATAGCATTTGCGAGTTAGATACAGGGCTTCACTTTACCTTGACTCCAGTCGATCATACAGCGTGGTTGAGTCCACACGCAGGACGACCACGAGGTCTATCCAGCTTTTGGGAAATAGGTCACAGGCGTGCCAGTCAATCAAATAGCCCCCGGCGGCCACCTCGTCCTCGATGGCATCCAGCAGCTAACGAAGTTTGATCAGCAGAAGTTCACTTCAAGGTCGAGCTGTAGCCTGAGGTTCCTGGCGAGAAACAAGAGGGATTAGATACCTTATCCTCGTCAACAATCCAACTCTGAAACTCTTCATCCCACCCTTCATGACACCCTCGATCCTTGACAACTTGATTCACCGAGAGGTGCTTTAGGCCAGTTCGCCTGGCTAACTCTTCGCAGTGAGTCGTCTTGCCTACACCTGGCGTGCCTGTGACGATGACATTGGGATGCGACCTCATTTTATCGATATTAGGGAAGCAGGGTAGGAAGTGATGCCTGGAAATGATACGAAGCGGGCCTTCATGTCCGACCGGTGAGTAGCTCAGGTCGTTCCTAGCCGGTGGTATACACTGTCGAGAGAACAGTGAAACGAGTGTGGTGGGATGAAAGCCTCGTTTACTGCATAGTGGAGCAGGAGGGGCACTGAAGGACGTTTTACACCAGGCAACATTCAATACCGTATACGTAGCCGTCTACCAATACCTACCTAGGGCTAGTGGATTTCTTAGTGTCACGTGCGAGTACTGTATCATCAACGGAAGATGGATGCACCAGCAATGCACAGTATTTGTTACACTATAGGAGGGGCGGAAAAAAATCTTGATGAATCAAAACATCAACTGGTCCCTTGTGCTGAATTTACGTGTGATTACATAGTGTTTTGTGCATCAGTGTTGTATGTAGTATGGGTGTGTGCGAGCCCCCCTTCGGTTTAGTAAATCGGCGATATCCTTACAGCAATCGACGCCAACAGTATTCTTCTTCCACATTATCCATGCAAAAACCTGGCGCTCTAAATCTTCAAGTCCGGCTCATAACACAAAGGTGCGGTCATTTTGCTGTCCGCGCAATGCCACCGTCCATTTGCTGGCTCCGTCATGTCGAGGGTTTATATCCTGGACTATGAGGTACCTAGTAGCAACCGGTGAAGCGTCACTGAACGCTAGCTAAATTATCCCTGCCGAAAAAAACACCCACATGTGCTTCCATCGCCCGTTCCCGCATCTATTTATGCGACTACCTCATTCTCGTCAACCTCTGCGAGGTCTCCGTTGACTTCGAAGCCATCTTCGGGGTCATCATACTCCAGCTTCTCTTGCTGAGCAATTGCCTGCGCCGAGACAATCTCAGCGAGGCGCTTCAGTCGTGGTGTTTGGAGCCCTGGGAGGTAGGTTAGTGACAATTTCCAGCGTTCACAGAATAATTTCACTCACATGAGGGGGTGTAAGTCTCCAGGGCGGTGATAACTCTGGGTTCGGCGATCTCATAAGGACCGCTGTCATCCATGTCGACGGCCTGCAGCAGCAGAACGTCGCTCTTCTCCGTCACTCGGGAGGCAACGGCCTTCATAATCTCGCCATTGATGGGCTGCTCGTAGTCCGCGACAAGGTACTGGTTCAGAAGCTTCTGGATCTGGTTTGGTGACAGCCTGGAAGAAAAACAATGTTCAGCGGCGTGTTAATACCGTCAAGTGACGCGGCCTGACACTTACATCCAACAGATGTCCTGAATAATCTCAATGTCGTTCAGAGTAGCCTTCTTGAGCTGGAGAAGCTTTGTCGCTTGCTGCATGGCAAGTTAGTTACCAGTGACGCGCAGTTTTCAGAGGGGGCCAGCACTTACCATCAGGTGCTCCAGCTGGAGAGTGCCCTCGGGCATGTCATGGCTCTTGCACCATTCCTCGATGCGGGTGATGTTATAATTAATCTGGAGACCGCGCTTCCAGGAGAGGAAGTTGCGTCTCATCAAGAGATCGTTGAAGGCAGTGACGCCAACAAGGCGAAGTAGTTCCGTAATCGTCTGGGTAATGATTGAATCCTCCAGGTAGTAGGCCTTCATGGCCCGGAACACGCTGTTCAAGAGGCTGAGCAGGTTGTCCATGCTGTAAGCAGGGGTCGAGTTGGATTGCAGAAGCTTGCCGAGGAAGCGGCTGCTCTCGTTGGTAACAAACCCGGGTAGAGATTGAGACTCAATGATGGCGGGGATGATCATTTTTTGAAGCTTCTTCTTCAAGACCTTCATCCAGGTGTGGTAAATGTTAAACTCCAAGCTCTCGAGGTCATGTTTAACGATCTCCAGGAGACGGTCATACTCGTAGTTGTCCGTCTTCTGAGCCTCATACCAGTCCTCGGCAAGGAACACGAAAGAAAGCATCTCGTGGACGTTGGAAAGCCAGAAGGCACCAGGGTTGATTGCCTCGTCGCCGTCGTGTTGCATGACCTCCTGTTGGATTGACTGCATGACGTTGGCTAGGAAGCGCTCCGATTCCTTGACGAAGCCATTGTTCCACATCTCTGACGTGACCAGGTTGATCAAGTACGAGGGGAAGAGGACCTCTTTGTCGGAAGGAGGAGGATTGGTATTGGGGGAAGGAATCTTGAGGTTACGGATCAGGCCCATTGTAACTTCCTCGTTGAGGCCGTCTTCGTCGGCAAGGAGAGTCTCAAGTTCGAGCTCGATGTTGTCCACGCTAGGCATGAAGCCCGCCCCTGGCATGTTCTGCCTGAGCGCAGTACTGGTGACCGCCATGGAAACAGGACGGGGGTTATAAGCCGCACTGAAACGGTCCATCTCGCGGGGCTCAGCACCAGCGCTTCGGCGCTTCGGCTTCTTGGACGACACTAGGTTGATGAGACCAGTTGCAGCTGCAGGTTGAGGCTGAGGGGCGCCGTTGGTGAGCTCTCCATTGGTTGGCGCAAGTCTTCTAGCCAGTTCCAATTGGTCCTGGAGCTCTGCAAGCTGTTGCCGCAGAGACAGCTTCTCGCTCTCGATCTGAGCGCTTTGCTGCCGGACGGTCTCGAGCTCGGTGCTGGTGGAGCGCAGTGACTCTCTCAGCTCGCGTTCCTCCTCTTGCATTCTCTTGATGTTGGATGTTGACTCCTCGAAGCTCTGCTGAAGCTTCTTCATCTCGTCTTCCATGGCCTGCAACCTGGCCACTGCTATGCTTCCCTGGTTGGCCTCAGTCTGGAGCTCCTTCGTGCGAGCCTCGAGAGCGTTGTGACGGTTCTTCCATGCTTTGATCTGACCCTCGTAGTTCTCCACTTGTGTGACCAAGTTCTTGTTTTGTGCCTTCATAGAACCCAAGGACTGCGTCAGCTCGACAACCTTGTTTTCCAGCTTGTAAGAGATCTGCTTGAGATCGCGGGCCTCTTCGCGTGTCTTTTTGTAATCTCGCCGGGCAACTTTGCCGCGCCACAAGCTCTGGATAAGCGTGACCTTCTTCCTGTACTGTCTCCAAGCACGGACTTGGCGACGAGACCGCCAGACGCGCTGGATAAGAACAGCGGCATTGCCTACACGGGTCTCCATGATTTCTTTTCTTCGAAGGTAACCTTTGGCCGCCGCTTGCGCCAGGACGACATTGTTCCTGACGCGTAAGTACTCCTTTCTTTGCCTGTGGCCACGCCAAACCCGCTGAATTGTTGTTGCGGCTTTGACCGTGCGGAGCTCCTGGACTTGCTTTCGGGCGAGGTATGCTCTGACTGCGGACTGAAAAGTCACAATGGCGTTACGAGCCTCGAGGTACCGGTTGCGGTAAAACTTGGCGCGCAGGTTTTTCTGGATGAGAATGGCGCAGTCGTTTAGACGGTTAGTGCGCAGATTCTCGAGGAAAGCGAGCATGCCTGCACGGAAGAAGATCTTGGTCAGACCAAGCTGGTACTTGTCCGTGCCCTTGCCGGAACTGGCGCCCAGCGCCTTGGAAAGGATTGCGTTGGCCATCTCCCGAATTTCTGCAGTCCACTGATCGGAGTGGACGAGCATGTAGTATCGCAAGGCGAATTCCTCGTATGTCCATCGGGTAGGGTATCCTGCGCAGCTTATGCGCACAGTCTCCAGAACACCGCAGGCTCGCAGCTGACTGAGGACCATAGGGCCCTCAAACTTCCACGACTCCTTCGCCTCGTTGGGCTTGATGCACCGAATGTAATGCACATCGGTGTTGTTGATGGTGTTCATGAGCTCAATCAGCGAGGAGCGGAAAATGCCTCCGAGCGTCGGTTTCCTGTTGACAGCGACGCCGATCTTCCTACCAGCGGCGGGCTTTACGGAACTCGATGAAGCAGAGGCCAGATCCTTCTCTCGTACCGCTGAAGCGGCGTCCAGCACGTTGCGGAGGAACTCATTCGTGGTGGCTCGAAGGACGGCCATGTGCTCATCGGGCACGGTATCGCGGTTCTTCTCAATGAAGCCCTCGGACTCGTACGTGACGTCAACAGCGTAATGGCACACTGTGAAGGCCGACTTTCCGAATCTAGGCTTCTTGTAAAATTTGTGCTTGTCGCTTCCGTAGTTGTGGTGCAGTTTTGTGACGAACTGCTCATCGGAACCCATAGGCAGTCGCGACTCCTCATCCAGCAGGGACAAAATCCCCAGCTTACCTTCAATTAGATCAATAGCAGGCTGGTTGTCAGAAAATTCGATGAAGGTCCAATCGATTTGTTCTCTGAGGTACTCCTCTTGCTCCAACTTGAAAACATGCTGGTTAAACTCCTGTTGCAGTTTCTCGTTGGCATAGTTGATGCAGAATTGCTCAAAAGAGTTCTTGGCGAAATGTTCAAAGCCGTAAATGTCGAGCACCCCAATGAAAGAGGTCACACGGTTCAAAACATCTTCCGTTGCCAGGCTCATGTTGATGATCTCGACGAGCCAGTCGAACAGACTAGAGTATATGAACTTGGCGACGGAATCCCGAACGACGATGGCCTGAGCCTGGGTCAGATTTGACGTGATCTTCTCGCCTCGCGTCACGAGCTGTTTCTTGACAATCCACTTCGCGAACTCAGCCCCGTTGACTCCCAAAATCGAGGACGCCAGCTCGAGTGAGGGTTCCGTGGGTGCTAGCACACTATCGTTGCGCGACGCTCCGATCTTGACATTTCCCAGATGGAGCAGGCCAGCGAGAAGCTTGAAGATCTCTGACTGTTGTGCTTCGCTAACACCAATCGTCTTCAGGGAACCCTTGGTAGCCTCGAATTCCGCCTTGTCGTCGACTCCGTCTATCGTAGGGCAGTTGCCCTGATTCAGATACTCGAATTGTTCGATCGGAAGCAAATTCAGCTCCTGGCGCTCCTTGTCCGATGCACCGGCGACCAGTTGATAGAAAATGTGGTAGTTGCGTTCCTTGAGGGGCTGGAAGACGAGCCTCGATCGCTCCAGGAGGTAGGTACGGATCTTGGCGCCGATGATGTTGGTCTTTTCGTCGAACATGATCTCAATATACTTGCCGAATCGCGACGAGTTATCATTTCGCGTTGTTTTCGCGTTGCCAAACGCTTCCATGATGGGATTCGTAGCCAAGATCTGCTCTTCCGTCTCGCTCATAGCTTCGGCGCCCTTCTTGGTCCGCGTGCCGGGGTTGTCGGGAGACTCTCTGGTCGCGAAATAGCGCATGATGTACTTCGCGCTGACTGTTTTGCCGGCACCGGACTCACCCGACACCACGATGGTCTGGTTCTTTCCGCTTCGTACCATGTCACTATATCGGGTCAGTCGCCGCCCGGCCCGCACATTTGGAAGTGGAGTGATGTCAGGGTGGCTCACATGAAAGCCTCTTCTGCAATGGCGAACAAATGAGGCGCTTGTGTTGCTCTCTGCTTGCCGGCATACACCTGGACCATGCCAGGTACATACAGAGAGTCTACTCTAGCGAAGGGATTCGCCGCAATCAAGACGATGCCGCTGTACGTGTATATCTCCTTCTGTGCATATCGAAGACGGATAGCCTGCAGAACTGGAGAACGGGGGAGTTAGCATGACAACCACGTCAGGGCGTGTTGTGGGTGTGAACAGTACCGGCGGGCTCGTTGAGATGGGATAGGTTCGTCAGGTCGTCGCTGGCCTCGAGCATGGTCGGGTTCATCAGGGGAGGAAGGGAGGAATCGCCATTCTGGAGGGCCTCGGCGGTGACTTCTATTGTCTTTTCCTGTAGGGTATTCAGTACCTAGCCCAAGGAGGCGAAAAGTTTGGGCAGAGGCAGACTGAGGGTTCCTGGGAAGATATGCATACCTCACCGCTGTCCTCTAGTTTGAAGACCAACTTGACCTTGTTGCCCTCCACAGTCTTGTTGACAACCTCGGACGCAACCCAGCCCTCGGTGGCATCGGGCTGCCACGCCCTCGTTCCGACATCGTAGTTCTGCGACATTGGGATGGAAAAGGGGCGACGGGGATTGAAATCGGTGTTTGGGTACCTTGCTGATTACAAAACTAGTGTTTCCCAGAAAAGGTGCGGATGGTTCGAGGCAAGTCAAGGGGCGGGAGTTCGGAGCGACTGAAGAGATTCATGGGCGGGCAAAGAAGTTGGACCAGCAGCAGATGGGAGGACGAGACTGCCGGGACTGGGTCGGATTCGGTTGTGATGTACGCCCTATTTCGTCGCCTCGTGGTCGCAGCTGTCGAGGATGAGGTGCAAAAGGAGTGTAACAGACAAGAGGTAAGAGGAAGAGAGACTGCAAGAGAGCATGAGAGGGCAAGGCGGAGGTCGATGAGCCTAGATGATAAACAGAGGCTGAGGGTCGACGCGAGAGATCACAACGTCCGACCTGGACAAGTTGGGTATATGTCCAGCGTTGTGGCCAGCTAGATAGATTGCACGCAGATGCAGGTCGTAGGTAAGCGTGGATAGATCAAGGGCGGCAGATAGGAAAGGAGGTTGGCCGGCCTGATGAACTGGACAACTTTTTGAAGTTGCAACAGACAGGGGCTCCAAGTAAAAACGCCAGGTGAGAACGGCCGGGGGGGTCTGAGAGGAACGAGCGCACTGATGCTCAGCCAGCGCGTGTGGTGGGCAAGTGAGAGTGTGTGAAAGACAACCTAGGTAGACTCGGGAGCATCCACACGCGTGCTGTGCTGTCGGCTGCAGCAATGTGCACCTAGACCGTGGGTGCAGGAGGTATTACTATCGGACCACTGTGTACTGATGCCATGTCTACCTAGGTAGGTTGTGGTGCCTCTACATAGGTACCTCTATGCCTACCTACCTAAGAGGTACCTACTGCCTTTAGTAGTCAGGCTATTTAAAAATAATAAGTATTATTTTATACTCTAGTTAGTAGATATAAGTACTATATATACTATAACTATATTTTTAAAAAGTATTAATTAAAAGTTATATGCTTAATTATTTTAAATAATATATATAAAATATAAAATATAAGTTATAAAAATACTATACTTAACTTAAACTATAAATATAATAGTTAAGTATATATTAAAAACTTTAGTTAAGTATTTACCTAAGTTAAACTAATAACTTAATTATTTTAAAAATAGCCTTTAATATTTAATAATTAAGAGTATATATTTAAAAGTTAAAAGTATTAAATTACTAACTTTTACTTTAACTTATAACTATATAAGATTATAAAAATATATAAATACTTTATTAAATTATACTATTATAAAAAAATAAAAGAATAAAAAGTTTAATTAAAAAGTTCAATATTAGTAATATTTATTTTACTACAAAAAGCCCTACTAGTTAATTAATACATAATCTTTTAGTTTTAACTCAACTGAGTTAGTCCCTATCATAGGCTACTTAACGCCTTGTGTACCTTGCTGACACTAAGAAATCGTCGTTTTAGCGCTTTTCGCCTTAGCAAAGGCTTGTAGGGCAAGTGATAAGAAGCCTAAAAGCCAACAAAGAAACAGTCAGAGACAAACACACTGTTCCTACATTAGTACACTTAAGAACTCTCAACATCTGGGCATTGAGGCATTGACTCCAGCTGGGCCTACCATCTGTAAAAGGGACATTCGTAGCTATCCTAGTTAGGGACAGTGGTGTAGGTAGGTAGAGGTAAGGCAGCCGGCCTGGTGATATACCACAGTCAGTTGGCCGTCTATAAGCCTGCGAGCCAACTAGCGTGCTAGCCCAGGCGAAACAACCGATCCTCATAAGCTTCTATGACTAGCAGGCTAGCGCAACGTATCCGAACCAACTGCTGGCTGTACACTATAGGTAAGTTGTGTGTGGCGACGTCCTGTAAGGTACGTAAGGTACCCTGGCCTTGGTACAGGCTTTCATCCAAACCCGGTGCGGAACCACATGCAGACAGACGGGAGTCAGTGACAGACGGGTGCGCAGAGAGGAAGTACGCCCCCACTGCGCAGTACTGCCACTACTACCTTCAGGAGCCGTGCCAGTACGGATAGAAGATATATATATCCGTGTTTGGTGTCACTATCTCGTACTACGATTTGGTGAGTCGACCTGCCGCCATGCTCCTTGAGCTGCATCCGCCGATGAAGACTCTGCAACGGACCTCGTCTGCATTCCACATCTAGGTCCCGCCCCTGTCCGGCGGGCAACGGCTCCGAGAATCGCCATACATGGCACGCTGTCTGCACCGTTGCTGGGGATCCCCGAGCAACACATTGGGATGCACAGTGTCTCGTCACTGTCCGCATGCCTGTCGCCGGCTCCTTTTCCAACCCCCCTTTCTCCGCTCTTCCTTCTATCGCTTCGCTTTACCAGCGCAAATTTTATTGCATCGTCAGCACGACACCGGTGTTTGTTTTCCCCTCCGTCTCCAGTTTTTACCGTCATGCATTCCCATCAGGTGCTTGTACTCGGTTTTCTAATTTCTGCCTTTGCTTGACACTGGTAATCAATGAGCTTTGGCGAGATGGGAAGGTAGGAAGCCACATGGCATCGCCCACCATCGTCTTACCTCTCCTCGTTCCGCAACACACCTAAGTTCCCTGGCATACGTGCATGGTCAAAATGTCCCTGGCTCTCATCGCATCCATGCGAGGCGTTCATGCTGTCCCGGGCCTGGGCCCGCTGCATCACCACAATTTCCGACACACTGTTGGCCCCCCTTTCCGTCTCTTGCCCACTGCCCATTCCACTATGCCCCGATGCCCCGACATGTTAGGCTCAATAAGCCCTTCATGCGCCCTCACCGCCTCGCCCGCCTCGCCCGCCTCGCCCGCCCAGCCATCTTGGTCTTCTCTGCGCCTTCTCGAAATAATGGGGGATGCGGTGGCCAGTCCTACCATGTTTGTGAAATCAGCCAGCCTCTTGTCGGACCGTTGCTGGCCGTTGCTCGCGTCGATGCGCCGAGGAACCCGAGTCATTGTCAATCAAGTATGCGCTTATATGCGAACATTCTCATTCCCCTCCGCTTCACAAATCTTTGCTTTTGTCTATCAACTTGCTTTATTTTCTTCTTTTGTATGCCTTCAAGTTGATTTGATTCCCGCACTCCGATGTCAAAACCCGGAAACCTCTAGCCGCCCACTCGTGACGTGTTGAAATGCTGTCTCGAGTTGTAGAGAGCCTCGTCAGCCGCTATGTTGTCCCAAGGAAAACATCCAATGCAAACGCCCTCCGAAATGCCATGATCGCCACACCCAATCTAGTACAGGACACGGGTCAAGATACGCGCTACGCATATTTTCAGTAACGTACATACAATAAGCATCAGTCATATCGGGTGTTAACTTACAGCTTAGGGAGTCCAGACTGTCTGAAATCTCCTTGATATCTTCCGCCTTGACATCACTCACATCGGCCATGAGGTACGCGATCTACGAGTGTATCAGTAAAAGATTCCACAGACGGCCAGCACGGAACTTACGTCGCCCTTGCTGTCGGTAATCTGCTTGTCAACGTTGTGGTTGCCGAGGATCTCATTAACTACCGAAAATTAGCTTTCGTCCATGATGACGCGAATTCGTCGCTTACCTCTGCGCAGGACACCCGGAATGTTGCGGTGAATGTAGATGATCTGGCATCTGTGTCAATAAACTTCCAGTGCAATATTCGGCCAGGCTCAATACGTACCCGAGCGTGGTCAGGCTCGTCCAGGGTCAAAGATCTCAAATTGACCTCCGGTAGATTCACGCTATTCAGGGTGACGCCCTGGTTGATGTAGCGTACCAGAGCCTCCGCGACTGCCTCCTTTGTTAGCATTCAGGCAGGACAAGAGGGTGCGTGCCTTGCCCACCTTCGACGCCAATGGCACGCTGGGCCTCCTCAGTGCTGCCACCAATGTGCGGCGTCAGAATGATGTTGTTCAAGTTGCGCAGATCCTCGCCCCACGAGTTGAGCGAGCTGTTGAAGTAGTCACCGTTGGCAGCAGGCTCGTTGGGGTACACGTCGAGGGCGGCACCAGCAATCTTGCCGGCACGCATTGCGTTGATCATCGCCTGGATGTCGACAACGCTGCCACGGCTAGCGTTGATCAGATAGGCACCAGTCTTCATCTTCTCCAACTGGGCTGTCGAGATCATGTTCTTAGTCTCTGGCAGCTCCGGCACGTGCAGGGTCACAAAGTCGGCCTCCTCCAACAAGCTATCAAGCGTGGGCAGCTGACGGGCGGTGCCCATGGCCATGAGGTTCACAACATCATAGTAGACGACATTCATACCCATGGCTTCGGCTAAGACGGACAGCTGTGAGCCGATGTGGCCGTAACCCACGATGCCTGGTTGACGATCAGTACCCTCTGGCATTCAAATCCAGGAAAAGAACTCACCGAGTGTCTTGCCACGGATCTCCCAACACTTGGCGCTGACTTTGTTCCAGGTGCCGCGGTGCATCTCGTTGGAGCGGTCGCCCAATTGACGAGCCAGAGTGATAATTTCGGCAATCACAAGCTCTGCCACGCTGCGCGAGTTGGCGAAGGGGGAGTTGAAGACGGCGATACCATGCGCAGCGGCATACTCAAGGTCGACCTGGTTCGTGCCGATGCAGAAGCAGCCGATGACCAGAAGATTCTTGGCCTCGCGAAGGACCTTCTCAGTCAACTTGGTCTTGGAGCGGATACCAATAACGTGGACATCACTATGAAGACATGAGCTGAGGATTCTCTCCCTCTCTCTCTTCCCCCACCTCCTTTCACGCAAAGTACCGGGCTCTCCGTCCCATACTCGCGTGTATTAGTCGACGCTGAGGGGCAGGGCGTACCGGATCTTCTCAATGAGCTGGTCCTCAGGTAGGGAGGTCTTCAGAGACTCAACCTGGTAGCCCTGTTCTGTGAGAATGTCCTTCCCAGTTTGATTGACATTCTCCAGAAGAAGGATCTTGATGTCTTGGGTGTTGAACGGCTTCAGCAGCTTGGGAGCTGGTCTTCTGGTGAGCGCCGGGCCGCCGAAGCCGGAGGGCGGAGAGTGGAAAGTGGCGGTGGGCGAGGTCGAAAGACCAAGGCTGGCAGAGACTTCGAGCTGCCTTCCGTGGGCAGAAGTGCCGGCGATGTCCTTTGCTGAGGCCATGTTTTGTTCGGCGCTCCTCTGCTTTCTGGTTTCTTCTCGCCGGCGACTGAGGAGTGTGTGAGGATGGAGGGGTAATGTGATTTTTTTTAAGCGGGTTGGTGGAACAGCACGTCAGAGAGTATCTCAGACAGACGAAAAGGGGAGCGTGGGAGAGAGAATAGGGCAGTCGTGGATAATGAGTCAATGATGTTCTGGGAAAGAGAAGTTTTATAATCAGAGCACTCAAAATGACGCGGAATGCCCTGTGGCAGTGACTCGACTGGATCGGACTGACAAAAAAAAAGTGTGTTTTCGACGTCCCCGGGTGAAGGCATATTACTGGATGGTAAGTGCAAGGCCAAAGCCAGAGGTACCTCTCCTGCTGTGGAACATGTCAAGGTACCTATTTCACTTTGCTTGCGAACAGGAGTGACGCCCTGTCTGCCCACTTGAGATGCAGTGAACATTGCTGTAGCTGAGTGTACCTAGGTACATCCAGACAGTACGGATGCAATGGAGGTGGGAGAAATGAGACAAGGGAGAATAGAGCCCGCTTGCCGGGCCGGCAGACAGTCGAACGGTGGGTGCCAGACACGGGATTTAACCGTTGAGGACCTTACTGTTGAAATAGTGTATTAATACGGCGCGGGGGCAAATAGAGACCAGACCTTCCTGCACTCCTATCACAGAACCAGAAGTATCGGGAATTGGTTGTACAGTGGCCTTAGCAGCCACCTCCGAAGCGGAGATAGTCCGGCAGTCGGTTTGCTAACCTCCACAAGCTGAACCTCCGTGAAGTATGGCGGACCGGGCAGCCTAGTCGGAAGTCCTGAGTCACTTCCGTTTTCTTCCTCTGGCGAAGAGGCTGATGGGACTACCGCCCAGACTGGATGATGTGGAGGACTACGAGAGGGGCTTTCTTCGTTACTTTCGTCTCTCATGGTGGCCAACAGCAATTATTAATGTACGTAGTCCGGCGTGGGCCATTTTAGGTAGGTTGCGTTTGAGTAATCGCCGCCCAGAGTGCCGGTTACGGACCGCTGCCACAAGGTGCCTCACAGTTACCATCGATTACCTTGCTCCAATGAGGCATTGACATTCCGCCTACGCTCATTTACCGGAACTACCGTCTTCGTCGTAGCCGCATGAAGCCTGGACTCCGCCCAGCTCAGTTCCATCATCGTTAGTATCACGTGTTTTACGCTTGCACAAATATACCCAGTACATAGGCATTGAAGCACCTCCCAATATATCTTCCCCACTGTCGTGCTTACGTCTTTTGCATTGCCTCAAGTGAGTCATTCTTGGCCTTCACGGCTAACTACGTGAACCAAAAAGGACGGTAAACTCATTTGGCCTTGTATACTGCCTCTACTACCGATCATGCCAGTCCTCAACATGTCTTACAAGAACCAAGCACTTCAGGGGAGAACGTAACCATTCTACGATAACCCGCCGTCTCACCAGCAACGTACAGCATCAATCGTGACCAGGACGTAAGCAGCCGTTACATTCGGAATAACAAGAAAAGAAGAGAAAAGTGAGTGAGAAAGAAAACGAACTCTGGGACGGAAGTATCAATTACCATCTATCAAGCAGAAGCCGTTCCGCAGGCGCTGCTCGGTTTAACCCTCAACAAGACCTAGGTAGGTATCTCGTAGTGAAGGTTGCAGCCGCTGCCCATGTCGGCGGGGAAGCGACTGTTGCACCATCGCATTTCCCCCGCGTCCCAACCGCTACTAACGTAAAAAACCTAGCAACAAAAGTGACCTATGCCTGCGTCGCTCAGCTCTGCTTGCACTCGGCCGCTTCTTGCTTAGGTTTGCCGGTATCATCCTACAGATGCAATCAGCGTCTTGTCTATCTCGCCAACACATTAAGCTGGACTTACCTCGTCCTCGGACTCTTCGTCCTCGTCGCGATCCTCGCTGAGATCATCATCGTCCTCATCGTCCTCATCGTCGTAGTCGCCCTCCAAGTCATCGTCGTCCAACTCCTCAAAGGCCAAAGCCTCGCCGGTAAACCAGTCGATCGCACGGGGAATGAGCTTCTCCTTGATGTCTTCACCAAGCTGGTAGTCAAGCTCAAGACGCTCCTCGATGTCAGAGGCGGCATCGTCGTCCTCCTCCGTAGGGGCCTGAGGAGGCGAGAAGAAGTTGAAGAAGGACTCAGTCGGCACTGTCTTCTTGACAATGCGCGTCTGCTTAGTATCTGTCACGAATGGTCAGCACACGTGTGTTAGTGGCTGTGATGCCCGGCTAAACAGCTCACTCTTGTTCCTCTGCTTCTTGCTCTCGATTCTGACGGTCAGATCCTTGCCCTCCTTCCAATCAATCTTGTCGCCCTCGGCATGATCGTAGATAAAGTCGCCACCGTAGCCGCTCTCACTCTGGTAGAAGTAGGTCTTGGTGATCGTCTTGTTGGCGAAGAACTCGTTTTCAGCAAACTCGAAGATAAGGCGGAAACCGGGCTTGTCGAGATACTCCATGCGAATATCAACGAGGTGCTTAAGAGCAGCCTCGTCGCGGTCGGTTATCATCTCAGCGAGAGAAATCTGGTTCTTCATGGCGGACAGCCAGAACTCAGGGATGCCTGAGACAGGCTCAGTCGATTCGTCCGACTTCTCCTTCTTCTCGGCTTCCTCGGTCTCGTCCTCGTCCTCTTCGTCCTCGCCGGCCTTGATCTCCTCTTCGGTGGGCTCCGAGCCTCCGTTGACAATCTTGGCACGCTTCTCGTAAAGGGGGGTAAACTTGGCGAAGAATTTCTTCTCGAGCTGGAGAACCTCCTCCTGGAACTCGGCTTCGAGCTTGGAGTGCTCCTTCTGGATGCCCTTCAGGCCAGCGACGCGGCGGCGAACCTGAGGGGGCAGGGACTCGATGTAGCCGGAGGAGCGGCCGACGAGCGAGCCGAGTCTTCCTTGAATCATCTGCACGAGCTTGGGATTCTGAGCGAAGATGGAGGCGGCGGCGGCGCGGTCGAAGTCCTCTATGATGGGGTGATTTGATATCAGCAACGTTCGAGGGGCAGGGATAGTGAGAACGAGCGGAGGAGGGGCGCATACCCTCCTTGATGCTGGCAACGCCAGGCTGCTGGGCATGCGAAGAGATGGGCGCATTCTGAAGAGGGGTGTTCTGGGGCGTACTGCAGACAGGAATAAATTAGCTATCGCGAGGCTGAACTATTGAAGTTGGGAGAAACTGCGAGAAGGAGGGGTCGCCGCCGACGCAGCGCGCAGTGCGGGAGCGTCATATACTTACGGCGCAGTAGCCGGGTCCAGGCGCTTGTTGCGAATAGGCTCAGCCATGATGTGCTTGCGACTAAAAAGCCTTTGATACAGCCGATAGAGCGAGGGTGTGGGAGAAGCGGGATGAGAAATTCCCAGCTGGAGGCGGATGGGATTGACAGGGTAGAAGACGCAGGTGCCGAGTGTGCGAGGTTGTAGATGTCCAGTCGACTTTATTTTGGTGGGGGGGCGGTGGCACCGTGGGAGGGTGAAAAAAAAAATTGGGAGAGGCGTCAGGTTGGGGCGGGTACCGCTGCTAGGCGCCTTCCTCGTCCACTCCTGGTGGACATGACGCCGGACAGACAGGGCAGGCACCGCAAGCACAGCGGGCTCCAATAGATGTCGCAACTCACTGAAACTAAATCTATCCCTACCCTACCAACCTAGGTATTACCTAAGTACTTCATACTTCCTTCAATTGCATGATGCCTTATCTACCTACCTAGCAATAGGTAGGTTCCCTTTCCGCACCTTCAGAACACCGCAGTAAATACCTGAGGCAGCTGTAGCTCTAGGACAGGCTTCTTGCTTCACCCGCCCTTAATATTGCTGGGTTAAGAGGGAAAAGGAAATTTGGCATGGAAAGACCCAACACTTCCATCTATGCCAGCTACTACCTAGATCGAACCCTTATATTCCAGCTGGGTCAGCTACGCTGTGAATGTATGTATATCGTATCGGTGTGTAGTCATTTTGAACAAAGTACAATTTTTACGCAAACATCGGTGTGTACCTCGGCCCTTAGGTGCCTATTTGCCTAGGTACCTAGGTAGGTAGTGAGTCGAAAGTTCTCAAGAACGACGTAACGCCTAGGTCCACAACACTTTTTGCCTGGCCAATACAATTCTTCCCCAGATATTGTATGTACAGCAGCCACTGCAACTAGCAATAGCAAGGAAAGCATTGAAGTATGGGATTTGGAAGATAAAGGTAGTTTGTATTCTAGTATTTGTTTGTTCTGACACCCTGTGGTATGGAACTGCCTGACGCAGGCATGGTGGGTAGGTAGAGTAATAATACCTCTTGGGGTAGGTAGCGCGAGATTGCTTTGTGCCAATGCCTAGGTAGGTAATAGGTACTTGGTACACCTACTTAGGTTTTACCGTATGGCCAAGTACACGCCCTCCTACCACAAAGGCGCGCGATAGGCCAAGTCGTGTTTTTAGGTACTAGCAACAATCGCAAACTCGAGCTGATCGAGCCGAAAACTTCATAGCCCGGGAATTCTTGGGCCTCGGGACAACTTCCCTACGCTACGGACGTTCTCTCCCAATCGTCCACGAACGTTTGGCTGTTCTCGACCGGGAGCCTCCCTATCCACGAGCCACACAGGAGGGCGTCCGCGCTCGGCTGAGCGTCAAGTCGGCCGCAGCCCTGTGGTAACTTCAGGGCCTCGCTGCCATGCGCCGCCGCCTCTTTCCTACTTCCACAACACCATTTTCTCCCCGTCGATTGTTCGCGCATTTCTGCAGAGCCATTGTGATCGAGCAGGCTGAAACGCGTTCCGATATTTAAATAGCGGCACACCGGCAACCGCGAGCCGAACACAATGGCTCAGCCTTCGGATCAAGGGCATCATGCCTCGTCAACGTCGAGGGCGAATGGCCATGCCCCTCTGTACCGTCTGAACTCGAATCAGAGTAGTACGAGCATTTTTGAGGACGTAGAAATGGCCCATGATGAGGTTAGACCAGCTATAGCACCGGCACGAGGCTTTTGTATCTGACAATATGGCTACAGCTATTCTCCGGACCTATGGCCGAGAGCCTTCCAACCAGCGTCTCTGCCTTCTCCCATCGCAGACCGCGTGCGGATTCCACCACAAGTTTCACGTATTACCAAGACGAACCGGAATCATCCCCTGCTACCTTCGATGACGAGCGACGAAGCACCTCCGACGTCGGCGACTTTGCTTTTGGCGAAGATGATGAAAGCGAGATCGATATCGAAAATGGCGACGCCGACGATGATTATATCTTACACCACAGAAGATCCTCCACACTCTCAAGATCGTCCGTTCACGCCCGACTGCTACGCCGAGATAGTGCGACGACAAACAAGAGCTTACGTGGTGACGGTCGTCTCAGCCAGAAGGTTTACATGGTAAATGAGGACTTGACCATCGCGATTGCTGGTTTCCGAACCAGCAGGTGGGGCTTCGCTGTTTATTCATTTTGTTGTATCTGCACACTTGGTCTCTCTTGGCTCCTGTTGAGGTGGTTTCCTCGGTGGCAGGTTAGGCTCTTAGGGCGGCCGTCTCCTTTGGCTGACTGTGACTGGGTAGTCATTGAGGTAAGATGCAACCTCGTCCAGCCGTACTTCTTAGCTAATTCACCAGAACCAATGGGGAGAATTCGCCGTTTTGGACGTCGAGAAAAAGTTGTATGGGAGAGCCATGTCCACCATCTTTGGATCCAGTGAGAAGAGCTACGTGATTGATGATGACTACGACCCCATCATCAACGAGCTGCGTATGCTCAACTACCGCTATGTCCGCTTGTATTTCAATCAACAAAAAGACAAGTTCGTCATGTTCAACGGATGGGTGGATCCTCACTGGACCGATACCCGTGCCGTACGTACGGGCATAGACAGTGACGAGAAGGGAGTTCGAGAAGTTGTCTTCGGCAGGAATCTCATCGACATTGAGCAAAAGTCGATCCCTCGTCTGCTTGTGGACGAAGTAGGTTATGAATACCTCTCTTTTGCTGGCACAATCTAATACTTCCAGGTGTTTCATCCTTTCTACGTGTTCCAGATTGCCAGCCTCATCCTATGGTCACTAGACGAGTACTACTACTACGCTGTTGCTATCTTCTTGATGTCTTTCGGTAGCATTACGACAACTCTTTTTGAGACCCGAGCGGTGAGTTGGGTGTCTCAACTAGCTAACACGCATCATGCTAATGCTTTTAGACTATGAAACGGCTGAAAGAGATTTCCCGCTTTGAATGCGACGTTAGAGTGCTTCGCAACGGATTCTGTAAGTCTGATCATAGCTTTTTAGAAGCCATACGTCTAACTTCCTAGGGCGTTACGTTTCCTCGAGCGAACTTGTCCCCGGCGACGTTTACGAAGTTAGCGATCCAAACTTGTCTCAGTTCCCCAGCGACGGCCTGCTCTTGAGTGGCGATTGTATTGTCAATGAGAGCATGTTGACCGGTAGGCAACCCTCCATTCTTCTGCAACGGTCCGAACGCGTACTTACCTTGGTGACCAGGCGAGTCTGTTCCTGTCTCTAAAACTCCTGCAACCGACGAGACGATGTACAGCTTGGACCTGGCCGCACCAACTGTCTCGCCAGAAATTGCAAAGCACTTTCTATTTTGCGGCACTAAGATCGTTCGCGCTCGAAGACCCCAAGAAGACCGTGATGGCGACGCGGTGGCCCTTGCACTTGTTGTCAGGACGGGATTTAGTACCACGAAAGGTTCATTGGTCCGATCCATGCTTTTCCCAAAACCTTCGGGCTTCAAGTTCTATCGCGACTCTTTCCGGTATATCAGTGTCATGGCGATGGTAGCCATCCTTGGCTTCATTGCTTCGTTTGTCAACTTCCTCCGGTTACATCTAGCTTGGCACCTGATCATCGTCCGCGCCCTTGATCTTATCACGATTGTGGTGCCTCCTGCACTGCCGGCTACTTTGACCATTGGAACAAACTTCGCGCTGAGCAGATTGAAGAAGAAGCAAATATTCTGCATCAGTCCGCAGCGGGTCAACGTAGGCGGGAAGCTGGACATCATGTGCTTTGACAAAACAGGAACTTTGACGGAGGACGGACTGGATATTCTGGGTGTCCGTGTCGTCTCGCCAGCAACCAACCGGTTCACTGATGTTTTATCAGATCCAGCATCTCTTGTGCCTCAACGGCGTAGTGGCACTGGAGACACGGCGACAGACTCGAAACTCCAGGCTGCTTTGTTCACCATGGCGACCTGCCATTCTTTGAGATCTGTCGAAGATGAGTTGGTCGGAGACCCACTAGACCTAAAAATGTTCGAATTTACCCGTTGGACATTTGAAGAAGGCAGGCAAGGCTCCAACGAAGCAGACGATGAAAACCAAGGGAGTCTTTCACCGTCCGTTGCTAGGCCGCCGGTGGACTACGTCGACCTCTTACGGGAGTTCAATGCAAACAACCAATCGGTACGTGGCTTACCTGGATTCCCTACTCACCAACTGACCAAGTCTATTCTCCAGCCACCTTTTGAGCTCGGAGTTTTGAGGTCTTTCGAATTCGTCTCTCAGCTCCGAAGAGCAAGCGTCATTGTTCGCCAGTTTGGGAAACCGAGTGGAGATATCTACGTCAAAGGCGCCCCTGAATGCATGCGTGAAATTTGCCGAGAGGATAGCTGTAAGTATTCTCCGAACCCAACTACCTGAGCCGCACTCATCATTCCAAACATACAGTCCCCGTCGACTATGAGGAACAGCTTGCGTACTACACGCACAAGGGTTACCGTGTGATTGGATGCGCAAGTCGACACATGCCTAAGCTCAGCTGGGTCAAGGCGCAGAAAATGAAACGGCAAGAAGCTGAATCCAATCTGGAGTTCACCGGGTTTATCATCTTTGAAAACAAGCTGAAGCCAACCACTGCCTCAGTACTGGAGGAGCTTTTGAATTCTAATATCAGCGCGACCATGGTTACGGGCGATAATATTTTAACAGCCATTAGTGTTGCCCGCGAGTGCAATCTGATCAACAAAACGGCACACTGCTTCGTTCCAAGATTTGTCGAAGGTAACTACAAACTAGCCAAACTCTGGAGCTTTCCGTCTGACAGATTGTAGGTAACTGTGGCGACTCTACGGCAAAGCTGCAGTGGGAGAGCATCGACAACAGCGCCTTCCAGTTGAACAACCAGACATTACTGGCAAGTACAACAAAGAAGACTCATGCGTGTGTTTCATGCTGACAGTCATCCGAAGCCACTCGCTCCGCCCCCAGATGTCGACTCGTCGCTGGCATATAATATCAGCAATATCCGCAACTACTCGCTCGCCGTCAGTGGTGAGGTTTTTCGATGGATCGTTGACTTCGCCCCTCCCATCGTTTTGCAAAGAGTAAGTTCGACCTGTCATCAGGGATTCGTGATGCCTCCTGCTTACAGTTGTAGATGCTTGTTCGCGGCAGAGTTTTTGCGCGTATGTCCCCCGACGAAAAGCACGAACTAGTCGAAAAACTGCAAGGCATTGGTTATTGCTGCGGATTTTGCGGCGACGGTGCCAACGACTGTGGTGCGCTCAAGGCGGCGGACGTTGGCATATCGCTCTCAGAGGCCGAGGCTTCCGTCGCGGCCCCCTTCACTTCTCGCGTCTTCGATATTGGATGCGTGCCGCAGGTCATTCGGTAAGTCAGATCATTGTCATGACATCGCGAATCCTGTTGACATGAGCCTCCTTAGCGAGGGTCGGGCTGCACTCGTGACGAGTTTCAGCTGCTTCAAATACATGAGTCTTTATTCTGCGATCCAGTTCACGTCGGTCAGCTTTCTTTACGCAACGGCGTCGAATCTAGGAGACTTTCAGGTTTGTCCAAGCACTGATTCTTGAGTTGCATGGTCGTCACTAAGTACGGACTGTTAGTTCCTATTTATCGACCTGCTGTTGATTTTACCAATTGCCGTGTTTAGTAAGTCAAGCCGCGCCTAGGCCTGTAAGCTGCCGCTGATGCGAGTGTGAAGTGAGCTGGGGTGGGCCTTTCCCGGTATTATCACGTAAACGCCCGACCGCGGACCTTGTGTCCCGCAAGGTGCTCATCCCACTGTTGGGGCAGATGGTGATATGTATCACCGTGCAAGCGGTAGTGTACGTCGCTGTACGAAAGCAAGACTGGTAAGAGAGACCGTACAGCCGCCGCATGGGGGGGTTGACTTGTAGTCCTAACCAACGTGATAGGTATATTCCGCCACAGATCAACCATGACAAGTCGAACATCAAGAATTCGGATAATACTGTCTTGTTCTTGACTTCTTGCTTTGAGTACATACTTGCAGGCGTGGTGCTCAACGCAGGCCCGCCCTTCAGAGAGAGGGTCTTGAAGAATTGTAAGCCAAACATCACCGCTGAATCTCAGCGTCTACTAACACCTATCAGGGCCCTTTATGGTTACCATTGCAGTAACTCTGCTCATCACCATCTACATGATTCTTGCGCCGGCCCGCTCAGTCAAGCACTTGATGCAGCTCACGAGAACTAGCTGGGACTTTGAGCTTTTCATGATTCTACTGGGTGCCATCTACCTGGTGGCGGCTTGGACATCCGAGAAATATTTGTTCCAGAAGCTGGCTCGGGTTGCTGGGTACTTCACGCAGCACGTTTTAAAGAGTCCCAAGCAACGCAAAGAGTACAAGGTTATTATGGAAAACATGCAGGTGTAGGTTAGACGAAGCAGGATGTGCAAGGCCTGGACCACCACTTGGGTACCCAACCCTGCAGTTTTTGTCACGCTATGTGTGTGTAATTGTACGCACGAAATCGATCTTTGCGCATGTACTGCTCTGTCTCGTCCTTCCAACAGTGACGGAGCTTGCGTCTTGTGTCTTGGCCACGTAGCAGCTCGGCACTAACACCTCGTGCCGAGCTGTTGCTGTTCAACGATGCGAATGGACGTGTCATCGATGCTCCACCCGACCCGCATTCCGATACATACTACATGCATGCCTACACTAAGAAACCTACACCACCAGTCAGTATGTAGGTAGATTGGTAGGGACCTCTGAACAGCCGGCCTCAGACATTCATTCACCTAGTAGCTAGCTATGAATGACATGTCATAATACCAACTACGTACGATAATTGGATTGACCCCTGCCTGTAGGTCTCGCGGTCTGCGGTGCATCAACATGTGCTTGCGCGTTCTACTCCAAATACCCAGTAGTATTAACATTATGAGCTCAAGCCCCTCGGTTGATGTAAGCAGCCACACCTGCGACATAATCTCAGTGCTCGCTTTCACAAGACGAGGATAAAACCGGGTGCTCGGACTCTGGTCTCTCTTTTGATACCTTACATTCGTGAGTTTGCGTTGTGAGGCCAACTCGTACGCACGCGAATATTCGTTTAAAGATCCGGTCGGTAGGCTAGACGCTTCGCGACGCTTCATCTCACGAGCTATCAAGCGCCTCTCCAACGGCCGGCGATATGAACATGGGTAAGCTTACGGTGTTGCCGCTCTAGACTCTTGATGCAGAAACCAAGGGAACCGAGAGGTCGAAGAGAAGCTGACAACCAAGCACAGACTGGGTTCTTGATAGCGGCTACCTGCCACATGCCGTCATCAGGATAGGCATCCGGCGGCAGCTCCAGGAGCGCATCAACTCTATCACGAGCACCTCTCTCAGCCTTGACTACGAGCGTAAGATGGACTTTATTGATGAACTCCGCACACGGCCCATTGCTATTGAGACCGCAACCGCCAATAAACAGCACTACGAGGTCGGCACCGGCGTGCTGGCCGCTTGCTTGGGCCCACGCATGAAGTATTCCTGCTGCCTCTACGCCAAGGGTGGAGAGACGCTTGCGCAGGCCGAGATTGCCATGCTGCAGACCTACGTAGAAAAGGCTGAGCTTAGGGATGGCATGAGCATCCTCGACCTTGGGTGAGTCTCTCGTCAACTCTGCAGGAATCCCCAGACCGAGGCTGATTACAGACACGTGTGCAGCTGTGGCTGGGGATCGGGAGCGTTGTACTTCGCAGAAATCTTCCCTAATTCCAGCGTTACGGCATTTTCCAACTCCAAGACCCAGAAGGAGTACATTGATGCCAAAGCCAGGGAGAAGGGGTTGACCAACCTCGCCGTCATCACAGGCAATGTCGTCGACTACGAGTTCGAGCCCCAGTCTTTTGACAGGGTTGTATCCATTGAGGTATGTTGCTCTATGGACTTCATGAGCCTGCTGGAGGTGGCCGCTAATGAGGCGAAGCTCTTTGAGCACATGAAGAACTATCGGCTGCTCATGGCCAAGGTCGGACGAACGTTGAAACCAGGCGGCAAGCTTTTTGTGCATATCTTTGCCCACAAGACGACGCCGTACGACTAGTGCGATCCCCATCCCCGTAGTTTGCTTCATTCACGGCAGCTGACACCAGGACCTAGCGAGGAGGGCTGGATGACAACCCATTTCTTCACCGGAGGCACAATGCCGTCCGCTGATCTGCTTCTCTACTTCCAGGACGATCTCAGGGTTCAGAAGCAGTGGTGGATCAACGGTCAGCACTATTCCAAAACGTGTGAAGTAAGTCGAACCCATTGCTGCGTATCCGAAGAGGGAAAGCTGAGGGATGCATCACAGGATTGGCTGAGCAAGATGCTGGCGCACAAGAAGGATATCTGGCCGCATCTCGCCGAGACGTACGGAGAAGAAAATGCCAGCGTGTGGTATAATCGGTGGCAGATATTCTACATGGCATGCTCCGAGCTGTTTGCCTACCAAGGCGGGGATGTCTGGGGAGTTGCGCACTACCTCTTCGAAAAGGCCAACTGATTCCGGTGACAGCTGCGTTACCCATGACCGTGTCGTAGTTGTATAGTAAACGCAGTAGCCAATTCCTCTTTCCCTGCCAGCGCTCGCCTGGCAGAGTCGCAAGCTGAATCTCGTCGCCGGTTCTGTGCGGTCCAGCCTCCCCCCGCACACCGTCTTTGAAATTTCCCAATCAATGATCCCAAGGGTGCTTCCAGCCCAAAAGAACCGGCCCTTCGAGAATGAGTTAGCCCAGGTCTGTGTTAAATACCCGCCGTGGGAGAGAGCCTACCGTCCTTCTTCGCACGATACATCAGCTACCACGATGCAGCAGGTCAGTTTGTCGTGAACCTAGATCGTCAGATCAATTGGGATAACGCACGAAGAACCACATCCCGGCGCCCAGGGCGGTCGCAGTGTAGCGGTAGATGCCGGGAACATGCGGCGTGGGAGGCTTGGGACCGGAAAACATCGTGATGGGCAGTGACGGACCACGCGTTCGTTCGGTGATCGAAAGGGTCGGTGTTCCTGCCCAACCAGCTTGTCAGTGATCATTCCAGACTCAAATAACTCGTGATTGATTATCTGACGAACCTAGAGTATCGCCTCGTTATCCTCGCGGCACACGATATCGACTGAAAAGGGACGATAGAACACTCGACGAGCATGTTTGGGCGAAGAAGCGTCAGCTACACTGAGTGGGTCCAGCTTTGAATGATTAGGTAAGATGGCTTAGGAGGACACTAAGCCAACAATGAGAGACATAATACCAGCGGAGGCTATCGGCAGGGGCTGTTAGGATTCGGGAAGCACCTCAGAAGGTATCCGTACTACCTAGGTAGTAATACGCTGTGCGTACGAGTGGAGTCCCTCTGCGACTTCCAGTGGCTGTGGTGATACCAGTACGTATTGTACTATTATTCGTAGGTACCCAGTACATAGTTGAAAACCTACCTAGGTACACTTCCAACGAGCACTGCTACCTACATACATCAGGTATGTAGAAAAGGGAAGTGGTCCCAACGCCACAAAGTGGCCCGGCCCCTGGACAAAGGTGGGTTGGGGTAGGTACAGTGGTGCCGGGCCTTTCAGTGCCGTCACACAACAAAGAACTCCCCTGACATGGCGCGGTCATGGTTTCTGAGACGTCAGACACCGATAAGCAGCATGCTTATCACAACGTTCACACCTAGGCACCTTGCTAGGTACGGAGCATTAGTTGGCCACATATCCGTCAGCTTGCTCTCTTCGAACTACATGGCCGACGAAGCGAAAAGTCACAACCAACTTGTGGCATAAATATGAGCAAAGACTCTTTCCTCCTTAAATAGCACGAAATCTCGACCGCTCTGTTTGGTCAATTCCCTTTTCCCCTGCGCCAACGACTTCCCCCCAGCGACGAAACCCAGACAGCCATACTACATTCAACTGCCGTAATGGCGAACCCCAAATTCAATTCGAAGTCGCCCACGATACGGCGCATCCGTAATGCAACATCTCAGGTCCCCTGTCTTTGCGATTATTCAGTCTCTGACCTATAGCTGTGTAGTCCGCGAGGCCGCAGAACTGTCCAACTCTCCATCGCCAGATTATACGGCCACGCCGCTGGAATCGGATTTGTTTGAATGGCACTTCACTTTCCGCGGGCCACCAAACTCTTCTTATAGCGAGGGGATCTACCACGGCCGGATTGTACTGCCGGCCACATACCCCCTTCGCCCGCCTAGCTTTCGATTTCTCACTCCCAGTGGCCGATTCGAAACGAACCGCGAAATATGTCTCAGCATCAGTGGGCACCACGAAGAGACGTGGCAGCCAGCCTGGGGCGTGAGAACAGCCTTGGTTGCGTGCGTCGAGCCCCTGCCAGAGGCTGCTTTAAACCTACCGACTGACTGTACAACAGGCTGCGCAGTTTTATGGAGACGGATCCCAGGGGTCAGCTAGGCGGCCTCGAAACAAGCGACGCAGTGCGCAAGCGTCATGCGACAGCATCTCACTTGTTCAAATGCCCGACGTGTGCCAAGACGAATATCGAAATCATCAAAGAATGTGAGGAGAGCGCCAAGGCCATCGCCGACTCTTCAAAACCCACCGCTGAAGTTGAGATACCATCCGAGCTCAAGATGGGCTGGAAAGACGAGATGGCGAAGCCGTCAGGGTCAGAAGACGGCCCACCTGTATCAAAAACACCACGATTGGACGATAGTGATGTCGAGAGCGCCGAGCTTGCTGAAGGCTTCGTTCGCACAGCACATGAAGCGATAACAACGAACACCAATCCACCGCGTGCATCGGAACCTCTGGTGGCCGCTGCAGTAAGACCGTCTGCGCAGTTGACGCCCACGCCGACGAGGACAGTCTCGCTACCCCCGGCGCCGAATGTTCGCCAGGCCCATCAACGTCCTCATGATGAAGGTGTTCCTTTATGGGTAGATCGAGCTATCGTTGCCATCGTTGTGCTACTACTGGCTATGATCATCAAGGTTGTGCTTGAAATGTAGTTTATAATCCCGTCATATCTTGTCTTTGGACGAAATCGACCTGCCCGGACACTGGAATGGGAACAACCAAGTGAATGTTGGATTGTTGGCGTTCTTTGGGTGAGGCTGTCTACTTCGGTTTATTCCTATATTGTACACCGGGTGTTTCTCGCTCTACAATTGAAAGAGGGCATGAGTACACTGACGGAAAACCCGTCATAGCCATATTCAATACGACCTACCGCCCGAATCACCAAAGTGTACCTCCAAATTATAGCATTGTGGTCCGAATGCAAGGTAATTATCTTTTGATTCTATTGAGGCCGTCAAGTCGACGAAACTATTTTACAACGCTACGTTGTCGTCCAACGAGAAGCCACCACCACTCGTCCACTGTGCAACTTGCCCCATGTTTCAATCCTTTTAGGACACCGTTTTCCCTTCCCCACTCGAATACCAACTGAACCTCGAATTCCTGCAGATACGGCTTGAGCACAGAGCAGACTGACGGTACATCCAGGGGCCCACGCGTGGCAACGACGAAGGCGACTGCTCCAAGGACTTGAGACCACCGTTCTCTGTCCAGTGACCCAAAAAAGTCGGACCACAGGGGTATGGCTCGGTTTTCGTTTTCTCGTGGCGGCTTGCTGGATTTGGCAGTTTGAATAATGTTCAGATCCTCGTCATAGACATATGCCTCTGTGGGCGCTATTTCCAGGCCGAAATTATAGTAAGACTTGGGATATTTCCTACTCTCGTAGTTGCCCGGATCAAATCCCAGTGGGATACTAGGAACGTCGACAGTGGTGACGGAAACCCTTCCGCTTGCCTGAAGGTTGATCATAGCCATGACCTCGCCATCTTTCAAGACGTAGGGAATGCGGACTTTCTCCCCTTTTCGAAAGCTGCCGTCCAGGAGTGATTTGAAGCGAGCGGCGTCGAGAAATTTACTTTCATGTGTCCATTTCAAAAACCTCGGGAGGAATGTCTCGGTGAGTCGATATGGCCGTCCTTCAAGCGCCTTCAGCTTACTGTCCGTAATAACGCCCTGCCCCTGAAGGGTCTCAACCGCTTGTTCGAGCAGGGATTGAATTCGTTTTTCATCCCCGCTTCCTATGCTGGCCATCTTCGTTCTGATATCATTGGGAGCGTACTTGTCGCGGGGAGTATAGCATAGAGAGCGAATCCAAGACATGGCAGTTACCAGATCGCGAGCAAACGGGTCTTGAGCCGGCGGCTTGCCACCGTCAATGAAAGAAGTTGCCGGGCGCGAGGTCGCAGCTTCGAATCGGTTGAAGACAGACATCTGGAAGTTATAATAATCATCCCGCCAATTGTCTACGTCTGCCCAGGCTGGAGCGAGCGAATATTGCTGGCCCAGAACGGGCTTGCTTGCAGGTAGCTCGACAGAATCCTCGATGAGGCTTGCCGTCCACTTGATTAGACGAGGCCAGTCATAGTCAACATAGTTATCGAAATCGATCGGCCGAAACTCGTTGTTCTCATAGGCGGTGATGAACCGGATCTGGAACCGTTCTGTGAGTTGATTGATGAACGTCCTGCGATCCTTGCGTGCCTTCGACCAGAAACGTCGCATTGCGCTGAGCGCCATGTCGGGAAACAATGTCATCATGAGGCCCCATTCGATGATTCTATCCGCACCGCCTAAGAGTGTTCGCGTCGCAACGAATGCTGCAATCAAAATCGTTTCATTGGTCTCGTCAAGCCCGGAAGTCCGCTTGAACGCGTCTCTCAGGTCCGTGTCTTTCGGCAACGTTATCAGTGACCTGATTTTGAGATCAATGCCGACGAGCTCCTTCATCTCTGTTCCAGTGTTTTTCTGGCGCCGCTTTCGACGCCTTTGCCGCCCGAGATCGCCACCCCAGAGGTGATCGGTTGCAGTTGTTGCATGCTGCGGTCCGCGTACATCGAATAAAGCAGATGCATACAACTGATTGACGGAATTCCATTCCAGAGACGGGTTCTCCCATTCACCCGGGAGGTCATCAACGCCGAGATTGATGAAGATGTGCTCTGGGCTGATTGAGCCGGCAAGCATAAGCTTAACGCCCTCGTTTGACAACTCCCAATCGAAACAGGCGTCCACTTGTTCAGAGAACTCCAGCCACTGATTGCTCCTTGGAAACCGTGTGCGCGGTCGACCACGCCACTTGATCATTTCTGCCAAGTTTTGCGGCAGGTGTTGCCTCAGGAACCATCGGGAATCCGGCATCCAGCCGCGAATCGTAAAGCTACGTTCTTCCCTCTCGAACAGGCTGCTTTCATGGTTGGGCCAGGTGCCCATTTCGCCTACTATCACGTCCGTATCGACGAACTTGATCTTGTAGTCGCTGGTGACGCTGTGTTCGACTGGAGGTGCTGTATACATTGCCTCTGAGAGTGGGTAACTTGATAACGATGCACTGCATGCATCGTCTGGTGCTTCCTGTCCCAAATATGTGTTAGGATCAAGAAACACCAGATGTCGAGTGAAGCCGCGAGTATCATCCACTGAGGAACCCGGGGGCCATGAACCGTTGCCAACCCCAATGTTACCGTCCATGAAGAATTGGAATATGTCTTTACGGCGTGTACCATCCGGACCCTGATCCTCCGCATGCGCGATTTGCTCCCTTGTAACCATCCTCCTCTTGCGCTTTCGGGGTGTTTGGTGGATTCCTTCGTGAGGGCCAGCAGTCCTCTCATTGGCGGCCTTGTTGGCGTAAAAAGGTGCATCGAGGACCTCAATGCCTTGCACCAGTTTTCGACGACTAGAGAAGACAGGTTGCGCTTGGCGGTTGTCTTCTTCAGGCAGCCCGGCCTTCGGGATGAAGGTGGCGGGTATATAGGCCTTGGGATATGCCGCAATGATCCTGGATTTCATGGCTGCACCCACTGGAGAGCTCGCCTCAACTCCCGGTATCCTCAAAAGCTGGTAGTTTGCCATCATCCCCCTGGAATCCTTGAAAGCATGAATACCGGTCATAATCTTCTTCCGCTTGGTCAACCTCGCCAAAGCGTCTTCGTGGCTTTGGCGAGCTGGAGGCTGGTCGGCAGGAAAGACGGCTTCCCACATAGCGAGAACGGCATACCACACAGGGCGGCCGCCGGGGAAGACCCCGCCGTTCGCATTCAGGATGTGCAGAATAATTTTCTCCATGGTGTCCGGCTCGGAAGCGTTTTTTCCGTTCAAAGTAACGCGCAATGCTTCGGTGCATGACATGTCAGACGCGGCCCTCTGTGAGGGCCCAGATCCTGAAGCAGCCGAGAGAACAGGTTTAGCGGATGCCAAAGCTATGTCTCGCCGCGAGTCATCAGGGTGTTCCTTGGTAGAGGAGTACGACGAAGTCGCGTTGGTGTTGGTAATGCTTGTGGAAGCCTTATCAGGAGGATCAGTATCTGACCTGGGTGTTTCGTCGAGCCGGGCCCGTTTGAAGGCTGATTGCACAAAAGTATGTTCGGCGGGCATGTCTCGCACATTTCCGGATGAATCGTCAATCAACCCGCTCATTGCGCTCATGGCAGAAGACGTGGGCGGCCGAAGCGTCGAGGGCGGCTTGGAGACGGGACGATGATCAAGACTGCGATGGTATTGAGTACCCAACCTGGTCTCCGATGATCCGTTGAATCGTCTTGATCGAGATGCCCTCATTCCCCTACTCCTGTCCTTGTTTTGTGACGCTGTAGAGTCCTGTTCATCGTCCGTGTCCCCAACTCTATTGACGCCTGGTGTCGTCGCCTGCCGGGATCTAGTCTGTCGAGCCGTGGGGGTCTGTCTCACCGACACAGATAGCCTGGTAACGGATTCCGGAGACGCCGCCGGTACAGGCGCCGGCGGGACATAGTCTGGATTGCAAGTAGTCCGCGATTTCTCCAAGTGATACTTAAGTCCGACATCATTCTTCCAGGTCCCCCCACACTTCTCACACTTGAAGGTTGGTCGGCTACGCTTCTCCGCCCCCTTCTTCGATCGCCGGCCTCCGCGCTTCACTGGGCCACCATCACCGTCCTCGACGGGAAGGTGGGTGATATCCGCCTCCATGTTCTCACTCATTACTTCCGAGGCTACGGTGATGGACTTCTCAACAGTTGTCAATCCATTTGAGATCGTACCCGCGGGCATGGGTCCATGAGCGGGCAGTGTTTCGCGTTTCGACGTCGTGCCCGATTCGTCGTTTTGCTCCAGGACAGCGCATACGGGCATCGGAATTCCCTGGCTCTCATCAGCCGTACCCGAGTCGACTGCCGCATCGCCCTCTGCCTCTTTTGTAGAGGCCTGCAAGAGGTTGGATAACGCATCGGGTTTCACTTTTAGTGTAACCAAAAATGTGTTTACCTCTGCGTAAGTCACCCGCCGACTTCTCGTTCCGCGGCGAGTAGTCATCGCGGAAGGCGGTAGCGACTTAGTGTTACCAGTAGCCGCTGGTGAGAAGTCACCATCATCTGGAGATTCCCGATACATGGGCTCCGATGTTCTCATGCGTTTCGCGCGACGAGGTGCGCCCTCATCAGGTTCCTTTGGCCGAGGGGGTTCCATTCCTCCAGCCTTCCGCTTTACGGCACCGCTCGTCGATGATTTGCCCGGACCTTGAGCGAGCGCCGTTAGACCTCCAACGGCACGGACAGGGTCTGGCAAGACTGGAGGGGCGGCAAACGTATTCAGTAAGGCAGGTTTTGAATGCAAATCAGTGGCCACATTCCCGGCAATGTCGGCCCCATTCAGGGTTCCTTCGCGAGTAATCGGCCGCAAGCCCGTGTGTAAAAGGGGAGCGAAATAACGGTAGTGTTGGGACTTGCCCTTGCGATGCATTTCGCTTGACACTTGAAAATGACTGAGATGCTTCGGCTGCAACCCTTGGGTGGCCAGCGTTGCCGAGATAGAGGACAAATATCTCCTGAACGACGAACCTAGGGTGGAATCCCCAATCTGCTTGTTCGAGAGACCTCTGGCGCCGGCAGCGGAGATGTTGTCGAAGACAGAGACCGTCAGAGGCTTATCAGCGGACCACATGGGTCGCGGGCCGCGCTTCTTCGAGGGGGTATGCCGGGTATTTGACGTCAAACTCGCAGATGCAGTGTCTGGTGATGACGGGGATGGATCAATGCCATCAGGCCGATAAGAGTCCACGTCACCCATTCCAGCTAGTGAATACGTCGAGGTTTTCTGCTTTCCCGTTGCGAGATAAGCACTCCAGTCCTCATGGGTGAGATCATGATCGAACTTGAGGCAGTCTTTGAATAGCTTTCCCGAAAGCGTGGCCCCCACATACTGGATAGCCCCCGTCTGGACGAAAAAACGACAGGTCTTCGCGGCAACTTTCATCTGCCATCTGAGACCTAATATTCCAAGCTTGCGTCGCAGGTCATGGTATCTGATGATGCGATATGCTTTAACGATGGCCATTATCGTTTGTGCGAGAGATATGTAGTCGACCGAGTCTCCGGTCCACCGGTCACGCCACGGCACGGGATCAAGGTCACGGGCAAGAGCGTCACTCTGCATATCGACCGTGCTCGGTAAACCAGCTGCAACTTTCGTTGGATCGGTCGGGAGTGCGGGTGCGAAGTGTGCAAGCCACAGTTTGCTCGTCTTCGTGCCCCTGACCAAGGTCGTGCGCTTGGAGATGTAGCCCTTCTCGGCGAGAGCATCGGTTCGCTTGGGCAGCGAGCGTTTGTCTTGGCCGACCAGACGGCCCAGATCACCCTGCAAGATGCCATGTTGCTTCGTCGATGCAATACCGACCAATGCCATCCATTCGAGTCTCGGGACTCTCCTGTAATCCGGGGCGTGCCCGGCAATAGACTCCCACATGCGGTCTTCGGACACGTAGATTCGCGGCCGCTTCCGTGGAAGATCTCTCCGAGGTGCGTTGGTCGATTCTTGCTGCTGAATGTTCGTAACTGTGCCTCCTTTATCTTCTGGCACACCAGTAGTCGAAGAAGATGAGAAATTGACATCCTGAGAATCCGGGTCGGGTACAGCGAGAATGTCCGAAAGTGATAGGTGGTTCCATTTCCGGTTCGCCCCAACGGATAGGTCCTTTCTCGCCCTGAGCCAGTCCCATGCCGTGGCCCACAGAAGCTGGTTGGTCACCGTCGAGGCCGACTCTGAGGTTTGTACAGAGATGCCAATTTGCGGCTGGGCATTGTTGTAAAAAGTGCTGAGTGATTCTAACACGTGGGAGACGGTGCATCCTGTACTGGGTTAACAGGCGAAACTCAACAAAATGCTACTCCCCAGTCTCTCAAGTCCATCGTTCGCAGGCTCCGCACTTCATTTCATTCCATCAATGGAAAGGTGTCAGAACCTTTTGCCAATCTGGTGGTTTTGAAACTGTGAAGCGAACTGCAAACGAGACTCAAACTGGGAGCATGTTGCTCTCGGTGGGGCTGGGGGCTCACTCACCCAGATCGCCGTAGCAAGAAATATCAGTTATGAGTGACTCTATTAGTCGCTCAAGATCACGAGACATGGTGAAAAGCCGCAGGGTTTTGTCATTCTCAAGCCGGCGAGTAGAACGATGATGAGAGAGATGTCCGTCTTAGGAGGTCGGCGATTGAAGTTTGTGCCGGATGTCTACTCTTGCGATTGTTGCTCGGGGGAGGTCGAGAGAGCCTCCGGACGTTTGCCTTTTTCTTCCTTTTTTTTTCCGGGCTGGGTTGAGTTCATAGGTATTAGGTAGCAAGTAACAGGCGGCCCGGGTGCTGGCTCAAGCGCTCCCTTACGTGGGGGCGGCGGTACGGATAGAGTGACCCAGGTATTAATACCTATCTACCTAGGTACTCAGTCAGATAAAATTATGGGTAACAAGTGGGGTGTGGCTGATACGGTACGCCACCTGGCTACCTACGGATAGGTACTGTCTAGAGTCTTCACTGAAGATACATACCTACCGACCTTGGCAACTTGGTAAGTAAGGACTAAAGACTGGTGAGATATCTTAAACTGAGTCTATATGTATGAAGGAGAAAATACAAGAGATTATTATTATTATGATACTATCTACGATTCGTAACTTTATGTTACTGTGTAGGTCTGCTGTTTTTTGTTGTCACTTACTTGCCTACCTAGGTACCTAGGTAGGTTCCTCCTGCCTGTCATATGGGCGCGCTGAATTATGGGCGAGAGTCACGTGACAAGAGACATCGCCACGGGCGCCAGACGGGCAGATTTGGCTCTCAAGCTCAACCTGGAACCTACCTAGGTATGGACTTGCCTACTTAGCTAGGTATCTTGTGAAGTACTCGAAGTCAGCTAAGCTGCGAAGAACACAGTTTGGCTTGTTGCATAGCTATAAAGCCAAGTCACGTAAGCACACGAGCTTGTCCAATTTACTAACAGAATAAGATCTTCGCATATTACCAAAATTAACGGCTACAGGTGACGTTATTATTTCGATGCATTGAAATGTCAAGTGAATTAATTCATCTCCCCAGCTGTATGATTCTTCGCAGTTTCTGAGCGTCAAATCGGAGGTGGACGGCTCAAAGTGCTACTACTCTTAGCACCAACAGCGCACCCGGTAACACGGAATACCTTATTGGGAAGGCTTAGTATATGGGAATCTTACGAAGAGGCGGCTAGACGAGCCAATTTCTCTTCTCGACCTTTCCTGTATGCAGCGACCAGCTCCTCCCTGATTTCCTGGAGCTCTTCACGCTTTCTCAGACTCCCAGCAGATTTGGGAACGTTGGAGACGTTCACTGCCGCGCCTCGTACCAACAGTTTATCTCTGCCCAGCTTTGGAAGTTCTGGCGGTGCTTGCACGACATCGTGTAGACCGGGCTTGACCTCGCCGCGCATTTTTTTAAGCACCGCCCACGGATCTTCTTCGTGATTCGCAGTACCCTTGCGCTTCTTGCCCCTTTTCTTTTTCCCGCCCTGGCCCGAGCCTTCCATGTCAGCTCGCGTCATGCCAAACGTGCCGAAGGTTCCTCCATTGATCTCCTCATCCAGCTCTCGCTCAGCGACCTCTTCAAGCTCTTCCTCCCGCTTCTCCTGTATTTTACGTTCCTCTTCGCGCCATTGATCATAGAGCTTGTGCATCTTGCGCTCCTTCCGGGTTCTCTGAACTTTGAGACCAACGGGGTCGTTTCCGTTTCTGACCGTCTTGGTGACCAGGCCAGAAAGTGGCAGAGCGGCATCGACACGAGCAGCAAAGTCTGCCATCTTTTCACCCGGGCGAATGGAGGGCATCTCAGGCTTCACATGTTCGGCACTCTCCTCGTCCTTCTTTTCGGCTTTTTTGGACCCTTTCTTCTTGTTGGGCAGCTGGCCGTCGTCGAGGCCCGATCGCTGTTTCTTTCCCTGCGCAAGTGCCATCAGGCGCTTGAACGCTCGTGGAGTGTCATCCTCGCCGGAACGCTTCTTCCTCTTCTTAGACGGGGCGACATTTTGCGGTTTTTCGGGTTTCGCGGCGGGCTGCTGAGCGTTGCGACCGCGAGTAACGGGCAGCGGCTTCGCAACAAGAGAGGGGGGGAGGTCGAATCTGCACGAGAATAGTCAGTGATGTAACGACGATGGGATAGATAGCCCCACGAAAGAGCCGCGTCCGACGTACGAGGAGGGGTCGTGCTCCCGTCTAGTGTGCTTGTGAGGCATTGCGGAGGATGGAGCCAGTCGCGAGTCGGAGGCGATTTGACAAGTCCGTCTCGAGGATGAACTGCAACCCAAGAAACAAGACGCCGTGACGAAAATTTTGGATTATGTCAGCTATCGTCAGCAGGAAGCTTATCCGATAAGGTCAGGTGGGGAACTGGGACCTCAAGGTTATAACGACGAGGGGTCTCAATACTGATCTAACGAGGCGTAAGCGTAATAGATTAACTATGCGTAATTAGATCTATGGGTGCCCTTGCGAGGGGTCTAACCCCCTATTTAAATAGAAGAAAATCCCTTAAGGTATAAAACCCTAGTAATTTATATATCCCGTTTCTGTTACTTAGAGCCGCTTTTAGTAAGCTACGTTTTATATACTTATACTACTTACTCCTATACCTAGCTACTTATTAAATACGTTATTATACTCCCTTTTAATATAAAGTTATTTAGATCTATATTACTTACTAGTACTTTTAAGGCCTAGCTTAGCCCTTAAGTACTTAAAGATAAGTCTTTTAAGTAGTTTAGTAAGTAGGTCCATAATATTCTTTTTAGTATAAATATATTTAAACTTAACCTCTTTATAATTTACTACTTCTTTAGTAAAGTAATTATAAACCTAAATATAATGGGTTTAATTATCTCTACTTTTGCCCTTTATTAGAGTAATAGTACTAGTATTATTAGTCCTTACTTAGATTAGTCCCGGGAGTGTCTTTTTAAGTTTTAAAAAGAAGTTCTATATTTATACTACTTTTAAGGCTGTGGCTGATACTGTGTAATATTTGGCTTTTATTAATAACTTAGTTATAGTTACTTAATAGAAGGATCTCTATAATACTGGACTACTAGTTATAAAGAATATTTACTCTGTAGTAGATCTTAATGTTACTTTATACTTAGTGTAGTTACTATTATAGTAGCCCTTAAGACTAAAGTTATTATTTTTATTATTCTACTTAACGGCTAAATAAATAATAAATAGATTTAGTTACTATTTTATATATTATACTATATAAGTAGCTGACTTTTAGTATTAATAATAGGGTGTATAGGAGAACTTCTTTTATAGACTATAGCTGTATAAGAGGTCTAGCTGGGTTATTATAGTACTAAACCCTTTTTTATTAACTAGTTAATAGTACTAGGATTAAAGCTCTAGATTAACGGCCCCGTTAACTAGCATAGTGATATTAAGAGCTCTAGTCTTAACCGGGGTATCTATTGGCTTTATCTTTTCTATAAATTCCTTACTGATTTCCCTAAAGTAAGAGCCTTAGTTAATTATTATCTTTATAGTAAAAAACTCTAGTTTAATACTAAGGAAGGACTTAGGGACCCCTAGATTTACTACTTTAATATACTTACTAATATTATTAAATACTTTAAAGACTACTTCTTTGGGGCCTATAATAATTATATTATTAATGTGGGTTACTATAGAGACCTTTTTGTTAGGGTTGTAGTACGTAGCTATATCTAAAGTAAGCCTTTTAAAGCTGTATATCCCTAGGACCTCTTATAGCTTAACCTGCCACTACCTTTTACCCTAATAAAGCCTATATAGAGCTTTATATAAAAGGATCACTTAATTTTATAAGGTATTATAACTAACAACTACTATATAGTATTTAAATTAAGTATCTATAAAAAAGTCTCCTAAAAGCTTAAATAGTAATATATAGATATTCTTATTAAAGTTACTATTAAAGTAAGCTTTAACAAAATCCTATTAATATACTATATAACCCTTTTACTAGGTATAAGTAAAAAGGATTCTTTATAATACTATCCTTAATATAAATATATATGTATTATAGAAGTCTTACTTATATACTTATAAAAAGCCTTTTATAATAACTCTAGCCTTATACTTAGTTATAATCCCTTAAGTTTTTTTATACTTAAGTACCTATTTTGCTATTAAATAGGCTCCCTAGAGAGCCTTAGCGTAGAGTATAAAAAAAAGAACTCCCTTTTTAATTAAAGAAAGGATTTTAGTATACACGGCTTCTTTTTATAAAAGCTAGTTACTAGTAGGACTATTTCTTACTTTAGAAATAGTAACTAAATCTAGGTAGGGCTATAAAGCTATCTCTCCTTAAGTAAAAGGCCCTTTAGCTAGTAGTTATTATATACTTAAAGATATTATAAGTTAGGTTTACTTAAGTAACCCTATTATTAATTATATTAATTATAACTAGTTATATACTGTTTATTAATATTTTTATAAACTTAGTTTCTACCCTAGGGGTAGGGACTAGTAAAGATTAGTCTCCTTAAAAGTAGCTAGCTTGTAGAAAACTATAATTAATATTATTTTAATTATTTAGTGCTCTAGTAGTTATATATAGTATACTCTTAATCCTTAAAAGCTAATAAAAATACTTTTTTTAGCTCGTACTACTATTTTTTTACTTTTAACTCTTATTTCTAACTTAATATTAGTAAAGTACTTACTACTAATAATCTATAAGTAGTTAATATTAAGGATTAAAGGCCTTATAGGCTTAACCTTTTTAAAAAGTACTTAGACTAGAGTCTTATTCTTAACTACTAAAGTAAAGCTTTTATTAATAATATATATAACTATTCTAAAGATCTATAACTATAACTCGAGTGGTATATTTATATTAATATATATTAACTTTACTTTTTTAAAAATAAGGTAGATAGCTTTTTTTATAATACTATTCTACTTATATATATATAGTAATAAGGATTTAATAATAGTGCTATATTTTTATAATAGAGTATTTAAGAAGGTTACTATAAACTCCTTAGTGTTATTAGTATAAATAATCTTAATATTAACTTTATACTATAGCTTTTAAGTAATTACGTAGTTAAGTAGTTAATAAGCAAGGTCTTTCTTTAAGTTAGCTATAAAAACTATTTAATACTACGACTTATTATTAGTAATAAAGTAGAAGTAAATAAACTATATAGCTAACTTAATTTTACTAATATTTATATAAATTAAGTTACTATAGCACTACGCCCTTTTGTATAGCGTTTATAGTGAATATTATAGACTCTTTAATATATTATAAGTAGTGTAAAGTTAAGGAACTATATCCTTAAGCCTTAGGGGGCACTCCTTTATAAGTTTAATAAATTTAAGTAGCTTATAATACTTTAGATAGTTAAATTATCGATACTATAGCTATATCTTTTACTATTACTAAATAGTCTATATAATATAGTTCTTTTTAGCTATACTACTTTTTATAATAAATAAATAAAAGCCTTACTTAGGGATATTAAGGGTATTAAAGACTCTACTACTAAGCTTAATTAAATTATTACTACTTAAAGAGCCTCTTATAAAATATAACCTTTTTTTACTAAATACATTTATAGAGAAGTTTGGTATATATATAACGTTTTATAACTAAATAACTTTATTATTATTAAATTTTAAAAAAATAGTACTTATAAGTTTTAGGTAAACGTTACTAGCGCTAGTTTTAATAGGCTAAGGGTTTAAGATTTTTTAATAGCTTAAAAACTATAAAATATTATTAATAGTATAAACGTTAGTACTAGTATTTTAAAGCTACTAGCTAGAAACTAACTAGGACGTTTTTATTATATATCTTAAGGGCTTGCTAACTTTTTAATCCTTTTCTTTACTACTAATTAATTAAAGATCCTTAATGATAGTATTAAAGTCTTTTAAACGGATCTTTATGGAGTATAACTATAAAGGCTTTTCTTTTCTGTCTTTTAAGGTACTCTTAGAAGTATTTTTTAAGTTTATTAGAATAGAAGACTAACTAGTAACTACCTCCCCTTTACTCTTAGCTTTATTTTTCTTTTTTTTAGCTTTATAGTTAATTTTAATATAACCCTTTTTACTATAGTTATAATACTTATAATCTATCTTTAACTTTTTACTACCTTTAGTATATAAACTATTATTTATTAACTATATAACTATTAACTTTACTTTACTATTAATACAATATTTATTTACTAAATTAAATATTAATCCTTAAAGGGTTAAAGGGAAGCCTTAATAATAAAAGGACTTAAAGTAAGTAGTCTAGTTATACTACTAATTGTAAGTTCCCCTAAGAAACGCATAGATTTTATTTTTTAACTAAAAAGAGCCTTTTATAGTATAGTATTAATAAGTAAATTTATTAAACTTTATAATATATACTAAGGGATTATTTAACTTAAGGGTTAGCTAGTATAACTTATTTTAGAGCTAGCTTTATAAAACTAGTCCGCTACTAGTATAGTATTAAGTAAATACCTTTTATATTTTTATTATAAAAGTAAAATAAGTTACTAAGGCTAAGGGACCTTTAAAGACTGTTTTTTTAATTTTAAATACAACTTTAAAATTATCTCTATAACTTATAAACTATATAGGTTTAGTATAGTAGTATCTTGTTAATAATATAATTTATATAAACTATATAAACTAGTTAAAGTTACTTTTTAATAAGTACTCTTTAGGTATTTTTAGTAAGTACCTGTTAAAGAGGCTGTTTTATACAACCTTTTTTTTACCTTCCTTAGACTTAGTGTATTTAAATAAACTAAAAAAGGGCTTTAGTACGTTTATTATTATAATATCTAACTTTACTACTAGTATATTAGCCGGGCTCTGTAACGTTATAGACTAGCGGCCGTAGTTGTTTTATATTGGGGCTGGTGGATGCTAAGGGACTGGCTGAAGAGGCGTTGCGCGGTGTATTTCTGGGTCCTTAGGCGCTTTAAGATCAGTCTTTAGAGTGCTTTTTATAACTATAATTATAAGCGAGACTTCTGCGGGCTTTACGCTTTTAAGCTACTTTCCTTTAAGTACTATAATTTTATTTTTTTATTATTTTAACAATATAATTAACTCTTTAATTTACTATTAAAGTACTATTACTATATTATTACTAACTTCTTTTTTATTATTTTTAATACGCTTTTTTTAAGTACTTAACGATATTGTAGGTAAACTACTAGTTAGGTAATAAGGGGACTATGGCTTTACTAGGTGATAAGTAGTTAATTAATCTATTATAAATAGCTTTATATAAAAAGTTATACTACTATATAATAATAAGGGGTTTTAATACTAATTTAATAAAGTATAAGTATAATAAATTAACTATGTATAATTAGATTTATAGGTACCCTTATAAGGAGTCTAACCCCTTATTTAAATAAAAGAAAATCCCTTAAGGTATAAAACCCTAGTAATCTATATATCCCGTTTCTATTACTTAGAGCCGCTTTTAGTAAGCTACGTTTTATATACTTATACTACTTACTCCTATACCCAGCTGCTTACTAGATACGTCGTCACAAAAGTAAGGCTACGCTTTAGTATATGTTAAGTTCGCAAAAGGTATCCGTATTTATTACGAGACTTAGCTAACTAGTACTGCTAAGTCCCCTTATAGGTAACTTAATACTTTAATACCTACTTAAGAACGCTAAGTAGGGGAAAAGAGCTAATACTTTTGTTTTTTAACTTTTACTATATATATACTATAGTACTTATATAAAGTTTTAAAAGATTAAAATAGTATTGTTTCTTAAGTTCACGTTAATTTTAAGAATCTAATAAGTATTATTTTACTATTTTTTTGTTAAGAGTTAGAGTATTAAGGAAAAATACAAAATACAATACAAATACAAAATATAAATACAAATACATAATACAAATACAAATACATATATTTATATTATATTTAGATTTTTTAAAAATATATATATTTATATTAAAAAGATAAATATATATATTTGTATTTGTATTTTTAGTATTAAATACATTAATTTACTAAGTATAAGTAAAAATATATAATAAATATATATAAATACTACGTATTTTTAGTACTATAAAACTAGTGTATTTCTATTTATAGTGCTAATATCTATAGAGTTATGATTTTTTAAAGTATTAAAAGTAGGTAAAAAGTTTTAACTTAGTGTAACGGTGGGTGCCTAGGGCACCTAAGGCTATGGTCGGCCACGCCCGCCCAATTGAGCCATATGCGCAAAAGGAACAGAACAACAAGTCTGGGATACTTGTTGCGACCATACTATATATAGGCATAGGCAAGTACTTAGTACTTACTAGCGCCGTGATATTAGACTTTAGGTAAGCACCTTAGCTGATTAAGCACTGCTTATTAAGAAAATAAAAAATAAAAATAATACTTTAGAAATTTATATCTCTACTAATTTATAAGCTATACTTATAAATACACTAGTTTTATACTATTTAGAATTTTACTTTATTTACTATAATTCTTATATATTTAAATAAATATAGT